>JBAIZL010000006.1:50976028-51398528 GCA_036971475.1 Prosapia bicincta
GCAATTAGAATGCCACGTAAACAAACGGAAACATAGACACTAGATGGACATTTATAACTAATATGACTGCTATGTCAAATATGTCTAATATGTCAATGTTTATTTGATTTTACAAAGGCGAGGGACTGTTAGACCATACAGGACACCAACAGGTAAGATCTCCCAACAGGTAGCAGCACAAACATGGTTTTAAACATATTGAAAGCAGAAAGCTTTCTAGTAAATCTGTCATACTTTACGAATTCCATTTTATACTATTGTGTTTGTCGGTTACATTGTATTCTTAGGCGTTCGAATTTTAAGAAAACTCATGTAAATAGCAAGAAGTAAACAAAACATATTTTCTACCAACATTTTACTCACATTCATTTAAAATCCTCAAACCTCTTCCTTTACAACATTTTTTAAATTTTTTTATGAATATATCTTGGAATATGTCTTAAATATTTCTGGAGGAGTGTTTGTCTACAGATACTGTTGTTTAATAAGAATATGAATAAAATAATAATAATTTGGTACAGTCTTTACAGAAGGGATAACATAATAGAGCTAATAGTTTCGCAAAAGGTTCAAGAAAAACCACCGAAATAGTACTTTATTAACACCGGTAAAAATTTAAATATTTGACTCTAAATTTTAACACACTACACATTAGTTTATTAAAACAAATAGACTAGTTTTGACGACAATGTCGCCTTCATCAATGCTTGGCTACTTCATGAGCGTAGTAGTTAGTAGCCAGGCACTAATGGAGGCGACATATCGTTGTCGAAACTAGTCTGTTTTATTAAATAAATCTGTAGTGAGATTTAGAGTTGACGTTTAATTTTTACCGTTGTGATTCGTTCTCACTGTCTAAGCTCTAATTAACCTAATGCATTTATCATTCAAATTTGACATCTTTATTTGAGGAATGCACCATATAAAAAATAATATTTATTGTAGTTAATAATAAAATAACGTGAGTAACAAAACAAACGTTTATTGGAAAAACTGAATAAAAAATTTTCGAACATCAATTCAAATCAGTTCTTTACAATCTATAAGACAGGCCAAAAAAATGTTTACCCTTATAAAATTAGACTAAACACATACGAGTCGTATATACCTTATAACTGTATAATACAACTGTGGCGTAATGTTCAACATAAATAAATGAAACCTTTAAGCCACAAATAGCTTTTTTCTTTCATTTAAAACCTTAAGTACATTTCGATTCCATAGCAATCATCCTCAGAGGTAATTTGCAATGAAAATACCTTAATTACCTTACTTTTTTATTGTAAATTACCTCCAAGAATGTTTGCTATGCAATCAAATTGTACATAAGGTTTTAAACAAATGAAAATAGTTATTTGTGGTTTAGACGTTTCATTTATTTATGTTAAATATATACCTTATTATTATCATTATATTGGATTATTTGTATTGGGATTTATCAAAATTTTATTAAATTAATATTCTTATTAATTGATCAAAACTTTTTAGTAATAATCTACGTGTAAAATGTCTGGTCTAGAACATAACCTACAGCACAAAATCAGCTGTTGCATGAAATCATATGTTGTAAGGTATGCGTTTCAGAAATAGCGTGACGCGAAAACAATGATTTAATCTTATGTTTTGTTCAATGCGCGTAAATAAGTTATCCTTTCAAAAATAATATCTATGATAATAGTAACGTAAATAAATTATTTATTATAAATAAATAAAACCTCTCAATTACAGAAGAGTTTTACTTATGCTCTGGCGTACATTTCGATTACAAGCTAATTATCTTTAGAGACAATTACTACAAGACTAGTTTTACATTTAGTAATGAACAGTCATCTTAGTAGGTTGTGGTGTTACAGGTAAACAGTCGCCATTTAAGTGACTCTAGGGCTGTAGGGCATTATACTAAAGATATCACGTTAATCCCAGTCCGTCACTGACATATCTAGCACCACTTCACTGCTATTGTCTTGGGCCAAGATGCGTCACAATACGATTTGGAATCCTGCCATTTCTCTCTAACCGGATTACTCACAATGGGAGTAATGATGTAGATTTAATCCTTTCATAACGCGTGACCGGGGGGGGGGGTTGAAACAAAAGGCTGCTTCTATTTCCGGATTATTTCTCGGCATTATTAGAAAGCGTTTCTATCATTAAAGCAAATTCAGCACCTTAAATGCGTCCTGCGGCTAAGGTTTCTACACGTATTGTCTAGACACTGCTCCTATAAGGATGTGTGGGGAAAATTATATTTTACAGATAATTTGACGCTGAATTAATATGATATTTTTATCTGATCTGAAAATGACTATAATCAAAAGGGACGCAAAATAAGGGGGAATTATAAATAATATTCCAGCTGACTTGTGAGTTAAAGTTATAACAATTACATACATAACTCACAATTATAAGACGTTATTGATTAAAAGTTTGCAGCAATAATTATAACTAGACAAGAAAATTATCTTATTTTGGTCATTGGTAATCTGTTAGTAGGTGTGGTTGTAAATCTGTCACCGTTCAGATCCGGTTTTAACGTTTCTATAAATATGACAGGCTATATTCCTTTTCTTTAGTTAAAGTTTGTAGTAGCACACTTGATGATGATAACATAAGTAATCCAAAGGCGTATGAAATTATAGTTTTATTATTGTGAGTTGTGTATATTTATTTTGTTTATAAAGTGAATGTGTTCCTCATAATTACCAAGTAATATTTGATAAAATATTTTAAAAAATGTAAAAATATAATAAAAAATTTATTCATTATATAAAAAGATTTATTTACCAAGTATTTATTTAAAAAGATTTGAACGCAACGAATAATAGTTATTTTATTTTAAAACTAAAAAAATAATTTGTTCTTTTCAAACCAAATTAAAAATATTGAAAAGCTAATAACTTACAAAACACGTGATAAGCTACAGATTAAAGTTAAAAACAAACGAAAAATAAAACAGACTGAAACTATATGATAATACTACTACGAGCTCTTACGGCGAGTACATGAGTTACGTCACTCAAATTTATCGTTAAGGAGTTTATTAGTATTAAAACCCTTATAAAAAATCTATTAACGCAACTTTATCTGTTTTAATGTACAGAGCGAGAAGGGTGAAAAGAGTCATTTTAGTGCCATCGCTTAGCAGTAGCAATAACAGTGACTACAACAACGTGCCTTCAACGGTCATTAAACACGGAGGCTGAACCCATTAAAAGAAGTAAACACCCAGATATGCTTCGCGTCTCTCCAGCCTTCAACTCTTTTAGATATTCTTTGAGTAATGTACGAGAACGGTCAAGATTTCATACCTGTTGATAAGTAAGTATACTAAGAAATTTTGTAATTGTAAGAGACGTGTTTTAAAATTACAAATATGAACCGAATTCGAAAGATATAATAATAAAGATCAACTCACAAATAATAATTAAGTTTTAAAAAACCTTCAACGACAAAGGAATAAATACTAAAAAGATAAAATATGGAAATTCTGAAATTCTTCTTGATTAATTAATAATTAAACAATCAAGTTATTACATATAATTGTAATAAACTGTAACAACATGAAACAACCCTATATATGAAATGACTATCTCTACCAGCGATTGCAATGTTGTTCTCTTAGGAATGACCGCTGGCAAGATAGATCTGATCGTAATTTTCGGAACATTCCTGCTTACACGAATTCTTTGTATACAACACATATACACAACTGTTTTAAATGTATTAGAGAGCGACGCCGATTAGAGGATATCTCCCAAACAACCTTTTCTGTTAGACCATACAATTCTCTTCAAAAGAGAAAAGGAAAAGGAAAAGGGAAACATTGTATCGTAGTATGATTAGATACAACACAAGTCCGCGTCGAGAGTGAAACTCTACTCAGGATATGCAAAGTGATATCATAAAATAACTCCTAGCATCAAAGAATCTCACAATGAATACTTGAGCCTAAACGTGTAGAAGGAAACATTTTCCCTGGAAGCATCCAACTCTCCCTGGCAGGGGTTCCGTAAAGTATGCTTTCAAAGGAAAGGATATACTTTAAACATGCTACTACGCCTGTTTCGGCAGTTTATTGTGAAAGATTTAAAAGTTCTATGTAGAGAACGTTAGATATATTTTGGAATATATTTGCGGTATACATATTTCGTATAACGTAATAGATCGAAACGAGATTTGCGCAACCTCCACACAGTAGTAGTACGGGCGATAAATCTAATGTTTGTAATACTGCCAAACCACCGATAAACGAGACAAAAATGTTTCAATAGTTGCCACTGAGGTCAGCACCTCCCAGTCTATGTTTGTAATTAGCTGTTCTCTTCATACCTAATTTTTCCGGTCTTTTAAAATTAAAATAGCAAGACAATTAGAAAGTCGGATATAAGAAACCAAAGGGTGAGTGTCGTGAGGTACCATGTAGAAACAGCTCAGTGCTAGGGGTGACCGAGGGATCAATCTCCGATCGATAGGATTTACTCCAAGAAATCCAGCTACGGAGGTGACCATTATATCTTAATACAACGACTCGAAAGATAAAGCTTTCAATATTTTAAATGATACATTCAAACAAACGTTAGTCTGTGCCAAATTTCAAGGGTTGTTTTGCACTATTATTTAATTAGTGATTGTTGTACACATACATAATCTAGCAAGCAAAGGGACGGAGGGACGATAAGCGGTGGGGAAGGACGAGGCCGACCCTGATAGAGACCAAATGAATAGGTTGACCAAACTAGGAACGTTCTTCTTATTGAAAAAAACGTAATAATGATAAAGAACTCTATTTTATAGCTAATAAAAGCTAATAAAGCTACGACTAGTTTTTGAAGATATTTTAGAGTGAAT
The DNA here is from genome assembly GCA_036971475.1 of Prosapia bicincta. Taxonomy (NCBI): domain Eukaryota; kingdom Metazoa; phylum Arthropoda; class Insecta; order Hemiptera; family Cercopidae; genus Prosapia; species Prosapia bicincta. The sequence goes on from JBAIZL010000006.1 coordinate 50,980,877, forward strand.
CGAAAACAATGCTTTTTACGTCTTTCATCATTTGACATACAATAATTTTAGGGAGATTATCTTTCTTTCACAACTGAATAATTTTAAGTGTAACTTAGGTTCATAACTTATAAGTTAATCACCATCATAATTTAATCACCGTCATAAGTTAATCACCACCATAAGTTAATCACCATCATGGTTTAATCACCACCATAAGTTAATCACCATCATAATTTAATCACCATCATAAGTTAACAAAAATTATAGGTTAATCGCCATCATAAGTTAATCCCAACATAAGCTAATCACCATCATAAGTTATTCACCATCATAATTTAATCACCATCATAAGTTAACCACCATTGTAGGTTAATCACCATCATAAGTTAATCACCGTCATAAGTTAATCACTATCTCAAGTTGACCACCATTATAGGTTAATCACCATCATAAGTTAATCACTATCTCAAGTTGACCACCATTATAGGTTAATCACCATCATAAGTTAATCACCGTCATAAGTTAATCACTATCTCAAGTTGACCACCATTATAGGTTAATCACCATCATAAGTTAACCACCATTATAGGTTAATCACCACCATAAGTTAATCACCATCATAAGCTAATCTCCATCATAATTTAATCACCATCATAAGTTAACAAAAATTATAGGTTAATCGCCATCATAAGTTAATCCCAACATAAGCTAATCACCATCATAAGTTATTCACCATCATAATTTAATCACCATCATAAGTTAACCACCATTGTAGGTTAATCACCATCATAAGTTAATCACCGTCATAAGTTAATCACTATCTCAAGTTGACCACCATTATAGGTTAATCACCATCATAAGTTAATCACCGTCATAAGTTAATCACTATCTCAAGTTGACCACCATTATAGGTTAATCACCATCATAAGTTAACCACCATTATAGGTTAATCACCACCATAAGTTAATCACCATCATAAGCTAATCACCATCATAATTTAATCACCATCATAAGTTAACAAAAATTATAGGTTAATCGCCATCATAAGTTAATCCCAACATAAGCTAATCACCATCATAAGTTATTCACCATCATAATTTAATCACCATCATAAGTTAACCACCATTGTAGGTTAATCACCATCATAAGTTAATCACCGTCATAAGTTAATCACTATCTCAAGTTGACCACCATTATAGGTTAATCACCATCATAAGTTAACCACCATTATAGGTTAATCACCACCATAAGTTAATCACCATCATAAGCTAATCACCATCATAAGTTAATCACTATCTCAAGTTGACCACCATTATAGGTTAATCACCATCATAAGTTAACCACCATTATAGGTTAATCACCATCATAAGTTAACCACCATTATAGGTTAATCACCACCATAAGTTAACCACCATCATAAGTTAATCACCGTCATAAGCTAATCACTATCTCAAGTTGACCACCATTATAGGTTAATCACCATCATAAGTTAATCAACGTCATAGGTTAACCACCATTATAGGGTAATCACCATCACAATTTAGTCCCCATCATAAGAGGATTACCATCATAATTTAATCACCATCATAAGTTAATCACCATCATAAGTTAATCACTATCATACTTTTCTATACTTCATGCTTTCCTACATTTCATACCGTGTTACAATTAAAGACTGTTTATTGGTGTCATAGATTTACTGGTTAATTTTACAATATATTAGCATGTGTTTGTAATCTTAATGATTTTATAAATGTAGATTTTCAGGGTTTTACCATTGAGTTTATTATATGTTGGGTTTTACCAATAGCGATTGGTAATATAGGTTTTATGAATAAACAAGTGAATTTTTTAGTTACTTTTCTTGCTAGCTTGTATGTTCTTTAAGGTGGGTTAGGTTGGAATGAGTAATTTATACCGGGATTCTTAGGTAAAATATAAGATCTACCGAGTGTGTAACAGTAAAAGTTCGAAATGGACTTTTAACGTAGACGAGTTTGTACTTTAAAAATTGGTAAATCTTAGTTTCTACTGGAAAAAGACATATCATTACCATTATACTATATAGTAACAGATGCACCGGTAAGAAATATTCTTTTTTTATTTTTGAAAAAATAAGGAAAATGAAAATAGCGGTTGATTAAGTAGTTAAGTGTATATATATATATATATATATATATATATATATATATATATATATATATATTTACATCATTGGTGAAGTTGTAGAATTTAGTTATCTCCATCATCAGGTATTGTTTTCGTAAGTAGATTTACGTCATTTCTCCAAATTATTTCAGCAACTGCGACTACATCTGCCTATCAAGCAGCTTACACGAGGTTTTACGAATACATTACAAGTGTATATAAACTCAGAATGCTGTAACAATATAAAGAACTACAAAAGCTTATCACAAAACGGACAACATATACAATATAGTTATTTCATTCCATTTGGATTAAAATAAGTAATAACATATGATTTCATCAAACAGCTGATCTTGTGTTATAAATTACGTTGTAGAGCAGCTGTTTTATTGCATAGGCTATGTTAGTTTGTTTATATAATTGTAACTAGTTATTAAAAAGTAACCGAAATTATTTTTGTCTTTGTTGACCTAAGTGGCAATTATCTTTATCGAATTTGGTTTATATTACTTGTTCTGCTTATATTAAACTTCTGATAAGAATGTATTTATGCAGAAATGTAGAATATTCATAATAATTTTATTTTACTTTTAAATGTTTTTTCCAAGTAAAGAATATGCAAAGCATCCGGTAACTGCGGATAATGGTAATGTAAACACTTTAAACGCAATCATAATAAACTCAACTTCGTTAGAAGACTGTGCAAAAAGAATATTTTAAAACCTAGTTTCACTTTATATTAATGTTGGCAGGTCAGCACGGCCTGAGGCTGTATTACAGAGCTTCTTTGGCAAGATTTCAAAGTGTTTAGTTTAATGACAATTCTTTTATACGCTCAAAGCCTTCGGCTATTTTCTGCAATAGCGGCTATAAAGCAGATGGTAGTTAGCAAGGTTCTGAAAACATATGTCAACGCAATGGTTATTCAGTCAGTCAATTGAAGAAGGGGGACTATGGGGGCTCTCTAGGTTTTGTAGCGTTGGGTGCAGGTAGGCATGTGGGATACAGCTACTGTTTTGAATTTTGAAAGTACGTTTTCATTTTAAGGGGACGTTAGAGTCTGCTGTGGGGCAAGTTTATTTTAAATGGTGAAATAAACGACTCATATAAGTTTTTACAATAATTGACAGATATTAATATAAACAAGTGATTTAAACAAACATTTATTACAGTAAATTCCTACTTAAGGTCCCCAAAGAAAAATTTTATTTTAGTTTCTTTTTAATAAATAATTACCATTATTATAAATAAAGTGACATAGCAAATGCGTTGAAACAGCTGTTCCACCACAAAACCTATAAAATAAAATCAGCTGTTTTATGAAAACATATGTCATCACTAACTTTAAGCCAAATAGGACTAAATAACTATATTACATAAGTTAACATTTTGTGCAAGCTTCTCCAATATAACAATGAAATTAATTCAATACTATCTTAGTAAAACTGTATTGATATCAATTTTCAACTGCTAAAAGTTTAAAAACATGTATTTTACTTCACGTGGATGAATAACACAGGCCTACAAAAAAAAAATTATTTTTTGGTGCCTAGGATTTTAGAACTGATTTTAGTAATATTTGGGGCGCTGAATCCAAATATGAAATCAGTTTTTCTCTACCAGCTCTACTTTTTCAGATAATCGTTTTTGTAATGTGCAGTTTAACGCAAAATGTGCAGTTTTAACTGTATTTTGTGCAGTTCTAAAGCTATACATTTATTGCTTACATAGAAGCTTATCTTGGATACTTCGGTGTTAGGCTTGGTGATCAGGATAAAACGTGGGCATCTCATCAGGTCTGTAAAACGTGTACAGAACATTTATGACAGTGGACAACCGGGAAAAGAAAAACTCTGAAATTCGGCGTACCGATGGTTTGGAGAGAACCCCAAAATCACTTCGATGACTGCTATTTCTGCTTAGTAAATATTACTGGAATCAATCAAAACAACCGCAACAAGTGGACTTATCCTGATTTAGCTTGTGCAAGACGTCCAGTTCCTCATTCAGAAGAAGTACCGATCCCAACATTTAACGAGGTACCAGAGCTATGTGAGGACGAGTATTTTCCCTCTAATAACTCTTCTGATTCTTTTGAAGGTGGCAGTGATTATGAGGGGATGTCGTCAATCCCTCAACGTTTCAACCAGGACAAGTTAAATGACCTCATCAGAGATCTCAACCTGTCAAAAGAAGCATCTGATTTATTGGCTTCCAGGTTGAACGACAAAAATTTATTGGAAGAAGAAACAAAAATTTCTTTTTAATGCACAAGAGAAAAGGATCTGCTACCCTTCTTCTCTGAAGATGACAATCTGGTATTTTGTCACGAAATTAGGGGACTATTGGAAAAAATGGCTCTTCCTCAATATTTTCGAGATGAATGGCACCTATTTATTGACAGCTCAAAGCGAAGTTTGAAATGCGTCCTTCTGCACAATGGCAACAAATATGGCTCAATACCGATTGTTCACTCAACAAAAATGAAAGAAGAATATAACACCATAACTTTGGTCTTGGAGAAGATAAAGTATCATGAACATCAGTGGGTGATTTGTGTGGACTTAAAAGTGGTAAATTTTCTCCTTGGACAGCAAAGTGGCTACACCAAATATCCTTGCTTTTTGTGCCTCTGGGATAGCAGAGACAAAACACACCACTGGGTTAGAAAAGAGTGGCCCAAGACAGAAAACATGTACGTTGGGGAAAAGAATATAATTAACGACCCCTTAGTTGGGCGAGAGAAAATCATCTTTCCTCCATTACATATCAAGTTGGGCCTTATGAAGCAGTTTGTAAAGGCTCTTGATAAGAACGGGTCATGCTTTTCATATGTAGAAATGAAAATGCATCAGTTGAGTACGGAAAAAATTAAAGCAGGAATATTTGATGGACCACAAATTAGACAACTCATTAAGGATCCTGACTTCGTAAATTCAATGAACAAGACTGAGCGAAAAGCATGGATTTCATTTGTTGCAGTTGTGAAAAATTTTCTGGGCAAGCACAAAGCTGAAAACTATGTTGAAATGGTAAATGAGATGCTAAACAGTTTCAAATCACTTGGCTGTAACATGAGCATTAAGGTGCACTATTTACACAGCCACTTAGATAGTTTTCCTGAACATTTAGGCGACACCAGTGAGGAACAAGGTGAAAGATTTCACCAGGATATTAAAACTATGGAGGATCGTTACAAAGGAAGATGGGATACACACATGATAGCAGATTACTGCTGGAGTTTAAAAAGGGACTGTTCTAATTTACATTCAAGAAAGTCACGAAAAAAAAGCTTCCGTAGTGTTCAGTGACTATACCTGGTTTGATTGTTCTATGTAGACGATGATGTTTTTTTTCTGTTTTTGTATATAATAATATTTGTATAATGATAAAAATAAAAATATAATTATAATATAGTAATAAAAATTTCGTGTTGAGTGTTTAATTTGATCCACTGATTTAACTTAAAATAGTGTAGCGTATATTTCACTAAAATGTTATATCTTAAAAATTTGAGCTCCTAGGCAAAAACTAATGCCATATTTGAATTCAGGGCATCAAATTCATATAAAATCAGCTCTTAATACCCCGGCACCAAAACAGCTGTAATTATTATAATAATTACTTTATTAAAGATTTAAAATTTTAACAAGATATATATGTAGAGAGAGTGTAAACTAATAGAGGGGATTGAATAATTTTGAAATTAAAAGATTTTCTTACACGCAAAGTAGACCATAAACTCAAATACAATGTAGAACTTGTGAAAGTGATATACTTAGAAATTGGCTTCGGAATAGGCAATTTGAAAGGAAATTACTTTGGGAGGAGGCGTTAAAGGTGAGGCAAACGGACTTGGAAACGAGGACAAAAGACCGGAGGAAGGCTATGCTAGTTGATGGAGTAGTTCTGGAATAGCCGTCGAACTATTGAGTCAGTTTGGAGTTCTAGGAGCGGGACAGCCTAAAGATCAGGCCTTTTTTGCACGAAGGTCCTAAGACTCTTGCATACTGGTACCAAGTGGTACCTGGGCGTGGTCCTAAGCCTCCAGTCGCAGTCATATAGGCGGGAGTCACGAGTTTTAGGATGGATTCTGGTAGAGGTTTTATATTCTAGATCCAAAAGAGTAACTAAATAGAAAAATTACCTACCTCTGATGAAATAAGTCCTGAACCTGATCATCGGGGTGGAAACAAAACTGGAGGACGTCATTCCCTAACGCGTATCTGCTTTACTAACTCTCCGGATTTATAGATAACCTGAGATTTTCATCCAAAAAGCATAGTGGGAAGAGGAAATATTCCTCAAGTGAGGAAGGGCGAAAGGATAACCAAGTAGAGGCAAAGAAGAGTGTCAGGATTCTGACTGAAAAGATTCAAAGAGTTTCTAGGAGGTGTTGGTACACACTGGCCAATAGACAAGAGCGGTGTAGTTGATGATATATAACACAGTAGCAAGAACTATAGAAGGTTATAGACTGGTGACAGGAGGTGAGTGAGACACGTTTTTGAAGGCGAATGAGCCTCTGAGGAAGGTCAGGGGGAAACGACAAGATGTGTTACCAAAGACCACACGATGCACCTGTCAATGAGATATACGTAGTAGATACACACAGAGAGCCAAAATAGTTATTGTTTATCTAACAATGCGCCCCTAATTACAACCATAAACGTAATAATATAAGCCGTCCATCCAAGGAGCTTCCATGCTTAACCACATATCTCTATATCCATTATGTCACGCCAGATTTTGTTTAAGACGGAAAGTTAGCGCAGAGTGTCTTAAAACCGAAGCAGTTTCTCCATGGTCACATTACGCGCAGAGTCGATGGAGGGCCGTAAAAGATAAATACGCCGTTACGCGGGCGTAAAGGCGCTGTTAAGGGATGCTGGAGCCGTTGGGAATGGGGGTTGCATCTTTATCTACATTATTTACAGTATATTGTCAGTGTGCTTAGACGGAATAAGAAAATAAGCTCACACTGGCTGTGAAGTATGAACAGTAAGTACGCTACTCGTTTGCCTCCTAATAGGAATACATTTTCTAGATAAAGTGAAATAGAAAGTGCTTAGAAACACATACAAAAATATTAAAAATAGACTAATGTCTATGCGTTAATATTTAAATGTTTTTATAAAAAGGGTAAAAATATCAAGGTTTCTTTACAAAAAGAGAGATACATTATACTTAGTACATACTACAATAATATAATGTTCCATTTTTATACAATACAGTATTTAACTATATTTTATGTTGCAACAAAACTACAAAATAAAAAGGAAGGAAAGGCTAGAGAGAGAGAGAATGCCAAAATATAAGGGCATCATGTGAGTCAAAGTTATATATATATATATATATATATATATATATATATATATATATATATATATCAATTCAATGAAAATTCGGACATCATTCAAAAAAAGACTGGATACAATAGAAAATTTGGATATTAAGTTTGATATACAATAAAGTAAAATTAATTCAACAAAATAGGATTAAAATTTAATGAAAATATGATACCAGTAAAATGAAAAATATAAATAGCAATTCAAGGAATAAATAGATATAAATTGAAGAAAATTTAGATATTTAGTTAACGAAACACCGGACATCAATTCAAGGGAAAACTGTATATAAATTTAACACAAAATTAGATAACAAATTCATGAAATTTGGATATCATGTCAAGGAAATATCAGAAATCAGTTTAAATAAAAATAAAACATTATTCCCTACAGAAATTGGATATCAATTTACAAAAACACTTGTTATATAAGTGCAAAGAAACATCTGATATCAGTTCAAGTAAAAATTGAAAATTAAACCTAACAAAAATCGGATACCAATATGGAAGAAAGATTGGTGATCCAATCAAGAAAAGAATTACAGAATAAAGAGAGAGAAGTCAATTTTGGTTTTGTCCACTTACGTCGATGACTTCAACTCCACTTGCTCAGCTGAACAGTTTTAAAATAAAACCCGTAAAGCTTCTGTAATAGTCAATAACATTCATCGAGAAGGTACGTTAAAGAAATGAAGGATCCTGTTTGTGGTGAGGGTGGCGTAGAAGGACGCGAATTGTTTTTTAATCGATCCTGACGAATTATATTAAAATAGCGTTATAAAATGAACATTATTCATATTATATAGTTATAATATATATATATATATATATATATATATATATATATATATATATATATAAATATATACACACACATATATATATATATAAATATACATATTTATTAATTTATAATGATTCATATATATATATATATATATATATATATATATATATATATATATATATGATGATGATGAATTGTTACTATCTGGACTGGAGTACATCCGTTCATTCTGCAGTCCATAAATTCGCAGTTCCGACGTTTCGCTAGAATCTCATCCAGCATTGACGAGGTGAACCCAACAAAAGTTGTTCAAAGAGATTCTAGCGAAACGTCGGAACTGTGAATTTATGGATTGCAGAATGAACGGATGTACTCCAGATAGTAACTATTCATCATATTTTTCCATCTGTGAAGGAATACGTATCAGCATATATATATATATATATATATATATATATATATATATATATATATATATATATACACATAATAATAATTCATTATTTCGATACATCCTTGTTTTGGGTATTTATCAGATGCTTGATTAGTAATAATAATATTTACAATTTAGTTTTTGATTTATTTTTTTATTGTGAGACTATATTTACTTTTAATTTCGTTGTATTTAATTGTTTATGCTGTTTGACTGTGTAGGTGTTTAAATCTCTTAATTTATTTTTTAAATATAAGTATTCTTTGCGAGTGCACAACTGCCCTACCCTGTTTGCTAGCTTTATTATTCACCTTATTCTCCAAATATTAACATCTGTTACGATGCAGAACGCCGTTTTCAACCTGTGTTTTTCCTTCGCAAACGTTTTGTGTTTGTTTTACCCACTTGGCAAAGACCCAATTCCTTATTTATTCAAGATATTATTTTAATAAGCCCTTTCAACCTGTAAAGGTAACATTAGAATTTAGCAAGGACAAAATTGTTTACAAAAAAAATCATCGTACGTAGTATTATTTTTTATAGTCCTCATTAGGCGTTACTCACCCAGATCTTTGGCAAAAAGGAAAAAAATTATGAGATAAAGTATCACATTAATTTACGAGCTTTCCTTTAGGACTTCTTTTGTTTTGGAAATTTAGTCCACTCAATATATAATATGTAATATTCAGTTCTATTTAAAATTCTGATTTTAATTTTGTACATAGAATGAAATTTTGAGTATGACATACATTCAGTTTTTTTTACAGACATTCTACTTAAATATTTATCGTTTACAAAATTTGTACTTCTAAAAATGTAAGCAATGGTTTTGATAATGTAGTTTCCTTTCAGATTTCTTTTTCTTGTGAGTTGAATATATAATGATAGCTGGAGTTTACTTTTCTTTCTTCACTCAAATATTTACATTTATTATTATTTGTCTCATTCTTCAACTTGAGCGACTAAATTACACGTATCATACTTTTTAACATGCAGTATTATGTAAACTCACATAGTAGCATTTTATTTGTGTTTAAATGAGGATCATTTTTGAAAATACGTATATGAAACTCTCTGAATTGCCAATTGGACCCATCTCTGTTCGGAAGAAACACTAGGTGAAAACTGGATCCATTCCATCTCAATTTCCATATGTTAATCACCATCATACGTTAATCACAACCATAAGTTTATAACCATCATAATTTAATCACCATCATAAGTTAATCACCATCAAAAGTTATTCACGATCATAAATTAATCACCACTATAAGTTAATCACCATCATAAGTTAATCACCATCAAAAGTTATTCACGATCATAAATTAATCACCACTATAAGTTAATCACCATCATACGTTAATCACCACCATAAGTTAATCACCATCATAAGTTAATCACTACCATAAGTTATTCACCATCATAAGTTAATCATCATCATAAGTTAATCACCACCATAAGTTAATCACCATCATAAGTTAATCACTACCATAAGTTAATAACCATCATAAGTTATTCACCATCATAAGTTAATCATCATCATAAGTTAATCACCACCATAAGTTAATCACCATCATAAGTTAATTACTGTCAAGATAGTAGAAAGGGCAAAGCGCCTGAGCTGCTTGAGCTACTATAAAACTAAAAGCGGAAGATTTAAACTGCTATTTGGATGTGCGCTGAAGGAGATTTGGATAGAACATCAGGTTAAAGCATTGCTTCTGACATACAGAAGAGGTATGGGAGGAGAGCACAGCCGAAGTTTGGTATATGGTTAAGATGGAAATGAGCCGTTGAGATTGAAACTTGCCACAAGTAGAAGCCTCATTGGGCACAATCTACTCAGTTAGTTTGGGCAAGGAACTACTCTCCTTCAAAGACGGCCACAAGTGAGAACTGATCAAGCTGTTCATAGGCCACGGTGGAGGTTTAAGACCAGAAGACCTCCGGTGACTTCAGAGTAAGGCGGATACTTGACTTTTGCAAACAGGTTAGTGTACACTAAGCGAAGCCTGTAATAGGTTGGTTGAAGCTTTAAGGGGATGAGGTAGATGCTTCACTCCGCATCGTGCCTCCGAGAGCTTTTCATAAGTTGAAAACGTGTATCCTTTTATTATATGTGAAAGTGTATAAGTTTGTTTTTTAAATACCGTACTCTAGAAAAATAAAGTGCACGAAGCCAAGGGCAGAATGTTACTGGGATGCTTACGTATGACGAAATGCAACAAGAAACGCACTATTATTGGTTAGAAATCCTCGAAGGCCTGTATACACAGAATAGGATTTGAGTTTTATACGTAGAATTTCCACACAATTTTCAGTTTTCCTTTGTATCTAGTGTACTTTTAAGTTTAACAAATTGCAAAAAATAATATGCATACAATTTCTCTTTTCGTTTTTCTATAAATCTAAACAAGAATATTCTAAAATATCTTTAAAGATCTAAAAGCTGAATGATCGACGGAACTGGTTTTAAATGGCATTGTTTTGATTTATGTATATTTAAAATATTAATAATTTTTTTAATATTGGAAACCATTTTTAGAATTTTTGGAAATTGATTTTATTCATACAGATAATAATAATTTTTTTTACTATTTTCACCCCTAAGCTTGACAACTTCAATATTTGAGCATAGTTGTTTTTTAATTAGATTCTGGTGCCTATTTTTGAACTTTAATAAAATATAGAGAAAAAACAAGTACATATAGGCCTAAGTGGAAAAATATTTATTATTATTTTACATCTCATTACTCTCATAAAACCGAATTAAAATCATAAAACTAAACATCTAATATGTGTTGGAGGTCTTAGTTGTAATCTGTATGTAAACCATATGCGACATCCAGCGTTGACAGCCCTTAAATGCTTTAAATGCGGTCACGTGACACAGAGACAGGTGGTGACGTGGCAGATTAGAGGTCCTTAGGTTTCGCTCTTTCAATAATTAACTATTTAAATACACTTTGCCGATTCTAAATACACTCTCTCTTCTTCTCTCTCTTTCTCAATATATATATATATATATATATATATATATATATATATATATATATATATATATATATATATATATATATATATATATATTTAAAAAAAAAGAATCTGTTTGTTCCTCGGTACGGTTTTACTGTTGCGAGGATAAAGGTTTGTACAAGATTCTCCAGGGAGTGCTCTCTGTGAGTAAAGCGAAATATCCCTCTTATAAATATAGGTTTCTGTTTACAGAGTTGTGACATTATATCGTAAAAATTTCGTTCGAAGAACGTTCGTTTAAAAACAACAAAGCGTTACTTTTATACTCGTATCTATTTGTAACTACAACTCAACAAGTACAACGTTATTTGTTAAAACCTAACAAATAGTCATTGTGAATAATATTTTACCTTTCAAAAAATCCTATTTGTGATTCTCACCGAGCTATATTTACCTCGGTCTGGTTATTTTATACTTCCATTTAAATAAACTGGCGATGTTTGTCGCAATCATAGCAATTTCAATTCAAATTCAACCCTTTCAATAGGAATAAAAATTCAAATGAACCAATTCGGTTGCAGAACTGTTGAAATGATGAGGATTTAACAATAGCGAGGAATTGTGGAGTTTTCTTTGATTTTCGGTTTAACATATTTTCATAACACTGTCTTTTGTTAAAAATTCCCACATTTAAAATACTTTAATAGGAGCAATTAATGTTTTATTATCGGGGACGTTGCTATGGCAACCACATAAAAACCAGATGTTATCTTAACCTCAAATAAAGTGTGTCATAACGTTATAACAGTAATCACGATCTATTGTCGTGCTGGGCGTCTTTTTTGCAAACAAACTATTCTGGTTGGAAATTTTCCTTAACGTATTGAAAACTTTTGAATACTAACAGATTGCAGAAAATAAATGTAAGGCTGGGATCATAAATCCTGTTTTGTACTGTGAGTAGTAGGGGAAATATGTCACACGTGGACAGGTTGCTTAATTACTCTCTAACGGCTGTCAGTCCACCAGTTGTGCATCCTAAAGAGCCATTTTATTGTTGTAAAGTTTTAATTATTGTTTTTAATTTAATTTTGAAAATTCGATTTCATTCATTCAATTTTATTTTCGTAAATCTGTATTTAAAAAGAATAAAGTAAATAGGTTCTTTGTTACTAACTGATTTTTATAGAATAAAACATAAATGTAGAGAAAGCAAAATATTGTAAAATAATCACCAGAATACATTACTAACCGTTGGAAATGCAACCTCGAATCAGTTTGCTAATCAACTTGTATTTGCTATCCTTGGAGTTTCTGCAACTTTCTTTCGTTCGTCGTCATTATTTTGCCCCTAACTATGTAAGTTGTCTAGACGTGGTCGTGGCGAGCTACGGAAGGCATCAGAAACTTTACCAGAAGATTTTTACATTTTACTGCTAAAGTTGTTTAAAGTTCGTCGTCGCAAGAGGAAGTCTGGGTCATTAAGCCCAAGGCTCTTCCGCCCTGCTAAGAGTCTTACACTCTTATTGGTAAAGTCGTCATATTTCGTATAATTTTTAATATTTAATTAGGCCAAATAGTTTTCGAAATTAATAATATTTTAAGCTAAAAAACATGGTTCTATATAAATAACAGTTCGTCTTTTAAAATGAATTTAAATTATATTATTTTTAAAGAAACTTTGAAAAGTTTATTCTTAATACAAAACAATATTCCTAAGCTTCATTTAGGAACGGACAGAGTTAAATTGCAGTCATAAGTTACTGAAGCTGCGATGGCAAGTCAAGGTTATTATACAATTGCAAAATAATAGATTTATTTAATCACTAAACATTTTTTATACAATTTCATATGTAAATTTTAATAAGTGTTGAATTCATATTAAAAAATACATATATATTTTATTTTAAAAGGATGTATAATCAACCTAATTTTAATTTTTTTTGTAATTCTTTCGTACAAATTTCTAAAAAATAATAAAAATATTTGTAACAACTTTAAAAACCTAATACTTTCAAAACGTTACTAGTATGGGCCAAATAATGAAACATATAACGGTTATAGGAAACAACAGTAACCAAGCCAATAAGTTCTAAAATATATATAGAATAACGAAGAATAGAATTTAAAATTAGATATGTCGTAAAGAGAAAACAAAATTGTGATAATTTTAAAGAAAAGTAACTAAACCCATTTTAAAATAGAAGTCGTCAAGCGAAAGGTAAATAATGAAAAAAAGATGACTCATTTCAAGGGAGAATATATTTAGAAGAGTTAAAAATAGCAGAACAGTGGAGTTTTGACGTTTTCAAGAAACAAACAGAATATTAAAGAAGAATATGGTGTAACAGTTAACAATAAAGGTAATGGGAGTGAGGTAGTAGAGTGAAAGAGAGATAAAAGAATACAGTAAATAAAAAATAAATTAACTATGTTTAACAAAAGTTTGCTCGAAGGTCATGTTTAAAAAATGACTAATGATATGTACTTACTGAAAAAAAATATTTGGATTCCTTTAGACAAATATACTCTCTAGGTTGATCACCAGGTCAAATATACCAAGCATTAGAGATCAGAGTGTAATTGGACAGCCACCGTTTACAAAGCCACATTTCTACAACGTGGTAAAAAGTGTATATGGTTTTGAACTCGCTTATAATTAACAAGCTCATTTATTAACAAATACAATAATAATAACAAATTATTAAAAGAACAAAAACAAATACATTCTAAATTTGATACTGTATTCAATGTCAATAATGTTACAGCAACAAGATAAACCTGGTAATTTGTATAAATACGAGAGCAACAATTCTATTTCTAATTTAACATGTGTTTTATATCTTGTATTATTGTATTATTCATTCCTGAGGATGTTGGTACTGTTTATCAACGAAAAGCTTTGAATATACATTAATAAATAATTCTTGATTTAGAATAATCTTCTTTGTTTTTGATTACTAAACAAGAAAAAATATTATATATATAATGTTTTCTTGTTTAATAATCAAAAACAACTAATATTATTCAAATACAAGAATTATTTATTAATTTGATTACTAAACAAGAAAACATATTATATATATATATATATATATATATATATATATATATATATATATATATATATATATATGCTGATACGTATTCCTTCACGGATGGAAAAATATGATGAATAGCTACTATCTGGAGTACATCCGTTCATTCTGCAGTTCATAAATTCGCAGTTCCGACGTTTCGCTAGAATCTCATCCAACATTGACGAGGTGAACCCAACAACAGTAGACCTCGCTTTTCTACTGTTGTTGGGTTCACCTCGTCAATACTGGATGAGATTCTAGCGAAACGTCGGAACTGCGAATTTATGAACTGCAGAATGAACGGATGTACTTCAGATAGTAACTATTCATCATATATATATATATATATATATATATATATATATATATATATATATATATATATATATATATATAGTTCAAATTTTCAATTGGTAAAAAAATACATTTTATTCACCCACTCAAGTTCAAATACATTTTTTTAAATCTGTAGGTCATGACACTTGTTGTTAATAGGGGGTTTTCAAATTTTAATTTATTAAATTAGTGTGTAAAATTAATTTCGCTACCTATTTTGCCCATAATATTATGATTCTGTCACATGCATATGCATATTTATAACATCTATAATTATTTAAAAAAAAGTATGTAAAATAAAATAATGTTTCCTTGATGACTTAAGTAGGAATTGGCCTAAGTTCTTTTATTGGCTATTACTAGATAACAATAGAATTTATAAGCTGAGGTCGTCAGTTTTTCTTAATCTGTAGTTGAAAACGTTAGTTTATATCGGTTTAAAATACTTGCGGGTGTTCTTTGCTTTGAATCTTTGTCGAAAACCGCAAGCAATTGGCTCAAAGTGAGATGTATTCCAGTTTAGAAACTTAGATGGTTTAAATATAGTTATTGGAGTATGTTCTTATGTTTGTTTTGTTTTGTATTTTGTATTGGGTTTTATTATTTGCTTTCACGCTTGCGTTCTTGCACACAAACTGAGCATAGTGCGAAGCACGATAAAATGTTATCCAAAATGGTTTTGGAAAAATTAATTTTACGCATTAAAATGTGTTTGATCTTATTAAAACGATTTAAGGATGTCACGTAAAACTTTTAGTCTTTCTCCTTTCTGAAAATCCTTCCCTCATATTCCAACTGGCTCCTTTGTATTCCATTTTGTCTTTTCATCTCTATATTAGAACAAGAAAAATGGTTAGGCTTACAGGGCATCTGTCATTCCGACAGGAAATACGTACACTTCAGACCGCTATGCAGACTGGGATTTTTCCATACTATGTACTTCTACTTGATATGTTTAATAGTTTACGCCCCTAACATACTTTCGTCTACCTCTATCCTTAAAACTAAAAACACCTCTCACAAGAAAAATAATTTGCAGTAAAGCTATTATACAATATTATTTGTAATTTTTTAATACAATAATTTAGAGACTGTAATGAAAATTATTTCCTCATTACGTAATATATTTCACTTGATATTTATCACTAATTACTTATGATTTAATTACTGAAATGAAAATGATTGTAACAATAAAATTTAATTATATTTTACCAATATAAATATCTATGCAAAAATCAATACCTAGTTATATATATATATATATATATATATATATATATATATATATATATATATATATATATATATATATATTACACATCTTCACTATCGACTTCAGCATGACAACTCAGAACTTTAAACTCAGTTGTATGTCAGTCTGATATAGGATGAACTTCATTTCCCGTACATTAAAGCGTTAGTTTTTGATGAAATCGTTAAAACAGTCCCATTGAAATCACCTCCTATTTGGTGGGTTGTAAAACTGAATAAACAACCGCTTTTGATGGTTTTATTTGAATTTACTTCTCAAATAAAGTGTGATTGTGGCTGCACAGTGGCCGAAAGCAGCCACGTGGATATATTACATCAAGACATGTGCTTTAAACATCCGACAGTTTGTTTTAGTAAAAATACGAATACTACCATAAGAAAACATGTGAATACAAGTATTAGGAAAATTAAGGATAGAAATATGAAGAAAATAAAGGATTTAAGGATGAGAAAAAATATGCATACAAAGATAAGAAAAAAATATGGATACAGAGATGAGGAAAATATGGATACAATTATGAGGAAAAATAGGGATACAAAGATGAAAAAACCTGTGAATAGAAATATTAGGAAAAATATGGATACAAATATGACAAAACCTGTGAATACAAATATTAGGAAAAATATGGATACAAAAATGAGAAAACATGGAGTACAAATATTAGGAAAAATAAGGATACAATGATAAGAAAAAATATGGATGCAAATATGAGGAAAAATAAAGACTCAAAGATGAGGAAACCTGTGAATACAAATATTAGGAAAAATAAGGATACAATGATGAGGAAACCTCTGAGTAGAAATATTAAGAAAAATATGGATACAAAAATGAGGAAACCTGTAAACACAAATATTAGAAAAAAAGGATTAAAAGATGAGGAAACCTGCGAAAAGAAATATTAGGAAAAATAAGGATACAAAGATGAGCGAAACTGTGAACACAAAGATAAGAAAAAATATGGTTACAAAGATGAGGAAACCTGTGAATACAAATATCAGGAAAAAATAAGGATACAAAGATGAGGAAACGTGTGAATACAAATATTAGGAAACATATGGATACAAATATATTTGGAAAAACAAGGATTCAAGGAATAGAAAAAAATATGGATACAAATATGAGGAAACAGGTGAATACACATATTAGAAAAAATAAGTACACAAAGATGAGAAAAATATGGATTAAAATATGAGGAAAATATGGATACAATTAAGAGGAAATACAAGGATTCAAGGATTAGAAAAAATATGTATACATATATGAGGAAAAATATGGATTTAAGTATGCGAAAAAATATGGATACAAATATTAGCAAAAATATGGATACAAATATTAGCAAAAATATGGATACAAATATGAGGAAAAATATGGATACAAATATGAGAAAAAATAAGGATTCAAGGATGAGATAAATATGGATACAAAAATGAGGAGAAATATGATTACAAATATGAGGAAAAATAAGAATACACATTCTAGCAAAAAATAAGGATACAAAGATGAGAAAAATATGGATAGTAGTATTAGGAAAAATAAGGATACAAAGATGAGAAAACATGTAAATACAAATATTAGGAGAAACAAGGAACCAAAGATGGGAAAAAATGGATACAAATATTAGGAAAACTATGGATCCAATGATGAGAAAAAATATAAATTAAACGATCAAATAAAATATGGATCATTGATGAAAATAAAATATGATTACAACTATGAGAAAATATGATTAGATGGATGAGGAAAATATATAGATACAACGATAGAGAAACATATGGATTTATCGATGAGAAACAATATGGAAATAACGATGAGGAAAATAAGGATAAACGATGAGGAAAATATTTGATTACAACAAAAAGGAAAGAAAAGATGTATTCAACGATGTGAAAATATGAATACAAAGATGAGGAAACTATTGCTATAACGAGGAAAAAAATATCGATTCAACGCTTAGAATAATATCGACCGAGTAATGAAATATAAATATGAACAAAGCTATAAAAAAAATATGATTACAACAATAATGAAAAATGTAAAAATTATATCAAATTTTGTGTTAAAGATGGTGTAAGCAATAGATAAAAGCTTTGCTAATTGAAGAATAACACTTTATTAAAGATTAAAATAATATAATTAAGAGAGAAAGAAAGAGAGAGAGAGAGAGAGCGAGAGAGAGAGAAAGAGAGAGAGAGAGAGAGGGAGAGAGAGAGGGAGAGAGAGAGAGGGAGAGAGAGAGAATGAGAAGAATAGCGTGGGTGAGAGTTAGAACATTAAAATATTTTATAGTTTACAATAAACAAACAAAATATTATAACACAAATTCCTAAAGACCAACGAAACGAAAATAATTATGGATACAAAAGTGGTTATGAACACAGTTACAACAAAAACTGATGATGATTTACATGTTATTTTTATTACGAACAAAGTGTTTTAATGTAATATTGAAAATATCAGATTGGATCTTTTGTATCTATAAATTAATATTTAATCGTAGTGGTAACAACATATTGAATTATTAATTTAACTCTGAATTAACGAATGCTTACAGACCAAAAGCCTTCTGTTTGTGTTGGAATAAACACAAAATCCGAAGCCAATGTAACAATGTTTAATTAATTATTTGGTACACATTAAATTCTGATTAGGCTAAATAGTGACGTTTTTCACTACCACAATATCGTCAATATATTCCAACCCCAAACATTACGCTTATATTGCACAACCACTAGATTCATGGTTTTCCTCGTTCTGGCTCTAATTAATTTCATACACATTGCGTGTAATTATTATTTGCAAGTGACGCTCTTTGTTGGCAGTGGTATCAAGCAAATACTACATGACATGCAGATGCATTGGATTCAAATATATGCAGAGTACACACACAGAGTACATTATTTTTATGTGTACACCAAGAAAAATAAATGTTCAAAAGAAATAATTAAAATTTATAATCGAAGGCGTTAAATAAAATTCGGCTTTATGAGGATGACATTTTTTATTATTTAAATTTACTAGTACTTTGAATAATAATCGACTATGAGGAGCAACTGAGGAATATATCTGTCAATCCCGATCATATATAAAGATTATCCCTTATAAATACATCCATTTGACATCTGGATCTGAATGACAAGCAAAGATCCAAAGTAATGGATTAACGTAACATTGTCTTTGATCTTGTATGAATGTAATCACCGAGAAGGTATCGTCAAGCGGGCTTGTATTACGTCAATAAAGCACTTAGTCTCGGTTATCACAATAAATCTTATACTGGTGTCCTTCATGGCTTCATGCATCGGCTTTATGTATTGGTGAAGTGTCAGTGTGCTTCATTTACTTAATCACATATGAACTAAACCCTAAGAAGAAGCAATTGAAATAAAATCTGTGGCCGACCATTCCTGTTCTATTGCACTTATATTTAACTGAAGGATAAAATTTGTTATTCGTAGAAGTTATAAAACCTAAAATTATAAATTTTGAATTTTACAGTTACAAAAATTTCGATATATATATATATATATATATATATATATATATATATATAAATATATATATATATAAATATATATATATATATATATATATATATATGTGTGTGTGTGTGTGTGTGTGTGTGTGTGTGTGTATATATAAAACCATGTTGAACATCGCAGCTCGTATAGTCATATAATTCTAACTCGAGAGGATAAAAACAAACAAGTATATCGAAATTGAAGAAAAGGTTTATTCCAGTGCCTCCTGAACATCATATTTGTATGAAGTAAATGCACTGAGCGGAAGGAAATCGATTATTGGAGCGAAATCATTGCACGCGCGACCGTACATTTTGTTGAGAAAATTCTATTTAGAAAGGTAGTGGAGATATGTTGCTAAAGACTCGTATTTCATTGAATAACAATATATTTGTGTAAAACTAAAAAAGGGTTAATAAAAGAAAAATTACAACACAAAAAGATTGACTATTTTGTAAATTTGTATATTTAATTTTAAATAATACATTATAGTAATTTCTCGAAAAATGTTTGTAAATATTGGCTCAAGTTGGCCTCGAATTAGGTGTATTAACATTAAACAGTAAACAAATACGTTGGGTTTACATAATTTCATCTAAATACGTTTTTTTAAGAAGCACCATTATAGATTATTGGAGGAGGAGTCATCACAATTGCATTATTGGTTAACTAAATTTGACCTTCTCTCTATTAAGGTCCAAAGAGCTCTTTTTATACGACACAAACTAATTTCATTTTAAAAAATAAATTATAGGGCATCTTGTTTTTCATTACAATTTCCGTCTCCTATCACGTACATCTTACCTCTACACATCTCCAGAGATTAATACAGCACATCAAATATTTGCACACATTCACTCTGTATGCTGGCAACGCTCCCTAGCAGCGTTTACACAAACTACGCTTTAACAGTAAAAATACGAATCGAAAGAGCATAGCAACGCTTTACGACAGTTTGAATCTGTTTGGGTACAATTTCGGGAAAGTTTCTTTGTTGGGGGCCGGGCAAAGGAGGAAAATATGCGACAGATGTTGCCCCTAAGTTATGTACTGCGCTTCCGTTTCGGCTCTCTGTTTCCTTGGGCGCTTTAAACACACAGTCGTTTAAAGAAAAAGTCATTTATTTTCTAAAAAGGAAAACAGTAACGTATTCAAACTGAATAAACATGTCTAGTTCTATTTTCCAATTTACTAGCGCAAAGTAATCTCTTATTACATTTTTATAATTTGGTCAGGAATATGTAAGACATTGTTCCGTTTAGTTTATTATGAAGTAACGAAAAGCCTTGGAAAACACTTTCACAGATACAAAGATTTCACATTTTAAAGATTTTTTACATCTTAGCATTAAAAAAATATTATAATAATATAAACGTATAGGCCTATTGGGAATTAACTTTATTTCTGTATTTACAAAGTGAAGTCAATTTAGTAGAATTATATTTGTTTACAGTTTTTGCTATATAATATAAGGGTAGAAGGATTTGTATGTTGATAGAGACATAAAACCCACTGAGGAGTTACTTGTGCTAGGTAGACTAACAGTAGACACACTCCTTATCGTGGTTATAAAAGGGTGTCCAATAGCTACATCCTCTTGTATAAATATCAAAAAAAGAAATTACTTTAAAATGCAAATCATATTCGATTCAGAGAAGGACGTATTGGTCACGTGATACTGAGGATAGGACTCGCTTTACCGGTGCCTAACTGGAACGAAACACCTGTCTATACAAAAGTATTATACCTTGGTATATAAAAGTGGGGTAAATTAAAATTACGACAAATAATGTAGGGCTACAGTGATTATTTTTGTACCTGAAGATGGTTGGAAACCATGAAAAAGACATGAAAACAATGACAGACATGCTAGACTGCGATGATTCTACTGACGTCACACACACATACATTCTCTCCCTGTCTCCCACACACAAACACACACATACACACACACACACACACACGCACACACACACACACACACACACACACACACACACACACACACACACACAAACACACACACAAACACACACATACACACACACACACACACACACACACACACACTTATTGAAACACTTAGAAGCCCTGATGAACATGTAATTCAACAATAAGTTACAACTGAACTGAGAAGAAGAGCATTCTGAATAATAATATTGTGCCACTCCCACTTCTCCGCTCAGCGTCCATTTCTGACCAAACAGTTCAAGTCTCTCTGTGCTGAACGAATAACAAGACCACGCCCACTACAAACCTTCTGATAATGGATGTGTTGACGAAATGTGCAAGAAAGTTTCGTAAAGCTTTTAAATCTGTAGCTATTTTGGTAGCAAACATGAACATTTTTATAATGAGAAAATAAATAAAAATTATTATACAAAAATACCATAGGTTAATATTGGAAATATTCGTCAATGACCAGCAATAACCAGCTCAAAGGTCACATCCGTCTGCCAATGATTGTGTTAGTGATTTATGTTTTTAATTGTAACATTGGAACGTTTTTAATCTTTTCTCTAACGATTTCATCATGGTGGATTTCATTAACGATTTCCCATTGGACAAAACTTTGCCATTAAAGCACACCATTGAATGAATTCGCTTTACTGTAACATATCTCTCCGAGCCCAACTCGATTGGATTACAAAGGTGCTTTTCAGTTTGTAAATTAAAAACAAACCTTTGACACAAAAATATTTTCATATCATAAAAACTCTTTTAGTATACTTTGTTCAACTAATAATACCGGTACACAATTTTTTCATCAGATACCAGCTCTGTCGGGTAGTTAGGTTAAAATACTGACACAGATATACTGAGAGAGAGCGCAAAGTGTTTGGGTGGGCACTTGTTATCGCAAATGGCATTTCAACTCCGTCAAATCACTGTAAGAGGGAGGAATGACAAAGCGCAAATACATTATACCGATAAACTGGGATCGTTTAACGATGCTGTCACATTTTGTAAGACCTTTTGATACTTGTTTCAGGATTATTTATTTATGGATTCTGACACTTCCATAGTGTTTTGTTATCCCCAAAAAACATATTTGAGAACGTTTATAAATACATACATTCACATATATATATATATATATGTGTGTGTGTGTGTGTGTGTGTGTGCACTCACACACCCAACCACACACACACACACACAAACACACACATGTATATATATATATATATATATATATATATATATATATATATATATATACATGTATATCACAAAAAAATGAAACAGTTATAAGTTTATACTAAAAATATTGTTCTAAGCATTGCTTAGAAGCTAAAAGAAACAACTGTAATCAATACCAACTACATTTTTAACTTTGCTTTGAGGTTATGATAATAACACATAAAATATACATACAAATCCACAACATAATAATTTACTTTTGAACTAGAAGTTAAGAGAAAAACTTGAATAAATTTACACTCTAGGCTTCTTAGCCGGATATTTGTTTGACAACTTGAAGTTCTGTACATAACCGTGTAAGGAATATGATACAGGTGGGAAATTATAAATTTAAAGTATTATATTTTACTCTATATAAACTCAATGGTAGCTGGAGAATGTGAAGTCCTCAAAATGGTTACTAATCTTGTCCAATGTAGGTGGTGTATGATGTAGACATAACAATATGAAAAGTGTTTTAAGCTCTACTATGTGACAATGTTCGGTTTGTTTTAGGGTAGGTAACACAAGGGTAGTCAAGAAGTCGTTCCATACAAAACCTTTCTGGAGCTCCCGACTACAACCTACCCTTCCGAGATGCACTATCCACGCTTCCAGCAACGTGATGCCTACAGATACCAGAGAAGCCAGTGTTCGCCCTAGCACAAGTATGAAACAATAACTATATTCAATACTTAATAAGACTTTATTCTCAAATTTTTAGATTCCAATTAGAAGTGTCCTAAATGATGTAGAACGATATTTACACTACGAATTTTTTATCATAACAGATAACTTTCTATAAAGAAACTTTTATAATTAATGAAAATTCAAAAAGTTAAGTAATTTAATAAATGGGCAAGAACCATAGTCAGTAATAATTTAAATCCAGAATCTCAAGAGTCAGAAATTATTAATAAATAGTAACAGAAATAGCCCTTTGACTTAGCAGTAGACACTTTCTAATGTACGGAATACTGAAGTCCATTTATGTATCATCGAGAGAATTTTTTAATTGGGATAGTATACAACTAATTCTAGGCCCGAACATTATGTATAACACAATAAAAAACTATTCAAATTAGAATCTAACCTATAAACGAAAAATACCACGCAAAAAAGTGATTGCAAATTTATAATGTTGCATCATCCACGCCCGGATCAGGTGAAACAGGTGCTGCATACTACTGCAAACATTTTCAAGGATTCACTTTAACTAGGTCCCACGTTAGCAATCATGACTGTGTGGTAATCGTCACAGATACTGCATAAATTGAGCTTGCTCACCTGACTGCTCCGGAAAGTGCCATTTTTCTTGTTTACTCTAAGACCGCCATCCACAAACTCTCTACGAACTCACACACTGACTGTAGAAGAAAACTAAATGCTTTCATAAATGACTTGTGGGTTCTTAATTTCTAGTGGATCCCGAGGCAAGTAAAAGTCACTGCCAATGAAAACTCTCACGAACTAGCTAATCAGAGAACAATCTTTCACCCACTGCTTTCGTTCAGCACTCCAAATCCCTTATAAAAATGACCACAAAAAATGAGATCAAATTCGGTTGAGGGAACTCTCAGCAGGAAAACTTTGGGAAATTCTTGTGTAGGAGAAACCGAATTACCATTAGGTTCCGCATTGCAGGATTCAGATTGAAGAGACGTCATGGCTACTTTGCAGTGCACCTCCGGAGCATGCATGTGATACCGACCCCGGAGTGTCTGTTGTGTGGTGGTAAATTCATGAATAATGAACACATTCAGGATTTGACAGCCCTAAACCTGGCCTTGTATTACGATAGTCCCACCTTTAAGGTAGCCAATCTCTACTATTCAACGCGTCTCCAAATGGCTTAAATTCCAAGAGTGGGGGTTGGCAAGCAAACTATTAAGTATCTAACTTTTGGTTTAAAAAAGTATGAAATACTTGAGTAATCAAGTAACAGAAATCATGCTGAATAGGTGTTGTGATGGAATAAAAGTGAGGTGGGTTTAGTTGGTTGAAGTACCATACAGCACACTAGTTCGAGCGTTACGCTTATCCACCTCTAGTGCGTGCGGTTTAACCGTGTCTCTGACCTTGAAATCGCTAGGGTGGACTGGGCTGCAATGCGGGTTCAAAACCCAACGTTTTAGAAAACATCAGTGTCATGTTTAAATTGTAAACAGCTCTAATTTACTAAATGATAATACTGTAATAGTTTGATTTAAACATGATCTTTAAATGTGTTGCTCTGCTTCTGCAAAGACAGACACGTGATTACGAAAGAGACGATATATGTATTGTTTTTAGTTAGGCTAGTAGTCAAATGCTAGAGCAGAACGAGGGACACCGTTAAACCTCACGCACTGTACTTTCGTAAATAGAATATATCATTATTGCCTTTCTTTAATTTCTTTATTTTGAACTTGGCTTCCTATTTTAATTTTGAATTTAACGACTGTCAAGATTGTATACACCTGATTGGACTAGGCTTTGGTGCGGCCTTTGCATAACGTACTAACCTAAGCAGTAAGTTTTCATTATAGTTATACTACCTGATGATGCCATACATAAGAACAAAGTCTGTATAAGTTCGTTACATTGGTTATTATTGTTTATCTTGTATTTTGATGTAATCTGTTTTAATACAGTGTTGTCTCTATGCTTATTAAAATTAGCTTTTAAAATTAAAAAGTTTTATAAAAAAAAGCTAGCTTCAGGTTGCTGAATAACGCTGACGCGGCACTGAAACGGTTATTGCGTAGATGTTTACATAATCAGTCCCCAGTGTCCAATAAGAGATGTTTTCATATGCATAGAGTTAGTGTGTCCAGGCTGTTGAGCCTCAATATGGCAACAGAGAATCAAACACAATCGCTTCGCTCATTACAACACTTCTGCTCGTATAGTTTTATGCTAAACGTTACTATGGTTTAAAAACAATAAGTTAGTTTATATGGTAAGAATTTCCTTACACGTGTAGTGCATCGAATCAAATTATGTTTTATGTTAATTTGTTTTATTTACATAGGAGATAACGTTGGGTATTATAACCAAAAGAGAACCAATTATTTTTCACAAGTACCATCTGCTTTGTCTTTGGAAAATGTATATTTACTGATCCTCTAAAGACGTATATAATTATAAAAAATAGAATTTTTATATACAATCCAGTCTAGTTATAAAGATTAGCTATCCAAGCTGGTATTTCAAACGCTCGCAAGCAAGTATAAATCCCGAGACATAGCTAAAGACTTGATATGAGCAGGAGGGGAGTTGGTGACTAGTAAGGGTGGAACTTTAGACTACCGTTTACTACTCTTTTTTACCTTTACACCTTTACCTATGTTTTGTGAGAGAAGAAATAAAGATAACAAATAGTAAAATAGTTTGGACTTACTATATTTCTGCATTTAATCAATCCTAAAACGCCTTTGTTAATGTTGAAATGGAGAAAATGGTACGGTTGGTGTAGGAGGTTAATAAGAGTTACTCATTATGTATAGAAATCATATACATACAGACCGACGTTTAATGAAGCAGAATTCTAAAGCATACATGTGCACACGTTTTGCAAGTTGGACGTAGAGTCAGACAGCACAGTCCGAAGTCGCGGCAGGAGGATGATGAGAGTCGTAGTACGCAGACTGGCTTGTAGCGACCTAGCCAGAGCGGAACTTATAGTTCGAAGGTGATAACTATCTTCTCGAGTCTTTCGAGCTAAGAATAACACAAAGATAAACGCATATTGGGGAGAATATGTACAGTCAGGTCCCCAGTAACCGAATTCAACGCAAACTCGTGATTCCCGCCTGAGTGGTTACAGCCACACCCGAATCGGAAGAGGGGCGGTGGCTTGGTGCCACGACCCATGGTGCCAGTCTACAAGAGTAGTAATGTAAGACTGATGAGAAGCCTACCCCTGAGATGAGACAAATTTCAACCAGACACTACTGTTTCTCTATACCATAACTACTCGGGTTAAATGGAACCTTCAGAACTAATAGATGTGTCTATCAGTAGTGAACAAAACACATTTGTTCTGACGGCTCTATAAATCCTATGTAAGGTTTCGACAAACACTTATGCATTATGCTCCACCGTCACTATAAATGTCAAGTTGGCCACTGACCATAGGCTGGACAAGTAACGTTTTACGCCTTGTATTTCGCAACCAACCTAATTTATTTCTACAGAGGGTGACTTTATAAAGATCATACGTACCACAATCATACTCTGAGAGACGCCTTTGTATGGCCATAGCGTAGGACTTCTTCTGGTACACGACCAAGCACACGCAAGACCATGGTATTTGCTATAAGTATACTCTACCTGGGTGTTTTTACAACCTTAATCTTAGCTACATTCACAACCCTTTCCAATCCTTGCCAGGCCATAATAACCCTCCTAAGTTACCCTTCTGATTCTGACCTGCAATGTAAGTATTGCTGAAGTGGTTGGATTCGTCTTATAGTTCTTTCTAACGTATTGAGGATTAAAAAAAAATCATTTCCTACTTAGGCCAACAAAAATTATTTTATTTTCGTTTATTTTATAACTACAACTAATATAAATAAATAAATAAATAAATAAATATATATATATATATATATATATATATATATATATATATATATATATATATATATATACATATGTCAGAATAACAATTCTAAGTCGAAAAATAGAAACCGAATTTCCTTCCAATTTTCCATTGTCTTTTCTATGTATGGCGTAGGACTACTAGTTATGTTTGTCACTACCTATACGGTTTCTTTTTTTGTCGCTTCCATTGTGTTTTAGTTTCTTTACCTTGCGCATTGTCCGTTTGTGAAACAAGGTTCGATAGAGTTAATCCAGTTCGATAATTTTATTCTTTTCATTCATTTTAAATCCTAGAGGATTATTTAGCATATTGTGTGGTAACCATGGCAACAATTTAAGGTTGTACAATAGAGGTTTTGACGACCACCAGATAGGGGCAAACTAAAATCATGTATATTTTTGAAAAATGCGTGTCTAGTTATGGGAAAGTTTGCTCCGTGCCAAAGCTTTAGACTTCGAACATAAAGATACTCAGTTGGAATCCGACTTAAACCATCCAAATACGAAATTGTTATTTAATGAATAAATATTTGAAAAGCGGTATTAAGAGTAATCGTAATACACTATAGGTTGAAAAAATGTTTTTGAACTTGATTGGATAAACAAATATCGTAATTTAAGAACAATTGAAAATTTGTACAAGAAATATATCAGGAGAAAGTAAGCTAAAATAAGGAGTTTAATAATCGCATCCACGTTCTAACAAATGTTGTCGAAAGTAACTTTGTGTAGATAACAATCTGTCAATATGCCAATAATATAAAAAAGTAAACAATGAAAAACTTTTTAAATTTCTACACATTAAGAGGAACATTACCTTCCAGTGTTGATAATGTACAGATTCATCGTGCAGACTCTGCAAGCATATCAGATGGTTGTTCACCTCGTAAAATAAATCATTTGTCATACTCTGAGGGGAGCCTAAGCTTCATTTATAACTCCTCATAACCCTTAAAGATGCAATCTAACATGATCAGGCTCGTAAATTTAAAATGTTTTTAGTTATTAATAGAATATGTTTTAAGTAGTAATTGTCAGTATTTATTTGTTTTTAGTTCTAAAATACCACATTATGTGTAATTTTATTACCGTTGGTTAATTGTGTTCTTTTTTGTTATACATTTATTTGGAAAAGAAATACTTAAATTTATTATTTAACAAATACTATATATGAAACTCTTAGTAAAACAGACGTACACACACACGCACACAGTCATAAACACACACACACACGCAAGCGCGCACACACACGCACACAGTCATAAACACACACACACACACTCGCAAGTGCGCACACACACGCACACAGTCATAAACACACACACACGCAAGCGCGCACATACACGCACACAGTCATAAACACACACACACACACACGCAAGCGCGCACACACACGCACATAGTCATAAACACACACACACGCAAGCGCGCACACACACGCACACAGTCATAAACACACACACACATACACACACACACACACACACATGCAAGCGCGCACACACACATGCAAGCGCGCACACACACGCACATAGTCATAAACACTCACACACGCAAGCGCACACACACACGCACATAGTCATAAACACACACACACACAAGCGCGCACACACACATACATAATCATAAACACACACACACACACACACGCAAGCTCGCACACACACGCACATAGTCATAAACACACACACATACACACAAGCGCGCACACACACGCACACAGTCATAAACACACACACACACACACACACACACACACAACACACAAACGCGCAAGCACGATCGTAGACACGCACCCAGACACACACACACACACACACACACACACACACACACACACGTTCAAGCGCGAACGCACGCTCGCACACACGCACGCAGACGCCACACACACACACACACACACACACACACACAAGCGTGCACACACACGCACACAGTCATAAACACATACACACACACATAACACACAAACGCGCACGCACGATCGTACACACGCACTCAGACACACACACACACACACACATAGAAGCGCACACGCACACTCGCACACACGCAAATACACATAAACCCACACACACTCATACATGTATTTCATATGTATATTAGATCAAAGTATTTCCATTATTCAATTAGACAAAATGTATATAATTAGGCGAAATTAAATATTCCGCTCTCAAATAGATTATTCCGTTCTTGAAAACAAATTTACAATCAATATAATCAAATGTTTATTTTAAATAAATTTAAATGTCTAATAACGTAAATTAAAGTCTATTAATAATTTTATAATATTTTATTAATAATAATTTTCGTATTATTACTATAATAGCAAAATAACTAGTAATTTGTTACAAATTACATTACAGAATAATAAATATTTTAATAAAAATTGATCTTTTTTTCAATTATCAGTGAACTAAATTATAAAAACACAATTTTTAAAAAAGGTATACCCTATGTTAGAACAATACCTCGAATTATTATATAGGAATTAAACATCGTCATACAATGACTTGAAATAATTTTTATATTGCTAATTAATTTTCTTTATTTTAAGGTGATTTTAAAACACCAAAGATCTTCGCATTGACTCGGTAAGTGAATGTTTTGTCTATTTGTTAGTTTTAGTTGAAATATTTACTTATAAGCATTTACATATAACCCCATAACGTTTAAAGTAATAAATAAAATCTGGAAATGTATTTCTTTCGGTTGAACTAATTGCTTCGAGACGGTTTTCCGCTTCAGGTGCATGAAACGATCGCTTTATTAACAAATCTACCTTGGATGAAGCTTTCTCATTCTATTCTGCTTTGTGTTTGCAGAGCGGAATAGAAAATCAATGTAGCTTGAAGAGTATTTTATATTAAAAATATATCCTTGAGAGACTTTTATTAAAAAGAACTAATGAACAAGTATTTATCCTCAATGTACAGTACATTTTCTTAACTTTTAAAAGTCATAGCCATGTATACATTGTTGAGATAATATCAGAACATATTTAGGGTATGTTTTTAGTAAGAGCAGTAGATACCTACCTGTCATCCCCTTTGAATGTCCGCTTACTATTGAGGAACAGTTATTAGAGTCTTCTAGCAAGGGACTTATCAAGTACACCGTGTAAACTAAACATAGTGAATTCGCTTCGTCCAATAAAACAAACAAATTTTGCCTAAAGAAATGTTATAAACAATGTTTAAAGATGTCTACTCAGCGGAAACCACCAACATTAAATCCAATATTTGTTTGAATACTTTGGTAATAAATCGTGGAGCTGCCCTTTTGTGCGATGGGTAGGCAATCGTAAAGTTTCCAGGAGTTTCCCTTGCTTAGGGCTATATCTCGTTTTAAGGGCAATAAATATAATCCGGCTACAGGCTTTACAAAACACAACCTTTTTTTAATAAATTTATTATTATACCTATGTTTTTGTTGTTGCTCATTTATAGGTAGTTCATTTTGATTACATTATATTTTGTTTCTTCTTTTTATATTTGCGTTATAATTTTTCATTTATTAAACAAAAATTTTGTTTACCTGTATTATTATTATTATTTTTAAAAATTAATACGGTCTTAGTTTATAAATATGATTTTTTAAAGGTTTATTACTGACATTTTGTTTAAAAAATAAGTACTTTATACAATAAAATAGACTCCTGAACCAAAATATTAAATTTCTTCTTTTAAACCTATTTTTTTTATTTTGTTGATAAACATTTTACAATTTTTCGCGTGATAAATTATGATTATGCAAAAATCTTTCACGTTATAAACATGCAAAAATATTTCCCGTTATGAATATGCAAAAATCTTTCTCGTTATGAATATGCAAAAATCTTTTTCGTTATGAATATGCGAATTTTTTTTCGTTATGAATATGCAAAAATCTTTCTCGTTATGAACATTCAAAAATCTTACACGTTATGAATATGCAAAAATCTTTCTCGTTATGTATATCCAAAAATCTTTTCCATTATGAACATGCTAAAATCTTTCATGTTATGAACATGCAAAAATCTTTTCTGGTATGAAAATGTAAAAACCTTTCACGTTATGAACATGCAAAATTCATTCACGTTATGAACACGCAAAAATCCTTCTCGTTCTAAAAATGTAAAAATATTTCTCGTTATGAATATGCAAAAATCTTTCACGTTATGAATAAGCAAAAATCTTTCACCTCATGAAGATGCACAAATTTTTCACGTTATGAATATGCAAAAATATTTCGCGTTATGAATATGCAAAATATTTCTAGTTATGAATATGCAAAAATCTTTTCCGTGAGAATATGCAAAAATCTTTCTCGTTATGAATATGCAAACATCTTTTCGTTATGAACATGCAAAAATCGTTCATGTTATGAACATGCAAACCTCTTTTCTGTTATGAAAAGGTAAAAATCTTTCCCGGTATGAGCATGCAAAAATCTTTCTCGTTATAAATATGCAAAAATATTTTACGTTATGAACATGCAAAAATCTTTTTCTTTATGAATATGCAAAATGTTTCTCGTTATGAATATGCAAAAATCTTTCTCGTTATGAACATTCAAAAATCTTTCACGTTATGAATATGCAAATATCTTTCTCGTTATGTATATCCAAAAATCTTTTCCGTTATTAACATGCTAAAATCTTTCATGTTATGAACATTCAAAAATCTTTCACGTTATGAATATGCAAATATCTTTCTCGTTATGTATATCCAAAAATCTTTTCCGTTATTAACATGCTAAAATCTTTCATGTTATGAACATGCAAAAATCTTTCACGTTATGAATATGCAAATATCTTTCTCGTTATGTATATCCAAAAATCTTTTCCGTTATTAACATGCTAAAATCTTTCATGTTATGAACATGCAAAATGTTTTCTCGTATGAAAATGTAAAAACCTTTCATTTTATGAACATGCAAAAATCCTTCTCGTTATAAAAATGCAAAAATATTTCTGGTTATGAATATGCAAAAATCTTTCACGTTATGAACAAGCAAAAACCTTTCACTTCATGATGATGCAAAAATATTTCTCGTTATGAATATGCAACAATCTTTTTCGTTATGAATATGAAACAACCTTTCCCGTTATAAACATGCAAAAATGTTTCACTGTATGAACACGCAAAAATGTTTCTCGTTATGAATATGCAACAACTTTCACGTTATTTATATGCAAAAATATTTTTCAAGCGTTTTTCATACATTGTTGTTGTAGGTAGCAATGAAAAACACACGACCTATAATACCTACAAACACAGGTGTGTGTGTGCTAGGGCGCGCACGCGCGTGTGTATTTGTGTGTGTTGGTGTGTCAAAAGAACTGGTCTGTGTTCATTTCTGGGTAAAAATGCTAGAGCATTTGTTTTAGTGTAAATAAGACATACTGCTTATTATTACTAGTTAAAATAAATTATTAGCTTCGTTTCGGTTGTCATGGTTACAACAGTAACATCGGAACTGTTCGATATTGGTTTTTAGGCCGGGTCCGTTGCCATCCCTACAGGGAATATTTAATATTGCCTTACACACTAATACACAATCACACTTGTAACGGTTCGAAACAACCCACGCGAGAGTAATGATTTTGGTAACACAGCCAATAAAAGCTATCCTTGTGTTTGTTCTGGTACGCCACAGATTCATCACTCGATTCTGTGTAATATCTCACGTAAACTGTACGTTGCTTGCATAACGTAAATTAATAGGCTTTTAATACAGGTTAGGCTGTTAGCCTATTTAAATGCATGACATTCCGAGCTAACAATGTGTCCGTACACACTAATCTGTCAACATACATGTTAGCAAATTTGACTGCGGAGTACAAATAAACAATTTACATTACTAGGTTTGTATTAGTATTTGTTCATGGTCAACCGAGCGTTGATTGTTTCATTTGTGTTGATGTTCTCATGTAAAACGTATTGCGTAATTAGAGCATGGGATGTTGGGTTAATAATTGTTTATGCCAATAGGTTCTTAAATACTTGAAATAATACGAGTTCTAAGAGGTTACTCACGAGTAGCCTAACTACGTTCATAGATCCGTTTATTGTAAAGTGTTGACCCTTTTATTAAAGTAACGGGTTAAAACCCTAACAACCTCTCTACCCTAGACCTGGGAATAATCTTTACAGTAACAAGACGTTTCTCAGTTCTTGTAGTAGCCTTGTGTTTATACGTAAATAATGAATATGAACAAGTATTCCATTATTAAAAACTATGTAGAATACGGTGGCCTATTTATTCAAACGGATTTCAATAAATGTTTAATGTTTAGTACTATTGTAATTAAAGTACAATGAATTTTAGAAAATTTCAAAATTTGAAAGTAAATAAAAAATGTTAGTAATGGTTTTTTAAATTAATATAAATATAGTTAATATAAAAGGTGGAATATTTAGTTCTTTGAATATATATATATATATATATATATATATATATAATTTTTTAAATGAAAACAAATTAATATATATATATATATATTTTTTTTTTAAATGAAAACAAATTTATATATATATATATATATATATATATATATATATATATATATATATATATATATATATCGCAATGTGTATTCTTGTGTATTAATAAAGAAGTAAGTCAAAATACAAATATTACAAAAATACAAATTCAATTATAATTCTTGTCTTGTATTTGTATTTTGACTTAGTTCTTTATATATATATATATATATATATATATATATATATATATATATATATATATCGCAATGTGTATTCTTGTGTATTAATAAAGAAGTAAGTCAAAATACAAATATTACATAAAATACAAATTCAATTATAATTCTTGTCTTGTAGTTGTATTTTGACTTAGTTCTTTATATATATATATATATATATATAAAGAACATAAGTCAAAATACAAATACAAGAGTTATAATTGAATTTACAATTATTGTATTGTAAATTCAATTATAATTCTTGTATTTGTATTTTGACTTATGTTCTTTAATAATACACAAGAATACATATTGCGATATATATATATATATATATATATATATATATATATATATATATATATATATATATATATATATATAGGGTGTTTCAAGAGTAACCTGCCATACTGCACAAGCTTATGCCTCTCAACAAAATAATGGAAAAAGTATACATAAACATGAGTCTGAAAATGCTTTATTATTATATTATACAGGGTCAAAGATTTAACCTGTATGAAATTCAGCTCACTCAGTGAAATTTACTCACTCTAAAATATTTCGGGGCTATTTGAGTTTGTTAATTACATAACTTTTATGTAAAGTGAGCTGACAAATCGTATAAAATCTGTCACAGAACTCTATCGAAAACAAACTTTTCTATATTGGACCACAATGACTCCGTTAA
Organism: Prosapia bicincta; assembly: GCA_036971475.1. NCBI lineage: Eukaryota > Metazoa > Arthropoda > Insecta > Hemiptera > Cercopidae > Prosapia > Prosapia bicincta. The sequence goes on from JBAIZL010000006.1 coordinate 51,015,897, forward strand.
ATTGCCTCTCAACAAAGAAGAATGTCCAATAAAACTTTGTAGAAAATTTATTCAATAGTCAAATTTTAGTTTTAGTCAGATTTTAATTTAAATAAAGTCAATAACAACGGAATAGTTTTCTTTAAAGATATATCCCGATTTGAACCCCTTTGATTGCGTTTTTATGAGGAGACATGAAGACATTAGCGAATGCTCAAAAATCGGATTGTGAACATTAGCTTTTACACAGAATCGTGATTGCACCCCGAGTAATTAGAAACAGTCCAATAAAATTAGAGATTCCATTGACCTCTTTAAATTTTCAGTCTAAAATGTGTGTCAACAATAAAGTTGGACATTTCGATCAGCTCTTGTAATACTGTTATCAATGTAAGTTGATTGAGTCATTTTATGATTAATATTGTAGATTAATTAAATAAATTTTCGATTTTAAATAAGATTATTTTAAAAGACATTGACATACATTATATCATGAGGCTATTTTGTTAGCAACGAGTGATTTTCAAAACCTTCAGCTTTACCGCAAAATTCCCTTAACTATTGCAGAAAGAGTTATGGGATGGGTTTTATACGATTTTCAACTCATTTTACATAAAACGTATCGAAATAACAAACTCAATTTTCACTAAAAATATCACTGAGTTAATTTCACTGAGGGAGCTGAATTTCTGGTTAAATCTTTGAGCCTGTAAAGCTCGCCAAGGAAGCTTTTCCTAACCGATGTTTATGTAAACGTTTTTCAATATTTTTGTGAGAGGAATAAAGCAGAATGGCAGATTCTTCCGGAAACACCCTGTATATATGTATACAATATTTCACATCAGCGTTGCAGAATCAATTAAAGAAAATAAAGAATTACAAAAATCTATTTTTTAGAATATGTATATCTGACTGTAGGAAAATGCATGCCCTTCCTAAGAAGAAGACATACACTGTTGTTTTTTTAAGTATGAAAAAACCAAAACAAAAAGTACCAAACACACTATAACTTTCTATTTCTAATTGTAAGATATTAAATATTTTCAACTTTATAAAGTTTTTCACTTTGTTTTTTTACTGAGATTGTTGAAAAAGACAAGAAATATGACTATTATCAGGACTTAGTTTTTTCTTAAAAAGACGATGCACAAATGACGGTAAACCTTTTCACTTCAGCAATCGTCGAGCTTACTTTAGAAAAAAACCTAATTTTTTCTTTTTAATAGCCAACCAATCCTAAGCCGATACACTTTATAACTACTCACTAAACTTTTCATAACTTAAAACATTCTTTAACGTCTTCTGTATTTCTCCTAGTCCCCCCTTCTTCTCCATCTCTTTTTTTAATCTCCACGTTTAGTCTTCCTCCCTGTCTCCCAAGAGGTCTCCATATTTATGCTGCCAGTCGTTTATCTGGCATTCTTTGTTCATACCCTAACATCACCGTTACTTTAAATCATAACATTACTTCGCCAAAACTCGATGACTGTTTTTGAGTAAATTGATATCAACTCCTTCACTTCAGCAACCGTTAATTTAATAAACAAACCTATTCCATCCGGATACTTTGTACTTATATTTAAATATATATGTATAATAAAATTATTAACGATTAATTACGTTATCAATATAGTAATATAATCTCGTAAACGAGTATGACGTGGTGGGAAAGTTACCAGTATAAGGATATTGTTTGGAGATTTAGGTTATGTTTCTTCGACGTTAAATATTATATATTTTATCAATACTTACGGTTTAAGACTTTAAAAATAACAATATAAAAAACTACAATAAAATTGTTCATTAAATTAACTAATAACTTAATAAAAATACTGATAACGATATTTAAAAGGAGGGAAATTAATTTACGAAGTAACCGTTAATGTGAAATTACAACGAGTTTTGTGATGCATATCAGCGCCAGTTTAATTCCTCCTTTATTGGCTCCGGCAAAATTATAAATTATTATTACTTTTTTTTACAGTAAGTATTTCAAATAAAGAATTGGCTATAGGGTAGATCGTTTTCTTTTAATTATTAGTAGGCTAATTTTAAATGTTGAGATTCAATAAGGTTTTCCATTTTTGCAAAAATTGCCTATGAAGATGACATCGTTTAGATGTCGAAACGTTTAGTAATGAAGCATTATTGTTAAATTTGTCTGTGGCTGGGTTGAATGTTTTCTAATAATAATTAATAATAATGGATGTAAAGTATTCTAAAAAATTAAAAATAATTTTTCTCTATTTACAATATTTATTTACTTGAATAATGTAAAAAGAAAAATCGGAGTTCATGGAGTCTTTGTTAAGTATTACCTCAAAATCTAATCGCAGGATAATGACTGGTCGGATGTAGGTCAACGCATGGTTGCCTGACCCAGGCAACATTTTACAGCATACAACCATATTTCATGGTTAAAATTAGTAAACGGATCCTACCCTTAGTGTATACATTCCCCGAGCACGACAACGCGACCTGGCGGCTATAAATAAAACTGACAGCCTAGGTAATATTCAAATGAAATATGTGTCGTCTTCACCTCGTGTAAACATGTTAACGTAAATGAAAGCTGTGCTATTTTATTTAAATAAATTAGTTGTGTATTAATAAAGATACTTTTTTCAATTCCTTCTATTAGCTCACCATCTTCTTATATGTATCTTGTTCCAAATTTCCATCGTTAATAAAATACTTTTTATTCCTCCACTCAAGTGCATATAAAATTTTAAAACTTGTAGTGGATGGCACTTGAAGATAATACAGTTTTTTCCAATAATAACTAATTAATTAAATTTAATTGATTGGTTTTACTTTTATATTAAAGAAAAACGTTTCACAAAAGGTACAATATAGTTTTTTCTTGCTATCTGACATGCAATAAGTGATAACATATGATAATAATAACTAATTAATTAAATTTAATTCATTAATTTTAGTTTTATATTAGAGAAAAAAACCATTCACAAAAGGTAGAAAATAGTTATTTCTTCTTATCTGCCTTGTAATATAAGTGATAACATATGATTTCATGAAACCGCTGATTTTATGTTATAGGTTATGTGGCAGGACAGTTGTTTTAATGCACAGGTCATGTTACTTTATTTATAATAATTTGAATAATTAATAAAAGGTAACGAAATTAAATTTGTTCTTTGTTAGGAATTGACTTTATTATTTGTTTTTGTATATATTACTTGTTCCAAATTGGATTAAACGTTTATAAAGATTTGGTGAAACTGATATAAGAAATACCAGACTCATAAAACATTCAGTGACAAATTGTATATTACTATGGGTACCCTTTTGGCGCATAAGAATAATTTCTTTGGTAAATTATTTTTTTCATTTTGTCTGTATTTAATTAGGTCATTGTACTTAAATCAGATTATGTTAACAATTAAGCTCTGTTTGTGTTAGGGAAGAAGCAAAAACAATTATTATCGCCGAGCCTAGTCTACCTAGGTTGTAAGCGGACGTCACTATCCTGAAGTAGGGCGGAAAGTAGCCGATGTATTTACTGTCTTCTAAGACACGAGAGTGATTTCACGGCTGTGACAGCTGTATTATCTGTGCACTTTCACCTCCGGGAGTGTGTCGGCAGAAGGACTAAAGAATATTGTGACGTCACAAGCCAACCAATAAAAGCCTAGTTCACTCGTTCTGCATTATCACTATGTTTCTATGGTCACCAGGGAATCTTTTCACTGACCGTGGCTCTACTCATATAGACTATACCTTTATAGAAAGTTAGGTTAGGTTTGGTAACCTAAAGTTTGGCTTAAAACTTGTTGGACTAGTGTGCAACAGCTGATTGATGGTAAATACACACAGAAACAAATTTAAATCAGGTTTTTTAATAGTCAGCAATCATTAGAGTTTGACAATTCGATCATTAGTTTGATTTTCAATTACAGTGTATATTGAGAGTAATTGTATTCAGTGATGACGATGACGTTGACATTGAAACGCGTAGAGAAAATATTTGCTCATAAGTTGAGCTCATACTTTGCCTTTGAGTTCCGTATCAACCCCTGTTGACAATAGGTTATACACTATTGGTTCTTTATTTATGCCATTTAAGGCACAGAAATAAATCAAATGTATTACACAATGTTTTTTTTTTACTTTTCATTTTTCTTGCAAATATTATTTCCAGAAAAAGTATTGCCATTCCTTAAGCTTTTTCATATAATATTTTTTGTATTTTTTTCCTAAGAGTTGTACGAAGTTTTTTTTAAAGTAAAGAGTATTACTAAATAAATACAAAAGTGTACCTATAATATCTAGCTTAGTATAAATAAGTGTAAGACACTCCCACTTTCGAAAACAATGCTAATTAAAAATATTTTTTGCATGTGTTTGAATTAATTAACACAGAAAAACACAAAACGTGAAATACATTTTTCAAAAGATTTACTGTTTTCCTTTTCCAGCTCGAATTGACTCCATATTAAAAGAGGCCGAAACACACATAAACCCCCTCCGCGGTAATAAATTAACCCGATTAAGTCAAGATAACGTTTCAGGAAATTAATGCGGTTTCTCCTCCCCTTCTGTACATCTTCAGTAAACTTATATTAAATTACTTTTCTTCAACACTTAGTTTAACTGGAAAAGTTTCAAATATTCCCAGCAAATAGTCGCCGTTTTATATTTTTCAATTCGTTGTAAATTTCTTTCCGCACAATTGATTCTTTCTTTCTAGTTTTCTAAATCATTAGGTGCTTTTTTAGTTCAATATTACTGGAATAAAAAAACCAAAGCATTTTAAAGTGTCAGACATTCTTGGCAAAGTCCTTTTATTTACGCTTGACTTGTCCTTGAGATCGTTTTAGCAGAAGAAAATGCAACATCAGCGCTAGGAGAGTCGTATAAAGTACATGAAAGTAATAAGAATGTCGATAATCGTAACAATATTTTAAAAAAAATCTAATTACAGGTGTTGATACGTAAGCCGGCATCTGGCTTAGGCGCGGCACTATAGGGGGGGGGAGGGGGCAAAGACCGTTCTTCGAACATTTCTACGGATATAGACATACATCACTTACAGCATTTCGTATTTCATCTACCGGAGCGCCTTCACGAGGGCCACAAGGACAATTGACCCGACCCGCATGACGCAGACAAGTTTTTTTATCTTGGCTAGTACAGACGATCGGTCAAATGCTAGCTTACGTGTAAATACCTATACATGCTTTTTGAAGTCTCTTGACTTTCATAATTCTTAAACGTTTTGAGTATATTTCTCTGACACGCTTGGCAACAACAGACTAGCAGGGCCTGAAAGTAACACTATCTTAAGGCCTTCACTAAGAAGATATACCGGTAGACAACCCTCCTCGCTTCGGGTAAAAAGAGACCAGCTTCACCTACAACACTCTTAATACATGGTTCAATTATGGTTCTCTGTTTCCAAGACATGTGTTTTCCATAACCCTACATAACGTCTTCTACCCTCGATTATCCTTCTTCTTACAAGGGGTTTAACGGGTGAGTGGCTCTTTATGACCCTGACGGAGAGTGTGTCTACTTTAGGTAGCCTACTGTAAGCTACACACAAAGGAACGTAGTTCCTCCTATTTAATCATAGGGTTGATAACTTACAATTACGCTCAATATATCCAGAACTCTTCGTAAAAAACAATGGTATACTAACTGGTACTGTTAAAGCTACAACGAAGGAAACATGTACAGTACCCTATACTAGAAGCTCACCGCCCTGTACAGTAGGGGAGTGAGAGGGTTAGTACCCTATACTAGAAGCTCACCGACCTGTACAGTAGGGGAGAGAGAGGGTTAGTACCCTATACTAGAAGCTCACCGCCCTGTACAGTGAGGGAGTGAGAGGATTAGTACCCTATACTAGAAGCTCACCGCCCTGTACAGTAGGGGAGTCAGAGGGTTAGTACCCTATACTGGAAGCTCACCGTCCTGTACAGTAGGGGAGTGAGAGGGTTAGTACCCTATACTGAAAGCTCACAACCCTGTACAGTAGGGGAGTGAGAGGGTTAGAACCCTATACTGGAAGCTCACCGCACTGTACAGTAGGCGAGTGAAAGGGTTAGCACCCTATACTGGAAGCTCACCACCCTCTACAGTAAGGGAGTGAGAGGGTTAGTACCCTATACTGGAAGCTTACCGCCCTGTACAGTAGGGGAGTGAGAGGGTTAGTACCCTATACTGGAAGGTCACGCCCTGTACATAGGGGAGTGAGAGGGTTAGTACCCTATATTGGAAGCTCACCGTCCTGTACAGTAGGAGAGTGAGAGGGTTAGTACCCTATACTGGAAGCTCACCGTCCTGTACAGTAGGGGAGTGAGAGGGTTATTACCCTATACTGGAAGCTCACCACCCTGTACAGTAGGGGAGTGAGAGGGTTAGTACCCTATACTGGAAGCTCACCACCCTGAACAGTAGGGGAGAGAGAGGGTTAGTACCCTATACTGGAAGCTCACCACCCTGAACAGTAGGGGAGAGAGAGGGTTAGTACCCTATACTAGAAGCTCACCGCCCCGTACAGTAAGGGAGTGAGAGGGTTAATACCCTATACTGGAAGCTCACCCCTCTTTACAGTAGGGAAGTGGGAGAGTCCATTAACAAAAAGTATATTTGTTAGTGCAATTTTAAAGTTTTTGGCACAAAGTGCCATACGCCATAAAGAGGCTTTGGTTACTAAAGCTTTAAAAACGGTTAGATACCGTGCCAAAAGCGTGGGCGGTCTAAAAAAACGTTTCATTCTGAGAAACTATCCCTGTTTAGAGAGGGGGAGAGGTGTACGCAAGTTGTCTCCCCTCTCAACGCATCACCTACACTCCCGTCAATGTCATGGTTGCCTATAACTCAAGTCAACATTCAGGCGTAGTATAATTGTTTAGGAATAGGCTTGCTAAATAAAAATATGTGATGTATCTCCTGAGATGTTACCAGCTGAACCTCAGAAGCCATTGTTGCCAGTCATAATCAACTAACAATTCATTCACTCGAGGTAACTATTGAATAATTAATAAGACGGTTGAATATTGAGTAAAAAGTTTATTTATATATACCTTTCTACAAGTGATTTGTTTCCCTTTTCAACCTTGTATTTTATATCTGTATTTATTGTTAAACTGTTTTCAGGGTAGATAAGTATAACACACTAGTTTTCGAAATGTTCCACTAAATAAAAAAAAATTTACTCTATATTCGACCAGTTTATCATTTATTCAATCAATTATCAATCTGTAAACACAATAATTGTAGTAATTATTACAATAAGGACCAACATTTGTAATTGGATCGTTAGTAAACATCTACTTTTAGTTCCCATCGCTTGCAAACATATTTGACTTATATTGATTCTCGTATGGATAAACTGGAAACACTGTATCATGTGCTTTCAACAACTGTTTATCTAACAAGACGATCAAAGGAAAGCATAATTTAGAATTATAAATGACAAAGAATACTTTAAAAATTATGTGTTTATGGCCGCGATGTAATTTCACAAATCGTATTTTAAGAAATTGCTAATGTGTGTTAAATACGTAATTTTTACGTAAACGTATGACTAATAGGGGCAGCGAAACGATTGTTCTATTCGTTTTGGTTTCTCCTAAACATATTTATAGTAAAATCAAGATAACTGAAGGAACAGGTAGGTAATGCAGTCGGAATATATTTTTGTCAGTATTTTGTTAGGCCAAGCAGCAGGAAAAATGGTAACCCTTTTAGACCTTTAATAATAAATTTTACAATAATAAAATTTTAAAAATTCAAAAGAGGCATTTTTGAAACAGATAAACAGTGGTTGAATTAAAAACTTCGCTAACTTATCAAGTTATCTATGCGTTAGATAGCAATTACTTGGGTATCAGCTAAAGCAATTACAACCATTAACAATTTATAGCAACTCGTGTGTTTTTTATTTTCCATCGTTGATATGTTTTTTTTTATTTCAAATAAACAAAACCTCTTAAACATTAACTATAATTACAAAAGATTATTTTTGTAATAATTTCCTCTGAAGATAATCTTCATCGATGGCTTCAATCGAAATGTAGCTATATGAAAATTTTAATTTAATTTGTGTACTTAAAAAGTTTTATTTATTTAAAATTTTAACAAAATATAGTAGTATTTAACAATTAATTACGTTTTTTACCATGTTCTAAATAATTTACAACGAAAACAATAAAACATGTTAGAAGCATATGCAAGTAACGTGTATCATCAAGTAAAACGTTTATTAGCATATAATAAAACAATAAATTCAATAAAATTACTACGAAACTGTCACAAAGCTTTTATGAACAATTGTGTTGAGTAACTTGACATATTGTTATTTAATATTCTTCGGATGTAATCATAAACTATCAAAGAAAATCCAGGTCGCTTCCTTTAACGGGCGTGCTCGTTATTAGTGAGCTAGTTTCGTTTTACATTTAGTCATCGTCAAACTTAATCAGGTATATTCAGAGAATCCGCTAGCATCATGTGACACAGATTTTCCTTTAAATCGCACATTCTAAAAATTATAGTGAAATCATCTTAAAGGGAGTTTTATTTCTTTAAATGGGAAAACAGCTGATCATAAGTAATGTTTTTGATCAGCTGTTAAAAAGAAATGGCATGGAATTTGACACCAGGATGTTCGCGTAGCCGTGAGTTCAAAAGATCCATGACTCTGTGACCCTTAGAAAGACTAAAGTTCCTGATACAATCTGATGCCGTCCGTCTTGTCACATTTAGTTGCTTCTTTTTGCTACTCCGTAAAGCCATTACACAATCTCACGGACTATCACAATCTTACGCATGACTGAACAGCAAAAATACGTTAAAGTTTTTAGGTTAATCGTTTCCCGCTCATGGTTAAAGTATCTTGCACCAAATGTGAGGTGTTTCTGGGTTGTTTTGAAAACAATTACCATGGAAAATTGTATTTTATTCTTATATCATCCCACAATTATTATATTTGAGTTGGGTTGTGAGTTAGGGGATAAATATACATTTACCCACAAACTTTCAATTATTATAAATGTTATTTTACTAGATTTCCTAGCTAAAGACTCATGTTTTAAATTTTTCTGAAAGTAATAATTTGTTTAATAAATTTACTCTTTTTTACACTTTCAATGACTTTTTTTAACCTTATGTTGCACTAACTGCGCACAGTTACCCAACGATATGCGCATGGTTACCCCAAGGGTAGGGTAACCATACGCAAGTGCATTCATGTGTATTTTTAGTTATATGTCTTAAATGGATAGATGTATTGAAATTACTTATTTTTTCCAAAAACGGAATTAGGTAAGGAAGGCAATACTGTGCGGGTCCAACCTCCGTGTGTTTGCTAGGAATTCGAGGAATGCGTAAACACAGGCTAAGTGAGGGTAAAGCTACTACCCATAAAAAAAACATCTATTCAAATACTGATAACATGTACTTACGTATTACAGTGGCCTAGCAAGTGTGCTATCACTAATGCTGGAATCGCTGTCACTAGTAGTATCGTCTGTACTGCTGTCGTCTTGAGCATTAATATTAATTATTAGTTCGTCTATTACATCTGATACTATGCCATCAGTTTCCCAGTAATATTTCTCAAGGTCTTCGACTTTGTTGCAATATCCGATCCAGTCATTTTCTGTCACTTCTTCTATTCCCAGTTCGGTTAATTCCTGTAACCTTATTAAACTCAAGTTGCCGTCAGGGTTGTGTTCTCTCACAAAGTTCTTTATTTTAGCCCAAGCTAGTTCGATAGTGTTTAGGTCACACATGTAAGGTGGAGTTCTAACGACAGTATGGCCTAAACTACAGAGAAACTGGTCTATTTTAAAAACTTTTTCTTTCGGTCGGTGAATGTTAATAAAAGGAATGAGCTCTTCTTTTTTCATTGTTTCGTTACAGTTAATACCACGTTTCCTCAAAAAATTAATCATTTCCATTTTTACTGAATATTTGGTTGGAAACTTTTCTGCTAGAGCAGAATGATATGGTGCATTGTCCATTATAATTACAGAGGCGGGTGGAATGTTTGGCAAAAGCATCTCTTTGAGCCACTTCTCAAAATTATTTTGGTTCATTTGACCGTGATAGTCACCGGAAGTGGTTCCTGCCTTATAAAGAAGCTTGGCTCTTTTCACAAATCCATTTTTGCCACCAGCATGTAGAAGTATCAGGCGGCATCCTGCTCTATAGTTTTCTGATACACCGAAAACATCATCTGACTGCCAACATTTTTTAACAGTTATATTACTGTCTACCCATGTCTCGTCCACGTAAAAAATATCCCTTCCAGATTGACGTAAGGCTTTTATTTGCACTAAATATCTGTGTCGCCATTCCCGAATTTCCGATTTTTCTATAAGAATTTTTCTCCTACTACTACACTTTCTCCATTTGAAACCCATTCCCCTTATAATTCTTATCAAAGATTTCTTTCCCCATGGAAAGTGAATTCTTTTTTTTCACTATGGGTAGCAGTTTTCGTGCTGTCGGTACAACCTTTTCACTTTTATAAAAGTCTTGAATTATATTTCTAATGACACACTTATCGAAGTCATCAACAGAAACTTTTCTGTCATTGAACCTGGTTTTTCTTTTTTTACCAGGCGAGGAGAGCTTACTGCTTGAACCTTGTTCTTTCAAGTGCCTAGCCTCTTTACGGACTTTCAGAATAAAATTATCTGACTTTCCACAATAATCTGCTGCTCTTTTTGTGGCCTGTTTTAATGGGAAACGCAATGAATTAGTTTTTGCTTCTTCGTCACATTTTTCAATTATTTTACTAATTAATGTTCGAGCTTCACTATGTACAACAAAACTTCTTTTACGGCTACTTCCACTTGACGAACTTTGAGACATGACTAACTATAATCAACACTAAATTAAAAAATTAAAACATCAACACTAATTAAAAATTAAAATTAGTGTTGTATAATTATCAACACTAAACAAAAACACTAGGCTAGACGATAGAAGAAACACGCACAATTCTATTAAAACACACTTCCACTAGCTTAACTGGCCGAATGTTATTTGAAAAGGAATACACGCACATAACAGTTACAAGGCCGTAGCCCCTCTTCCCCCGCACCTCACCCCGCAAACACACGGAGCTTGGACCCACACAGTAACACTTAAAGCAGAATTTTATATCATGAGTCTAAAATTTCACGTCAAATTTCCCTTAAATGCGCACAGTTCCCCCACTCTCCCCTACATTTGGGTTCGCTTGTGAGTTATGGCGATACATAACCAACTGTAGATCATATTATATTTGAGATGGGCTGTGAGTTAAGGAGATTGATATATAATTACTCATAAACTCTCGATTATTATATTCAAGTTGGTTTGAGAGTTAAGGGGATTAATATACAGCTATTCATAAACTCTCCATTATTATACTTGATGTGGGTTGTGAGTTAAGGTGATTATTAAGAAACTGTACACTGGACAATAATTATTATATTAAAGTTGGTTTGTGAGTTAAGGTGATTAATATACAGCTATTTATAAACTCTCCATTATTATACTTGATGTGGGTTGTGAGTTAAGGTGATTAATAAGCAACTGTACACCGGACAATAATTATTATATTCAAGTTGGTTTGTGAGTAAAGGTGATTAATATACAGCTATTCATAAACGCTCCATTATTATACTTGATGTGGGTTGTGAGTTAAGGTGATTAATAAGCAACTGTACACTGGACAATAATTATTATATTCAAGTTGGTTTGTGAGTTAAGGTGATTAATATACAGCTATTCATAAACTCTCCATTATTATACTTGATGTGGGTTGTGAGTTGGTGATTAATAAGCTACTGTACACCGGACCACAATTATTATTTTTGAGCTGGGTTGTGAGTTAATGTGATTAATATACAGCTATTCATAAACGCTCCATTATTATACTTATTGTAGGTTGTGAGTTAAAATGATTAATAAGTAACTGTACACCGGAGCACACTATTATTTTTGAACTGGGTTGTGAGTTAAGGGGGTTAATGTACAACTATTCATAAACTCTCAATTGATATACTTGAATTGGCTTGTGAGTTACAGTGGTTAAACAGCAACTGTGCACCGGACCACAATTATTATTTTTGAGCTGGGTTGTGAGTTAAGGGGGTTAATAATAAACAACTATTCATTAACTCTCAATTATTATATTTGAGTTGGCTTGTGAGTTTAGGTGATTAATAAGTAACTGTACACCAGACCCCAATTGTTATTGTAAGTTAAAGTGATATATAACAAACCGTACAAAATATCACGGTTAATATATTTGACCTGTATTGTGAGTTAAGCGGGGTTAATATATAACTTTTCATAAACTCTCAATTATTATATTTTGAGTTTGCTTGTGAGTTGAGGTAAACAATAAGAAACTGTACAAAATATCATGATCATCATATTTGAGCTGGATTGTGAGTTAACGGGGTTGACATAAATCTATACATAAAGTCTCAATTTTTATATTTCTTTAGGCTCATCAGGTAAGGCGATTAGTAAATAATTATACACTATCTCTAAATCATAAGAACTGTAATCTTGTTTCACTTTTGCTATTATTTGCGACAAGACTTTTTGTTAACTAAAGGTTGTTAAATTGTTAACTTGCACTTGGAGGAAACGTTTTCGTCTTACGACTTTTTCAGCCTCGTATTTTTGCCGCTAGGAATGCTGCAGTTGTGCTTCCCCGGTACCATTTTTTGAAATTTAAAAGTGCCTTCGACCACATCACTTCTAACTTTTTAAAAATGGTACCGAGGAAGCGCAACTGCAGCATTCCTAGCGGCAAAAATACGAGGCTGAAAAAGTCGTAAGACGAAAACGTTTCCTCCAAGTGTAAGTTAACAATTTAACAAGTTTTAGTTAACAAAACGTCTGGTCGCAAGTAATAGCAAAAGTGTAATAAGTAATTAACAACCAGCTCCTTATGAACAGCAATAAGATTTCGAGCTTTATTTTCATACGCGTTTAAATGACTTTTGTCATCATCATCATGAGTAATAATAGTTCTAAATCACAGCTACAACTAAACATACTTGTGATTGAGTAATAGTCTCAGTTGTGATGATGACAAAAGTCATGAGACACGAGAATTTATGTACAGAGTACCTATAGAGAGACTTTAGCAATGAAAGCATTAAAAATATGGTTTTTTATTGACAAAAAATATTAAATTGCATCGTAAATAGATATATGGCGCGGTACGGGTAAGTTTTCTTACATATCTTTCTTCTGTCCGAAGGTTTCCTGTAGAACCTTTGTACTCATTATAGTCAACCAGCCATACAACTTCGCTTTGGACGATCGGTGTGTGCTTATCGATGCGAAATATTTATTATATGCAATGTATGCTATTATTGTTTCATAATATTTATCCATTATTTTGTGTTATTCATGTGAATATTTTTCACAATTCATGTTCTACAGATAACATTTTCAGCCATTTTTATAGCGCAAAAATTATAAATTAAATATTCGCGCATCTTTGTTAAGTATGCGACTCACAAGTTTTGGAGGGTGACAAACGTTTTGTTGATAGGCACCCAACGACTCTACCATTCAGTTATATATTGGAATATTATGAGTTCAGTTATAATGCAAATTTTTTCCTGAAAATAAGTAAATTCAATTTGTATAAAGAACATTGTTCGAAAACTATGCAGCTTTACTAGACATAATATTAGTATTTTTTATTTCTTCTACCTCTCTAGAAAATCCTTAAATTTAAAATTAGATTTCCTTATCCTCCACTTATCCTTTAAACTGTACAAATCCACAGAACACTACATTTCTCATTGAAGCTTAATGCAACAAGACGCAAAGAATAAAGCTGCTTTAAAAGCGAGATAATAAAACCGAGCCCTAAACACGATCCGGATAGGTTCAGTTGTTCAATATAGGTCAACATGTCTCGATCATAAACTGCATTAAGTCGAACAAGTGACTTTAACGACTAAAGTTTACATTTATTTGAAAAGAAGCTTTGTTCGAGTGTTTTTTCAAGCGTCCGATTAAATAAGGCCAGTTAAATCGGACGTTTTCGCAATGGAAGTTGTTAAACAGGTTCATAGGTTTTTCTATCCTCGCAAGGGAATTTTCGTTTTACAAAGAGCGATAATTTATTTATTCTAAATGTGTCCGTTTTTAGATCAACTGAAATCCCAAGGTAGTTATATTTTCACCTTTTCTCTCAAATCACATAAACGTCAAATCCATTAAAATTTTCCACTAATATGTCCATTTTATAAACAATAACTACGCCTTGTGGTAGTTAATTAAATCAGATAAAAATGTATATATATATATATATATATATATATATATATATATATATATATATATATATATATATAACTATCTATAGTACAGGATCTATATTAATAGAAACAACATCAGTACTCAGATGTAACATTTTTTGGAACACTCGTGGAATCTTCAACTATCTGAGGAAATGTCTAATACGGAAACCCATGAAAACATTTTTTGTAAAACGGGAATGGACTTAGCAGGATTCTACTATGAATCACGTCTAACTGTAATAGATTATGTGAAAAATGTTCGGCAAACTTCCAGTGAGGTATTGTATAATTTCTGATTTAATTTAAAATGATATAAATTATCTTTTAAACAATGGTTTCAAAGAAAATGATATAAGAAATTAAATGCTATATCAAAGATCATGTTATATCAGTGAAAATAATGTATCAAAGAGAATGTTATATGAAAAGAAATGCTATATCGAAGAAAATGATATTACAAAGAAAATCTTACATCAATGATAATTTTACATGAAAAAATGTTATATCAAAAAAATGTTACATCAATGATATTGTTAGATCAATGATAATGTTACATGAAAAAAATGTTATATCAAAAAAATGTTACATCAATGATATTGTTAGATCAATGATAATGTTACATGAAAAATTGTTACATCAATGATATTGTTAGATCAATGATAATGTTACATGAAAAAAATGTTATATCAAAAAAATGTTACATCAATGATATTGTTAGATCAATGATAATGTTACGTGAAAAAAATGTTACATCAATGATATTGTTAGATCAATGATAATGTTACATGAAAAAAATGTTATATCAAAAAAATGTTACATCAATGATATTGTTAGATCAATGATATTGTTACATGAAAAAAATGTTATATCAAAAAAATGTTATCTCAATGATATTGTTAGATCAATGATAATGTTACATGAAAAAAATGTTACATCAATGATATTGTTAGATCAATGATAATGTTACATGAAAAAAATGTTATATAAAAAAAATGTTACATCAATGATATTGTTAGATCAATGATAATGTTACATGAAAAAAATGTTACATCAAAAAAATGTTACGTCAATGATATTGTTAGATCAATGATAATGTTACATGAAAAAAATGTTACATCAAAAAAATGTTACATCAATGATAATGTTACATGAAAGAAAATGTTATATCAAAAAAAATGTTATATAAAAGTAAATGCTATATCAAAGATAATGTTATATCAAAGAAACTGTTACATCAATGATAATTTTACATGACAGAAAATGTTATATCAAAGAACTATTATATCAAAGAAAATGTTACATCAAGGATAATGTTACAGGAAAGACAATGTTACATCAAAGAATATCTCACATAAATGATAATAATACACGAAAGAAAATGCTATATTATAGAAAATGTTATTTTATCACACAAAGATCTGATTGATGGAGGTTTTCGAAAATGGTTTAACAGAAATAACTTTTATTGGGGAAATACTAGGATTTTCAAACGAAAAGCTTTGAATTGCATTAAAAAATAAAGAACTCTGGTAATTGTATTGTCTTATGTTTTTGAATTATATGTACATATATATTTGTATATATGCAAGTACATATTGCGGACACAACCTTCAGGCATAACTAAATTGTTTTTACTTTAGAGTAGATTACATGTGAATTGCAACCATAATGAAAATTATATCCATTTCATTGGCAAATGTAACTCAATCACTCATCTGTAACGTTAATAACGTATTAGAAGTGGCAGTGAACTATTAACGTCGGACCTTGTCATGAGGCAAATTTAAACATCTGATTGACAAGTTGGCACCACTGATTGGCTGCCAGAGGTGGTGACTCATTGAACGACAGTGATCGAACAGTGCTATCAAAAGACAGGTCATGGCATCTTGAAAAACCAATTAGTAATTTTTGAAAACAGGAATAGGGAACTAATCCAACCCAGAGCGTGTGAATTCTCAGAATGAAATTTAATTAAACTCGGGTACGGGAAACACAATATTGC
Source organism: Prosapia bicincta (assembly GCA_036971475.1). Classification (NCBI taxonomy): domain Eukaryota; kingdom Metazoa; phylum Arthropoda; class Insecta; order Hemiptera; family Cercopidae; genus Prosapia; species Prosapia bicincta. The sequence continues at coordinate 51,032,181 of JBAIZL010000006.1, forward strand.
GAAACCGTTTATCCCGGAGAAAAATATACCTCATACTGTTAATATTTCACTCTTACATTAAACATAATTTCAGAATTTTATCCAATTTAATTTTTCATATGTTTAAATTTGTTGCTATACGTACGCAAGATTAAGCAATAATGAAAATATAGTACACACTGGTGCATATAGCTTTCATTAAACAAGCACAGCCATTACCTACTTATAAACACATTTTGCTCTACGTTTGTTTGTAATAGAGGTTATTAAAAAATAATAATACTAAAAGACATAATATTGGGATATATTTGTAACAAATAGAATTCTAAAACTCTAATACCATTATTAAAAGTGTTAAATTATTGTTGCGCTCTCCCTGATGGTGACGATATAAAAGCCATAGAAACGCGTTTGGCATAAGTAAGTTTTTATCTCAACTTCCAATATTTACTGATAACCATCTACTTATACTGAAAACTTAAAAGTGTTATTCACCCGATCTTCCTAATAATAGTCTACATAATTTTAATATACAACTAAAAAATAAAATAATTTACTCTGAATCTCAACACACATTAATTTAATAGAAGCAAACACGCTAGTTTATAGCACAGACTAGTTTCGGCGACGATATGAACTTCCTCTGTGCTTGGTCACTACCACTGAGGAAGGCGTAGCCAAGCACTGAGGAAGGCGTAGCGAAGCACTGAGGAATGCGTTGCCAAGCATTGAGGAATGCGTAGTCGAGCACTGAGGAAGATGTCGCTACGCACTGAGGAAAGTGTCGCCAAGCACTGAGGAAGGCATCACCAAGCATTGAGGAAGGTGCCAAGCACTGAGGAAGGCGTCGCCAAGAACTGAGGAAGGTGTCGCTAAGCACTGAGGAAGGCGACGCCAAGCACCAAGGAAGGTGTAGCCAAGCACTGACGAAGGCTTCGCCAAGCATTGAGGAAGACGTCGCCAAGAACTGAAGAAAGCATCGCCAAGCACTGAGGAAGGTGTCGCTAAGCACTGAGGAAAGTGTCGCCAAGCACTGAGGAAGGCATCGCCAAGCACTAAGGAAGGCGTAGCCAAGCACTGAGGAAAGTCGTAGCTAAGCACTGAGGAAGGCATCGCCAAGCACTGGGAAAGGCGTAGCCAAGCACTGATGAAAGTCGTAGCTAAGCATTGAGGAAATCGTAGCCAAGCACTGAGGAAGGCGTCACTAAGCACAGAGGATGGCGTAGCCAAGCACTGAGAAAGGCGTCGTCAAGCACTGAGGATAACGTAGAACTATGGAAGGGGATATCGTCACCGAAGCTAGTCTGTGTTATAAACTAGCGTGTTTGCTTCTATTAAACTAATATGTAGTGAGATTCAGAGTTTACTACGTAATATTTTACCGTTGTGAATAGTTCTCACTAGCTAAGCTCTAATTAACTAAATAATTTTAATATACATATTATTTCATACAAGATTATTATAAGCTTCTCTAACCCACATAATTTCATCCTAATGGCAGCTTACACCACCGTAACGTTTTTTGTATTCTCAAACACCTACCGAGTGTCTTACGTAGCCCCCCTCTGGAAACGAAAAGTTTTTTTGTTTAATGTTTTGTTGGCAAGACTTTTAATTCTCCACACGTCATCTACCACTGATATGTCAATTTCATTTTAAGCAAACTATTTGTTCTACTTTACTTCATATAAATAGCTTGTTTTCGTCCACTCTTGTTTTCTTTTTCACAGTGTTTGTCTTTATTTAATTATCGTCATCACTTTGATGTTTTTAAAAAAATAATCTTTGGTATAGGTTAACGGTTAATAACAGTCTAATGTCTTTTTAAAAAAATAACCGACTGTCACGAGTATAATGAATTTAAAGATAGATTATTTTTATTTTAAAATTTATTAAAGTCTTAATATATAATTCTTCTGCTCAATATTTCGACTATTTACTGAATTCATCTGATCCTTGTCAAGAAACTTAAGCTTTTACAGTTAATTCTAAAACATTTAAGGAAATAAGTGGTCCAAAACCTAAACAGGATATTAAAAATGTAACTTTCAATTTATTAGTTTTCCATCGGTTTGTTAGTATTATTGATTATTGTGTTTTGTTTTGTCTTTGTTTTCATTATGAGTAGGCCGACTAAGGATCTTGATATTGTAGTAATGTCATTACCTTCTACAACATTGCAAAGTTATAGACCTGTGCCGTACATATATTCACTGCTATGTTTTATAAAGTTGTTGTTGTTTGTAATTGTTGGTTAGTGAGTGACTGACAGCATTGAACACGAGAAAAACTTACACAAAAACAGTGATTTAAAAAATAAGAATTTATAAAGTTTACATACACAAACGTTCCATAAAAATTATTGATGAGTAATTTTAACTTACTACGGATCAGAAACTACTTAGGAGAATAGGTGTGGTGGTGGGTGAACACCTCGTATATTTAGCCACTGGCCACTAAATCATCGCTGACTTTTGCTTCCTAACATAGAAGGGCCTAAGAAGACCGCGTCTGTTTATATACAAAGTCCTTAAATTAAAATATCACTCCGTAAAAAGTATCATAGCTACCTTTCTATGGTAGTCGTCAAACTCTTCAGGCTGCCTGCGAGGGACAGTGTATTCAGGCTACACCGTATTTACAGGGGGCATTTGTATACAAAGGCCGTCACACTCTACTCCACCTGCCCACTCGAGGGCGAAATATATCTCTTTGAAAGTTTGAACATTTTGTATCATTATTATTATAAATGTTCCAGTTTATTACAAAAATGAATAATTAAAGCCTGGACTGAAAGTTAACCCAAGTAAATGTATCTTTTGAAACTGAGTGTTCTTTAATGAAGCTTTTTCAAATACATTATGTTACCAAACCGACCTTGTCAGTTGGGAGGTATGGAAAGTGATTACTGGAAAACTCTTAGGATGGGTGAAGTAATTTCTGGCACAGAGGCATGTTCGAGTCCGTTTCCGAGACACAATTTCGTCATTTAAACAGCAACGCAACGGCCTACCGCAGGGATCAATACTCAGCTGTATCCTTTCCAATATTATGATAAACGACCTCTTAAAAATAGTAAAAGAAGTACCGGGCATATCAACCTTACTTTTTGCGGACGACTTTGTCTTTTGGGCTTCAAGCGGGACTCCTTCGAACCTGGAAGAAACTATAAATCGAACCCTTAGCAGAGTTGCTGACTGGGCCAACTACAACCAAATGGTAGTTAGTGAGAAAAAGACTGTTTTCACTCTATTCACCTTTTCAACTAAGCCGCTAAAACTTAGGATCAAGTTAAACAACAAAACTTTAAACCACGAAGATACTCCACGATATCTTGGCATCACGTTAGACAGGAAGCTAAACTTTGCAAATCATATTGAGGCAACAGCCGAAAAAGCCACCAACAGAAGCAAACTGTTGAAGAGATTAACAGCAACTACATGGGGTGCTACCCAGGATGTTCTAACTTAAACGTACCGGACCTATGTACGACCAACAATGGAGTATGGAGGAGAAGTGCTCAACCTGGCCAGCTCAAATTGCCTAAAGAAGCTAAACAAGGTTCAAAATAATAACATGAGGCTCATAACTGGAGGAGCTAAATCGACTCCAATACTAGCTATGGAAATCCAAACAGGACTGGAACACTTGGAAGTCAGAAGAGACAAATGTCTCCTAAAATTATGGGAAAAAAATAAAAGAACAAGTAGAAAGTTTTGGGAAACATATAAAGCTGCCACTTCCCGCCTTAGAACTCAGATTACTCCAGTAAACAAAGCTCTACAGCTGGAACAAAAATATAAGCTTTTCCTTCATGCAGAAGCTGCCCCATTAAATCAACAAAATCGAGTCTTTGACAACCTACCTACAGCTTTTCGAAACCTTGTTGACCAGGTGAAACCAAAGTCACAGGCTATGGATATTTAACTAAGGAAAGCAACATTAATGACCACCAACGAACGATTCCCTGAAAGTGACTGGCTTCATGTTTACACAGATGGATCTTCAAACCCTACAAGTGGAGAAACTGGAGCGGATATTTTTCAAAATTATTTCAGGGCTCGGTAGCTGTGGGCCTCTGCTGCAGCAGTTTTGATGGTGAGGTTGTGGCGATAGGAGAAGCAGCATCATGCGTCATGCAACTTTCGCCGCGGCAGGTTGTATTCCTGACTGATTCACAATCAGCGATTTTGACAGTTTTATCTAACACACCAACTGACTGCACCTAGACAGTGTCGTGCAGAGAAAAAATGCAACTATGCCAAGAGGCAGGCTTCAGAATTGCGCTCCAGTGGATTCCCAGCCACGTTGGCACAACAGGGAACGAAAAAGCTGACAAGCTTGCCAAGAGCACCTTCAAAACAAAAACGTAATCATAGATCAAATATTTTTGAAGGCTTGTAATTTATTCTATAAGTAATTGCAAACATTTTCACATTACGCTCATCCAACTATGTTACGTTTAGTAGGATTTCGGTCTACTCAGAATGGAAATACAACATTCCAGTTACACACACACACAAACACACGTACTTTTCATTTTCACTTTATTGTACTTAAACAAGAATCTGACTTGGTATATTGGCAATAGTCGTATCTCGAAAACTAATAATTACATGCTTTCATTTTAAAGGTTATTTAAAAAATTGACGGTTTCTTATATTAGTGAGAATTCCGTTGTCACGTGGTATAACGGTAAAGTTCTTTTTTCCCTATACGGTTTCACTATAATGTTGGTTATTTTGGCCTGTCTTGGGGCTAAGTGTGTCTATTAGGTTAAATCATTTATAAGTACTTGTTCGTTTGAAATATTAGTTCTGTTATCATAAACTCACCGTTGTTCCCAAAAACTGGGTTAAATATAGTACAAGCGAGCTTTCTGTTTTGCTCGTGATCGTTGTAGTAGCCCACAAAATGTCTTTATTTACTTGGCCAGTGTATTCGTCGAGGTCTCTCAAGCGTTCTATAAATAATCGTTACTGTCACGGTTATGTTATGAGAGGTAATGTTGTTAACGAATCAACGTGATGTGGAACTGCCAGAGAAATATGTTACCAATTATTCTTGACATGAAACAATGTAACCGTTCACTCGTATCAGTTCCGTACAGATACTAAAGATTTGCTCTGTGTTTTTCTCTTAGATCCGATTAAACCTAGGTGTTTCACTATTAGAGGAAACACGTGGATTTAGTAGATCCATTAGCACTAAATGTTTGCTCTGTGATTTTCTCTTACATTCCGATTAAACCAAGGTGTTTCACTATTAGAGGGAACACATGGATTTAGTAGATCCATTAGCACTAAATGTTTGCTCTGTGATTTTCTCTTACATTCCGATTAAACCAAGGTGTTTCACTATTAGAGGGAACACATGGATTTAGTAGATCCATTAGCACTAAATGTTTGCTCTGTGATTTTCTCTTACATTCCGATTAAACCAAGGTGTTTCACTATTAGAGGGAACACATGGATTTAGTAGATCCATTAGCACTAAATGTTTGCTCTGTGATTTTCTCTTACATTCCGATTAAACCAAGGTGTTTCACTATTAGAGGGAACACATGGATTTAGTAGATCCATTAGCACTAAATGTTTGCTCTGTGATTTTCTCTTACATTCCGATTAAACCAAGGTGTTTCACTATTAGAGAGAACACGTGGATTTAGTAGATCCATTAGCACTAAATGTTTGCTCTGTGATTTTCTCTTACATTCCGATTAAACCAAGGTGTTTCACTATTAGAGAGAACACGTGGATTTAGTAGATCCATTAGCACTAAATGTTTGCTCTGTGTTTTTCTCTTACATTTCGATTAAACCAAAGTGTTTCACTATTAGAGGAAACACGTGGATTTAGTAGATCCATTAGCACTAAATGTTTGCTCTGTGATTTTCTCTTACATTCCGATTAAACCAAGGTGTTTCACTATTAGAGGAAACACGTGGATTTAGTATATCCATTAGCACTAAATGTTTGCTCTGTGATTTTCTCTTACATTCCGATTAAACCAAGGTGTTTCACTATTAGAGGGAACACATGGATTTAGTATAACCATTAGCACTAAATGTTTGCTCTGTGATTTTCTCTTACATTCCGTTAAACCAAGGTGTTTCACTATTAGAGAGAACACGTGGATTTAGTAGATCCATTAGCACTAAATCTTTGCTTTGTGTTTTTCTCTTATATTCCGATTAAAACAAGGTGTTTCACTATTAGAGGAAACACGTGGATTTAGTATATCCATTAGCACTAAATGTTTGCTCTGTGATTTTCTCTTACATTCCGATTAAACCAAAGTGTTTCACTATTAGAGGAAACACGTGGATTTAGTATATCCATTAGCACTAAATGTTTGCTCTGTGATTTTCTCTTACATTCCGATTAAACCAAGGTGTTTCACTATTAGAGGGAACACATGGATTTAGTATATCCATTAGCACTAAATGTTTGCTCTGTGATTTTCTCTTTCATTCCGTTAAACCAAGGTGTTTCACTATTAGAGAGAACACGTGGATTTAGTAGATCCATTAGCACTAAATCTTTGCTTTGTGTTTTTCTCTTATATTCCGAATTAAACAAGGTGTTTCACTATTAGAGGAAACACGTGGATTTAGTAGATCCATTAGCAATAAATGTTTGCTCTGTGTTTTTCTCTTACATTCCGATTAAACCAAAGTGTTTCACTATTAGAGGAAACACGTGGATTTAGTAGATCCATTAGCAATAAATGTTTGCTCTGTGTTTTTCTGTTACATTCCGATTAAACCAAGGTGTTTCAATATTAGAGGAAACACGTGGATTTAGTAGATCCATTAGCAATAAATGTTTGCTCTGTGTTTTTCTTTTACATTTCGATTAAACCAAGGTGTTTCACTATTAGAGGAAACTCGTGGATTTAGTAGATCCATTACCACTAAATGTTTATAGTACACGCTTTAAAAGTTTTAGTAATATAGGTTACCTCCAACAATAAAAGTTAGTTTAGTATGGGTTTTATAAGTTAGGTTAGGTAAAGTCAGGTTATGCATTTCGTGAACTATGTAACATTTGGTTTAACGGGGAGAGATGAGTCAGGTAGATATAGCCCCAAGGAAATAACACGAGGTACGGACTTACATGTGCTCCAGCTGTGGATGTCTAGCTGGCATTGATATTTTAATTTAAAAAATCAAAGAAAAATTATGGAAAAACGAGGAATATAAACCATGTACTTGAGTAGGGTTAAGTTTTTAAATGATCCATTTCGCAATTGGTAATCATTATGATATCAAATAGTATAATGTGGATTTGAAGAGAAAATAACAGCAATGTAGGAAGTAAATATTATCGTTTGATAATAAAATCATACAAATTTTACCATGTAAATCAGTGTTGTAAAATTAGTAGATCGATATGTTTGTCAGTTTGGTAAAATATTCGGAAAAAATACACACACATACACACATACACACATACACACACACACACACACACACACACACACACACACACACACACACACACACACACACACACACACACACACACACACACACACACACATGAATCGTTCCCTCGTAATGACATATACACATAGTAATAGGGAATGAGAGAAAGAGAGAGTATATTTTGGCAAAAGAATCTTTTTATCTTTTGCCAAGTGCCTTGTTTACTGCAAAATTATGATTGTATAACAACCGAGCAGTTCAGGTTTAGCTGTGATATTTTGTGATGTGTCTGTGACACGTTTTTGGTAACGCCAACACAACTAGTTGCCAAACAGCTATAAAGGAACTTCAAATTAATAGCCTTGTTTGTGAAAGGTTTCTAAAGACATAATTAGTGTATAGTAACTCTTAACACTCTTATAGTAACTGTTATGGATAGAACGATAAATGTATAGATTTATGTATATACACGTATATAGATAGATAAATGTATTGCTAGGTACATAGACACACACACACACACACACACACACACACACACACATATATATATATATATATATATATATATATATATACACTTCAACTATTCTTCGCACTTCAACTGGTGTTGGTTTCACCTCGTCAATGCTAGTTGAGATTCTAGCGGAACCTCGGAATTGCGATTTTATGCACTATAGAATGAACGGATGTACTCCAGATAATAACCATTTATCACACATATATATATATATATATATATATATATATATATATATATGAAGTTAATATATTACTATTGTAAGTAATTTTATCCACCATTTAGTGCAATAATTTTACCTTGAGTGATGAGGCGCCTTTCGGTCACTTGACCATTGTCGAAACAATTCTCTTGGCAAAACAATGGATATATATATATATATGTGTGTGTGTGTGTGTGTGTGTGTGTGTGTGTGTGTGTGTGTGTGTGTGTGTGTGTGTGTGTGTGTGTGTGTGTGTGTGTGTGTGTGTGTGTGTGTGTGTGTGTGTGTGTGTGTGTGTGTGTGTGTGTGAGTGTGTAAAGAGAGAGAGAGAGTTAGGGAGAGAGAGAGAAAGAAAATAACTTTAGTAGAAACCTTGGCATCATTTCTTCGTTTATCATCTAATTATGACTCACCAACCACTCGGTTATGCATGACGTACATTACATTACAGGCTTGCCTGGTTGCTCAGGTAGCCAATGGCTGGACAGCTCCGACAGTTTGATTTATAGCGCCTACGGCTGCCGGTCTGAAGAAGATGTTGGCAGAGCTCAGCATAGCTCGGTTTATATTTAAACTTCGCTTTCTTGAAATAAAACTTAGTAGACAGTCTTTTTGGAATTATTGCATTCGGTTTTGGCTCACGAATTGAAATGCATGAAATTTGTAATTAATGACGACGTCTCTTAATATCAAAGTTGAGAATTATAAGTATATAAGGATTTCACATAATTGCAAACCCTAATTTTACATATCAGGCGAGGTAACCAGAAGTGGACGTAAACTGCTGGGAGGTCCGTTTCTCTTAGGCATTATGCTTTCTTATAAGAAGGATAGAGACTTAATCAGTGCTATGGAAAAGACAAAATTGTTCCCTGCTGCAGAAAAAGACGATTTGTGTGTGAATATCGAATAGATGATAATAGAAAAAGCATTGTTGGAGGTCAGATCTAACAGGGGGGGGGGTGAGATCTACCAGATGTTAGTAATTAGTATGATAGGCAGTGTTTATCTGAAATTATGTTTATTCAGTATATTTTCATTTATGTTTTGTTTAGAATTTATTATTAGTTTAATTACATTTGTTTTAAAACAAGTATATATTTAATTATTTAGAATTTGCCAAATATACATAAATAAAGAAACAACACCAATTGATTCAACACTTTGATCTAATTTACTATTAGAATTGACACTCTCCCATTAGATAAAATTTAATTATAAAAATATCCATTAGTTGCGATACAAATATTGAAAACAATCACCAAAGGTGTGAAATACTTTAAATGTGTGAATTGTTTGAGGGATAATATGAATAAATTTTGAGTTCTTTGAAGTATATCACGATTAGTATATATTACGTTTGATGACATCTGTTAATTCCTGAAGAAGATTTTATTTAGGAAGAGATACGTAGTGCAATAACACAAAACTATTAGTTATAAAACAATTTATAAAATACTTAACATTAAATAAAACATAATAAAAACTCTTTATAAATATCCATTTACCTTCTTATAAGTCGTAAGTTATGTTGTATAATTGTTTAATTAAAACTGAGCTCTTGAAAAGGAATTTCGGAAAGAAATTCGAATCTTTGAGTGTTTAAAAAGGCCATATTATCTGCGATATGTCATTAGCCTATATAAAACACTAATAGGCATCAACAGACACTGAATAAAAATATTAGGGTACACTAAACTAATTACAGGCTGTTAAGTTTTTGAAGTGATAACTTCTTTACGTGCTGTGAATAAAACATGAGAGTAATTCATTTCTTTAGCGTCACGCTATTTATGAAACGCATACCTTACAGCATATACCTTACAACATATGATTTAATGTAACAGCTGATTTTGTGTTATAGGTTATGTTGTAGAACAGACGTTTTACAAGTAGATTATTATTGAATAGTTTTGATCAGTTAATAATTCTAATAATTTATTTAAATTTTGGTAAATATCAATACAAATAATTCAATATAACAATAATACTATGAATTTTTAATCCAATTTTTGTAAAGAAAACCTTTTAGGCCCGTATTTTACTTTTACAGAAGTAATGTGAATTGAATTTGATAAAAAAATTAGTATTGTCCAGAAAACATCTAAAAGAGGTTTTTAGTTTCCCACATTATTTATAATAAATTTTAGTCTTTATCAAATGCATTCCTCAAAACAATATATAAAAATTCAATATAAAAATTTTTCGTTCACATTTTCGTTGAAAATTTTGCGAGACTATTAGCTATATTTTGTTATCACTTGTGTTGGGACTACTGTGAGAGTCCGGACCAAAATTTTATTTATCTCTGGTAGTATAAACAAATTGTTTATAAAATATAAAGAAGAAAATTATTATAAAATAGAGTGTCTTCTTTGTTATGTCGATTTAAATTACGAGTATTTAGTTTTTACGGTTATAGTTTTAAAGAAAATAATTATATTTTATCGAAAAATAATATAAAACAAATTATATCATCAAATGTAAAAAGCAAATTACCAGAATTAGTTACTAAAGTAGGATATATTTAGAGTGTTATTTGTTAATGTTTTTACATATTTTTACAATAATTCGTTGAATAAAAGTTATGCGTGTAACCTGCCTAAGGGGTTGCTTATTCCGTTTATTTCCTGTCATTTTAAAAGGATTCAGTTGAGCGTAACCCTAATATAAATAAACCTTTCGTCACATTCAGATTTCCGAAGCAAACCAATAATTTGCCTGGTTAGAAGCGGGAATTTACGCCTTCGTTAAATTTACTTTTCCGTCAAGCCAAGTCTACCTTACAGTTTTATACTTGCCTCGACTTTACGACAACGGCAAATCATTGTGGCCAAAGCCAGTCGGGTGAAACAAAATTATGTTTTCCCATAAAATTCCCAAAGCTATAGATTCTTACAAGGTTTTAGCGGGATATTGGAGTTTTGGAAGGTATATGATTATTGAAAGAATGTTCTATACTGCTAAAATATCCTAAAATGAAAACTTATTGAAAAATAAGAAAGTATTAAAATTATTTTGTTTCTTTAAATTAAATCGTAGACAAATTGATGAATACACTACTGTTAAAGCCAAGTCCTCTTTGTGATGGCTAACTTAGGACAGAGCGTCTAGACGATGCGACCAACTATAAACATTCATAATCAAGACCGTTATTATTTCATATTTATATAATATATAAATGTTAGTCAATATTAAAAATATATATTGATAATAAATATTTCTGAAATATGGGAAACTGCAGAAAATAATAATGCTCCCATACATTCCCAGTATGTGCCAAAATACTGATTTATATCCCTAAGCTGACATTACATTTGCTGTTCTCTCTTTGTCAGGTTTCGCTTCAAAATTTCTAAGTTAACCTAGCTGAACATCAATTAACTCCTGATTTTCCAATATGCCTCGTACCACATATGTATATAAATATACTGTATATGAAACAAATTATAAATACAAGAATAATTTATGGAACTATACAATTTAAAGCTATTCGTTGGCAAACAGTACCCACATCCTCAGGAATAATAAAGACAAACAAACATACAAGTATTAGCTAGATCCAACGAACAATGTTGCCAAATCTATTGCAATATTGTCAAATTTAATAATTTGCTGCCTTTAACTAACATACACTTAATATAGTGTTAAATTGTGATTTTATTTGTATCTGTTCATTTATCAATTTGTTATTATAATTATATTTTTATATTTCTAAAGCTTCATAAATAATCATTCTCAAGCTTTTGTTAATATCTTTTATATGCATCATGTTATCTATATCATGAAATATATGATTATTATTGATACAATGATTAGCGAAATTCGATTTATACATGTCTGATTTGTCATAGCTATTAAAATGGCCTTCATATTTATCTTTAAGTTTTTTCTTAGTTTGCCCAATACTTATTCGCATTCTAACTTATTTATACCGTTTTTTCATTCATATTAATAATTTTATTATTATTATGCATTACATTCATTATTTGATATTAGTTTTATATGCAAATGTCATGATTGTACCCCTTTTGATATATATATATATATATATATATATATATATATATATATATATATATATATATACATATATCATTTTGTTGATATCTATATATAAAATTTTATCGGTATTTATAAAGTTGACATCTGTATATACCATTTAGTTGATATCTATATACAGTATACAATTTTGTTGATATCTAGATATACAATTTTATTGATATCTCTATATACCATTTTGTTGATATCTATATATACAATTTCGTTTATATCTATATGTACCAATTTTGTTGATATCTATATATACCATTTTGTTGATATCTATAGATACAGTTTTGTTGATATCTATATGTACCAATTTTGTTGGTATCTATATATAACATTTTGTTGATATCTATATATACAGTTTTGTTGATATCTATATATACAATTTTGTTGATATCTATATGTACCAATTTTGTTGATATCTCTATATACCATTTTGTTGATATCTAGATATACAATTTTGTTGATACTATACACAATTTTCAAATTTCATTTTCGAAATAAAATTACAAAGCTTTATTTATTTAGAAAAAGATTAAGGGAATGTCTAAAGATGTAACCACTCTTGCATAGTAACCATCGCTATGTACACATCTGTCGAGTCGTGGCGCCGGCGTCTGAATACCTTCATCAAACTCCCGTCGTCTGTCCATTTAACCAGCCAATTACAGTTTAATTCAATACGGTATCATACCACATTCACTCTCCTCCTTGCGGCAAAAACACGATGTTTATACGCTGAATGATCCAGTATCGCCTTCCTTTAGGGTTGTTTTGCCGCAGCTTGAGACCAAATGACGTCTTAGAGGAATCGGGGTCGCTAGAGAGCAGGGGTGTTTATATCTGTCTAAGCCGAAATGGGGTTTCATAGTTTCTCCAAGCATTTCATATCATTCCGCGTAACTGAAAATGCTTACTATTATGAAAATTTTGGCTTTGATTATTTTTATGAATTTTTGACAAATTTGGAGTGTTTTCAATAAAACCTCCCGTTCGTTCTCTACAGGACATTCCTATTGCTTTTCCGAATGGCGGGCAATGTTACAATTAGCGTTTAGATGCAAATAACTGGATACTATGTAATAATAACTGCAGAAAGTTATATATATATATATATATATATATATATATATATATATATTAACAGAAATATATATATTACAGAAATTTATATTAACTCTTACTTTTAAAATCATAAATAAATCAAATTTACCTATACCTAACTGAAATAGCATATGTGTACTACTTTTCTGTTGGTAATTCTATCGTCAATTACTTAGGCAACTATAAAAACACTTTGAACCTTACAATCAATGTTCTCCAAAGGATTTAATAAAATTCAAGAGAAACCTCTCCTGCACAGCCTTGAGATTACTTCCATACAACTCCTCTTACGTCACATCTACTTACGAAGGCGGTACTTGATGTGACGTCACTTAGGTTCATCAAAGTAAGTCTCAATTAGGAGTAAATAGAGACAGTATATTAGAGCAATGCATTAGATAAATCTATTTGACTAGAACGTATTGGCTGTTTATTTTCCAGTTCATGTAGACTAATCGGATACTAATCGATAGTAATTCTACTGTATTTAGTCATTTATGCACTAATAGAAAACGATTATTAAATTGCGATAAACAGTTACACGGGGGGAGGGGGATTGTTGATTTTATATTAGAAAATATGTATAATTTTTTTAAATATCCAGTTCATTGAAAATCGTAAAAAGGAAAATAATAGATTGTAGTTAAAATTTCATTGAATGTTAGTTTATTAAAACTAGTTTCGGAGACAATTTTGCCTTCATCATTTGAAAGTGTATTATGTGGAAATTCTAAGAAGAAAGAGAGAAGTGGAAAAAACGAATGGTGGCAAGGAGTACTTTGCTTTCGACTCAAAGAACACAAAGTTAGAGCTATACGTCAGGCGTCTTTATTGTAGCAAATGAAACCAATTCCCCCACAAATACAACCTGAAACTCGTGACTCCTGGCCGAATGACTAGCTTCTCGCGGGGAGGGTGTCTTGATGGCACGACCCATGATACCAGTATGCAACAGCCTTGCGACATTGCTATATGGGCTTTGCAGGTGACAGGCCCGTCCGTGGGACGAGACGAACTCGAATCAGACATTGCGGTTCGACAGCTTTTCCAGAATTACTCGAGACCAGTACAACCTTCAGAACAGCCAGGTGTCCATTCCTCAATAACCCGTCTGATTAGTTTCTTCCAGATAGTGCAATTACTCTCAATCCACTCTCGGTTTCCTTACTTGTAGCACTTACGTTTGGTATGAATGTAGGCTACCGTTTAATGTCAGGTCGTCGACACACATTTAAAGTGTCAAATATTATTTGAGTTTCGTTTCTATTTATTTCAGATAATATATTTCCGAAATATTTAAAAATATTATTTCATAAACCTGAACCACGCATATTCTTAAAAGTACTTCTTAAATGGGTTCAACAAATGTTACTGAACTACGTACTTTAACTTTGGAATACAAGTACATAGAGAGAAACTTTAACGCCTCAGGTTCTCAACAAGTGTTCTGTTAATTTGCAACAAAAGATTTGTCTGGGCTTACAGGAATAGATTTCAGGTAACGACCTCCCACATTTATACCAAAAGTAAGTGCTACTAAAGACAAAAGTCTATATTTTGTGTACAAGTGTAATGATAGTATACACATTTATTAATTTTTTTGAAATAACCGCCCTGTTTAATTTCGTTAGATGTTGCAATAATCGTGTTGCAAACAGGAACAGGTAGCAAGAGGTTGATATTAGGAGAGTAACGCTTCAGTCTAAGAATAGCGTAAGGTAATTACATCCCTTGTCTGTTTGTGTTGCGCCCACAGCTAATTGAATTTCCGCAGTTTCACATTGAAGAAGTTCACTTGACAGGCGAATACATTATATTACACTGACTTGGCAACTGTAACATGTTTAACTTCCGAAATAATTACAAGGTACGTTCTATTTTAAATTCAGGTACGTTTGACCTATATATTTCTTTTTGATTATATAAATACTTGACGTTTGAGTAACTATTTCATGTTTATATTTATATTAAAAATAAATGCAACTAGAAATATTTGATTATTATTTTTTTTAAACGTTTCGGAATTCATTTCGTTTTTAAGGTTTTCGTCAGCGACGAAAACTCAGTAGCTCTCAACGACTACACTGGACCTTTCCAATCCTCATAGCTCACTTTTCAGTCATATTGGATACCCCATAACTTTGCATAACACAGTTTACTCCTTCCTTTGCAGTTTCCCGCACTTTCAAAGTTTAAAAAACTACCCTTAAACTCTTCTCAATTCTAACATGAGTTATTTTGTGGTTTGTCTTAAAAAATTGAATTAGGTTTTTCATTACGTAACTTAGTTTCACGTCATTTCACGTAAGGGTATACATATGTTGATACGTACTACTTCACGGATGGATAAATATGATGAATAGTTACTAACCGGAGTACATCTGTTAAAAATGAACTTATGTAGGCCTACTCCGGATAGTATCTATTTATCATCATTATCATATATATAGGTCATAAAGAACATAAGTCAAAATACAAATACAAGAATTATAATTGAATTTATACAAGAATATAATTCTTGTATTTGTATTTTACTTATGTTCTTATATATATATATATATATATATATATATATATATATACATATATATACATATATATAGTTTACATGAAATTTAACAAAAGTAAAAACATACAACAAAAAATCGAATGATACCATGGGATGAGTACTGTTGAATGCAAATAATGTGTACATTGTTTTAAAGAAAGTAGATAGTTTTTGCTTCTTCGAGGGTTTATTCGGTGGCTATTTAGATTAGGCATTTCCAATAGCTGCATGATTTTCCGCAGCAGTTTGGTCTACCGCATTCGACAACTCTCTTATATACGGCATAATAGCAACTATGCTTTCAAATACTACAAAGCAGAAACTGTTCTACTTGGGTCATATTTCGATGGCACTGTCTTCCTTCACATTTTATCCTTATAACTCAACAAAGTCACCACAAAATACACCACACATGCATCTAACGAAACCGCTGCTACTATACAGTGAACACTCGTACGTGGTAAAATATGTGCGTAAAGCTTCTATGATAATCATCCTAAATATGGAAGCGGATAATGTTAATGATTTTTGTGTATAAATCTAAGTTTTACATAGGTTCTCTAACATAATAAAACTCCTCGTTATAAAATAGAAATACCAAAGATTTTAAAAAATTACTTACCCATCACCACAGTGCCTATAGTCCAAAGCCGCCATTTCTTTTTCAGTCATAAACACAGATCGAAAAATAACACTTTGTTCCAACACTAGCGAGCACTAACACTGAGCCAGGCTGACGGACAGATAATGGCGCGGCAGGTATTTCGGTTTGGCTCTGTCGGTTGGCAGCCCTGAATCATTCAGAAGTAGCGTAGGTAAGGCTTTGACAGAAATAGTGACTTGGAAAAATGTTCAAGTTGGCACGGGAGAAAGCGACAAAGCTTTTTATTAAAGGCGACGATCAGCGCTTTTTTTAGCCGAGTCTAGTGGCACGGGAAAACGGCATGTTCGTGATTCAGACATGAGATTAGACAATGTATCTAGAAATAACATTAAGTACAATATTAGATATAGTAGACGTACACAAAACCCTCATATTAATCACTCATTAAACTGATTTATGAGTTACATATTATGAGTTAATAAATTGATAATTTGTGAGTATTGTATACGTTTTTTATTTGTATTAACATAAGCTCACAAGCAAAGCTCAAATGATACTTGTATTATTAAATATATTTTTCAAACTCATTTTACACAAACATTTCATTTATACATTTTTCAAGTTTTATATATATTTAAATCGTAGTTTGTTGTTGAGCGTTGAGTTAGGAATTTACTAGTAGTTTGTTGTTGAGTGTTGAGTTAGGAATTTACTAGTAGTTTGTTGTTGAGCGTTGAGTTAGGAATTTACTAGTAGTTTTTGTTGAGTGTTGAGTTAGGAATTTACTAGTAGTTTGTTGTTGAGCGTTGAGTTAGGAATTTACTAGTAGTTTGTTGTTGAGCGTTGAGTTAGGAATTTACTAGTAGCTTCACTCATACTAATACTGGGAGCACTTTTATGTTATTATTATTTTTACATCATTAGTACACTTACTGTAAATTTGAATAGCCTGTTTTAGGTTCTTGTACAGAAGGTGTAAATATGTGGAGAATAAATGTATATAATTTATTATTTTATTTTCTTATTATTTTTTGTTGTTGTAAATAAATAAAACCTAACAACAAAAACGTTATTTATATTCTACGTATATTTCGATTGTAAAGCAATTATTTTCAGTAGTACCTTTTGTAATACTAATTAATTTCTTGTAATAATAATAACTCTTATTCTGATAAGAATTACCTCTGAAGATGAATTCTCTGCAATCGAAATCACATAAGGATTTAGTGAAATAGTTTTTGTGAGTAAAGGGTTTTATTTATCTAAACTAAAAATAGGCTACAGTTACTCCCAGATGTTAATAAAATATCCCTCACACCACCTCTCGCTCTTATCCTCTGTATATAACTTGAACATACAATGTTCATAATTTTGTGGTATATGAAACGATTTACTTTGTGTATACTTTGCATTTTCATTCATTACTTCGCCTCTATGTAAGCGTAATATTCTAAATTAACGTTAGCGGTCTATACTTGTTATTTTCTGAATGGGTCAAACTTGGAAATGTAGAACAAAACTAATAGGCAGTTGCTGTGATCTGACTGACCGGAACGAGTATATCTTACGCCGCGGCGTTCCTGACTGAGTATAAAATACTCAACAAATCTTATGTTTGCATGTTTTTGTATAATATCAGGATCTCAGTGGTGTAATACATTACAATGAAAGTATCATAAACAACCACAATACTAAAAAATAATAAGAAATATCAAATAAAACAAGTTACTTAAAATTAAACTCTAAAGTACATTTCGATCACCATGTCATCATCAGAGGGTCTTATTACAAAATACAATCTAGCAAACAAGAAGGCTAGTCTAGTTTGTAACTTCTTGTTTGCTAAATTGTAATTTGGTAATAACACCCTCTGATGATGATGACATGGTCATCGAAATGTAGATTTAATCTTAAATATCTTGTATTATTTGTTAGTTTTGATTATTTTTTTGGTATTGGGGTTATTTACAATACTTTCGTTTTTAGAGGTTTTTAATAAAGTTTATTCTAAAAAGTGGGAGGAAATACTGTAAATTTTTTTAAAAAAATAATAAAACATCAAAATTATTTGGGATATGTTTTTATTTTTTACATTTTTTTAAGCAAAATATTTTCCTTCACACAAAACATACGCAGTCAGACTTCATTTTAAACATTATTTCGGGAGACGCTCCGACTGGATATTTTTGAAGAATATACCAAAGAAGAGGATTAATAGATTTTACGTTGTGTAGATAAAAGAATGCCCTCAATTAAAATCCCATATTAAATTTTGAAAAATATAATGATGTAAATTTTATTTACAGAGATTAAGTATAAGATAAATTTTGCGTATGAGGAGGTTTTTTCATTTTGAAAATTGGCATAAAACAATGTTTCATCAACTTTATGAAATTTAACTTAATTTTTATGAATCATAGAAGTTTTTTGATAATTTTCTACTTTTCCTCTGAGACATATACTCTTATTTAGCGTATTATAACTATCTGCCATTCTCAGCATCTTCACACTGCCCGTTGACGCGTTTCGGAGGACCTTTCATTTTATGAACTGTTCTTCCCTGCATGGGAATCGTCTTTAATCTTATCTAACTAACCCCCTCTTCGTTATTTAAACCTTATCTCATATCGGTTCATTTTATTCGAATCCCTGTCTATTGTTTGATCTATTGTGTTTACTTTGGAAGCATTTAAATTTTTAAACATTATAGTCGATTAGATCTGTATTGTTCGTTTATTATTGTTGAATTTTTCTATTGGGCTTTGTGTATTTCCAGGTTTTTAATAATATTAAGTCGTTTTGCTTTATTTTCGTATTTTATTCTGTGTAGGACAGAAAATTCAAAACTAGGAACAAGAGATCACACAAATATGAAACAAATTATTCTAATTTTGCAACACATCTTATAGAAGACGTTACATATTCCAATGGAAATTGAAAAAGGATTGAAGCCAATAAAACACGAAAATAAAGGAAAAAGAATTAATATTATTGAAGTATATTATTAATGAAGATGATACGATAGGAATAAGTAGAGATCTATCGCGCGTTACAGGAGAAGAGAAGAACTATTAATTATTGAAAGGATCAAAATAGGCAAATATTATAAGAGAGATGGTAAACCAAAGTCTACAATTTGATTATAGAGTTTAGGGCTTCATAACGTACTTATACAGTTTACGACCATTTGAGTTGTACTGCTCATGAATTTTCATTTAAATTTATTATTCATGCTCTCTCTCTCTCACGCTTTTTCCTGTCTGACTGTGCATCTGTCTGTCTGTCTGTCTCTCTCTCTCTCTCTCTCTCTCTCTCTCTCTCTCTCTATATATATATATATATATATATATATATATGTGTGTGTGTGTGTGTGTGTGTGTGTGTGTGTGTGTGTGTGTGTGTGTGTGTGTGTATGTGTGTGTGTGTGTGTGTGTGTGTGTGTGTGTGTGTGTGTGTGTGTGTTTAAGTGTATGTGTGTTTGTGTATGTGTGTGTGGGGGTATATATATATATATATATATATATATATATATATATATATATTTGTGTGTGTTTGTTGTGTGTGCGTGTGTGTGTGTGTGTGTGTGTGTGTGTGTGTGTTTTGTGTGTGAGAGAGAGAGTGAGTAACTACTATTATGAGAAATTTGAAATAAAACGATGTCAGTGGTGGTAAACTGTTATATCAGAATAAGACTAGCCTAATATATAAATATAGTTGCTATGGTTTGAAGTATATTAGGGCGCTTGTAGAAGGAACGTTGGCAGAGCAGGTTGACGTATTTGCTTCCTATTGACGTAGGCATTTGTCGGTTAAGCCAATTATACACAAGCAAACACCTGTTCACCTAAATTAGATTACAACTGACACACACACACACACTCTCTTTCTCTCTCTCTCTCTCTCTCTCTCTCACACACACACACACGCACGCACACTCTCTCTCTCTCACACACACACACACTCACACATACACAACACACATGCCTTTAATGAAATCATAGATAAACCTTAATATGAAAAAGTATGAGACATAATAATAATATACATATCATGATAAGGAATCAGTGGAAGATTTCAGTATATATTTATGTATGTAAGTATGTATGTATGTATGAGAACTATGGATTACTAAACAAGTGATCCGATCACCATGATACTTTGGGAAATTGTTAAGTACATTCCTGTGAGGGTTTCTAGTGTTATAATTATTTCCAACATATAATTTTTAGGAGCAAAGACAGCATAAAATGTGACTTTCTGTCTTATCCTATCCTAAGACGTTTCATTGAATTCTTTCCAAATTTTAGTCGCTAGGCAACACTCAACAATCTAATATTATTTTCCAACACATTTCAAACAATATACAAAAGATATTGTATATCCGAGTGCAATTCAATAAATAACATTCAATCAAGAACTAATATATTCACAATTTCCTCGATGGACTACTGTAATTTCTGCTATTACTATTGTAATAAAATACTAAATTAGGTTTAGGTAATGTTAACACACCATTCATTTACGTTTAGGCCATTCGAAGTTCTCCGGGTCAGCTAGTATTCATAAATTTGAACCATATAAAACACTGGTAGGTTAATAATATAGCTGACACAGTTTTCTAGGTAAACAATAACCGTAGGATATTGACTTGTTTGTGTATCTAATAAGCTAATAATACTATGTCGTACATATGTATTTATAGATGTCCCACAATAAGCAGTGGAAGTATGTTGACAGGTTTCATATGTTGCTTGTCGTAGGCAAAGACAAGTTAGTGTATGCTTTCTTGAATAGCTTAGGCCGTGTCACAGTGCTTCCTCCACCCACCACTGATCATCGCACTTTTATCTAATGTAGGACATGAATGACAGAACCAGTATATACCTTTAGAATAAAGTCAATATATTGAATTAAAAAATTTAATGAGGAACAAAGCACTTTGTAAAATATTCTTCCATCAGCAATGTTATAAAGAGAAGATACAAATATCAGTGCCAAGTGCTGAGAGAGGCTGTTAGCCAAAAATTAAAAACTGTTGCTACATGATGTTTGACTTAATACAATGTCCTGGGGAAGAAGCCTCAATCAAGAAGTCCTGGGGACAAGTAGTGCTTTTTATCCAGTCTCATTAAAGACGTCCTCATAGCACCTAGAAGCGCAATATGAGTTGTGAATGCTTTACATGTCAAGTTACCAATATAATAAAAGATTGAATTTAAATAAAATTGAAAACTTTCATTTATTTCTCTGAAAAAGTGGAGATTTACTGTGGGGAACGCGTCTTCCACAGGCAGTTGAATTGATTGTTTTGGAATAAAGACATAAACAATAAAAAAATCAATTTATTACAAATCATTGGCGGAAAGTACGAATAGGCGTAAGCATTGAGGGCGTAAACTGCAAAAAAATACCAAAAAAGTCCAATAAAGGATTTAAAGCAGTGGAAAAGAGTTTTCGCCGAAGATGCAGATGTATTGGAAGGTGACAAGATAACAGACAGCATCAGAGAAAATTAAAGATAGTACACTTGTGGCCCTTCATGGAAAAGAAATTTCTTCGAGTAACCATATGAGTAGAATGAAGGGTTACAAAACTCCAGTAAATCTTGGGTTTGATTCCCAAGTAAAAGATTTATAGTGGAGCTCTGTGAAGAGATATTGAACGAATATATAAAAACAAAATGTTTTTAAAATCGATTCTTACTTATGACAACAGAGAAAACTTTAATTGTAATTACTTTTTCTTAAATGACTGCAATTATTATAAATAAAGTAACATCACCTATGCTTTGAAACAGCTGTTCTACCACATAACCCATAACAAAAAATCAGCTGTTGTGTGAAATCATGTTATCACTTATTGTAAACCAAATGGGATAAAATAACTATATTGCATACTTTACTCCTTTTCTGTGATCAGTTTTTTAACCCGTATAAAACTAAAGTTTATTTGATAAATTTAATTCATGAAATAATATTTTAAAAAACTGTTATATAATGAAATGTCATCCCCTACCAGTTAAAACAAAATATATTTGAACTTGAGTGGATGAATATAAAGTATTTTACTAGTGATTGAAAGTTTGAGCAAATTATAAGATAAAAAATAGTAGGAGAATGAACTAATTGAAATATTAAGGAATAAGCAATAGACATAATATAATTTTACACTTAGACCAATGTAAGGTAAATAAAAAAAAACGATAAATTATTGAGTGAAGTATATATAATTTATGCTTTTGGCGACGTTTCGGAATCGGATTATTTCCCTCATCAGGCATTGTTACGTTTTCGAGATATATAAGGAAAAAAATAGAAGTTTAATAGGAGAAATTGAAAAAGGCTTGACAAAACAAGAAATATCTACGAATAATGGATTGAGTGTGATAATATAGTGGATATGAATGCAAAGACAATTAGGATAATATCGTCTATAAAGAGGAGCTACTTTATGAGAATTTTACAAATAACTGTCCCTTTTACCTTCAAAATTATTATTTAAGAAAAACTATTAGAATTTTTATTTTATTAGAAATGCAAAATTTCCGTTAATGCGACTGTTTTGGTTTTTCACATAAAAATTAACAGAATATGAAAATGTAACTAATTTGAAACGCCTCCAAACTTTCCCTACCAATGTGACTTGCACATCGTAATAATCCTCTCCGATTAGCTGACTTTCCAGGCTACACTGTCACAATATATTTTAAAATTAGGACAGTATTGAACGCTGGAGTAGCTGTGTTGCAAACACACAGATACAAGTAGTAAATGTGTCGGCGACTCTTTATTAAAACTAATGATCCATGACTGTTACATTTAGCTAACATACCAGGTCATCTTTAGTGCTAAATATAGCTCAGTGTGACACCGACTCACGCATGTATTTCCTTTAAAACATCAAACTATATCTAGAAACGCAACTAAAATTTTTCCAAAATTAAAGCTACAAAACTAGTTTATTATCATTTCGTCTAAACACAATGATGGCTAAATATTTACAGCAAGATAGCTTAATGAATTGGGTGTAATGACTGATAAAATACATTGCAAAACATTTTGACTTGATAACTAGCCTATGAGTAAAAACAGCTTTAAACTATAGCATGAAATCAGCTGTTTTATGAAACTATATATTACCACTTAATTTAACCTATTCCACCTATATACAGTACATACATACAACTACACATGCTGTAAGAGTGAGACAAGTAGTCTCAAGGGTTATCGCTGTAACATGTTTCTGCACAGGGACGCCTAAAGAAGTATTATTATAAATCAGTTTTAAAGTATATTCCTACTTAAAAAATTAGTTTCATTTTATTTTATAATTATAAATAATATAAATAAATAAATATATATATATATATATATATATATATATATATATATATACATATAACAAAATAACAATATTGAGTGACAAAATAGAAAGCGAATTTCCTTGAAATTTCGATTCTCCTTTCAATCTATGACGTTGAACTATTAGTTTTATTTGTTACTATTTATACCCTTTAATTATTTCGTCGCTTGCATTGTGTTGTAGTTTCTTTTCGCTTTCCTTTCGCATTGTCCGTTTGAGAAACAAGGTTCGGTTCTGTTAATCCAGTTTTTTTGTTTTATTCTTTTCATACCTTTGTAATCCTTGAGCATTGTTTATGATATTGTGTGGTAACCATGGCAACAATGTAAGGTTGTGCAATGGAAGTTTTGACAACGAGATGAGACCAAGAGAAAGATGTATATACGTCTTGAATTACACATTTCCAGGCTCAGTTACAAAGCCTTAAAACTTAAGCCTTAAACTTCAAACAAGAAGATACTGAGTTCGAATATCACCCAGATCCACAAACTTTGTATAACTTAATTTATGAATAAATATTTAAAAAAACTTAATTAACATCAATTGTCATTCATTATAGACTTTAAAAAATGTAATTAATTTAATTTGACAAAGAGAATTGTATTATACGAATGATTGAAAATATGTACAAGATATATACATAGCCTACACACACACACATATATATATTTAAGATTAAATAATATACACTAATTACAGGAATAATACAGTCAAAGGTTTTCGTTGGTTGACATTACCAACATCCTCAGGAATACAATACTAAGAATGACAAAATAACTGTCTAACAAGTACGAAGTTACTAGATAAATCATCCATGCTTTATCTAGTAACGTCATATTTATTTGTTAGACAGTTCTTTTATCATTCTTAGTATTGTATTCCTGAGGATGTTGGTAATGTCAACCAACGAAAAGCTTTGAGTGTATTATTCAATCAATTATTCCTGTAATTAGTGTATATTATTTAATCTTAAAAATAATTCTAACAGGAAAACATATTTGATATTATATATATATATATATATATATATATATATATATATATATATATATATATTCTATTCTTATATATATAAAAAAGGAGAATGTGAGCTAGAAGAAGGAATTCAAAAATTCACTTGTAGGATTTTTTCTGAATAATGAAATTTTGAAAAATTGGAGTAGTGAATATCCTGGGGAAATGTTAATTGTCTGGAACAATTTAGGGAAATACTTGCAGATAAATATAAATGTTCGTTTACACAGATCATGAACTGTTTACACTGTTGGATCCAGTGCTAATTGCTCAATAGTCAGGGTTGTAAATTATTTTATAAAAAATAAATATCCCACACATGAAATTTATTACTATATTTATGCGTGTACAAAAACATTACTGAAATTCATGGAATTGTAGATTCATAATATCAACAATACAAAAGGAACAATAATTTACAATGTTATTATAATTTCTTTGTACTTTTTTGTAAAATGTTCAATGAGCTAGATAATTCAAAAGAATATTGTTGAAAAACATTTTACATCTCTTTTGTTTTCACAAATGTAGTTTATAATCAATTGCTCAGACGTGGAATTCCTGTAACAGGAGCTATGATGTCTTTATATCCGAAAACATTTAGCTTACACTACGACAGAATATTGATGATAAATAAAATTTTTTTTGGTAAATTACTAGAAGAAGTAACAATATTAAATTATATTTTTTTATTAATCTGCTGAAACACGTAATAATTATAAATCACAATTTACTATAGGTAATTATTGAATAGCTGAGTGAGTACTTTGGAAGTTACTTGCTGACGCGTTTCGAAACAATTCATTTACGAAGCTGACCGTCTACTTCGTAGCACTAAAGTACAACAAACTTTATCAGATTATTATTTCATCCAAACAGAATGATTTAATAATGCCATTAATAACTTATAAATTAAATTTAACTCTTTTCAGAAATTTAAATCAAGTTTTTAAAATTACACCACTATATAAGGGTGGTGTAAAGGTTTATATCACTATGTAAAGTTCATTAATGAAGGTCAATAAATGACATTTAAAAAGATATTACATTAAAAGTTGTATATATATATATATATATATATAAACAATATTTTTATATGCATAGATCAATGTAACAAGTTTGAAATTACCATTAATAGCTTGCTTCCCTCAAGTAATAAATACGATGGTATTTAAACCACGATTCGAGTAACAAGAAATTATATAATTAGACATATAAACGTTCACAAAGTATCCATAGAACCCTTCGGGTAAACGTTGTGTCACGCTGTGACCTAAAGTTCACGTGAAGGCTCAGTCACACATAATGACATTGTTACTGTACACAAACGCCTATCCGTAGCAGAGGTAAACCTAGCAATACATTACGAGCTGCGTTACAGATATGGTATGCACCCTTATGAAGACGTATGACCGCCCTATTCACCCTGCTCCTGTAGGGGGTGTATTTTGTAATGGTAATTGTTATTTCGTAAATTTATTGTTCAAATAACAGCGGCAATTATGTACGTTTTGGATAGGGAAGACATAGTGCCGGAGCTGTTCGATAAGAGATTTTTATCCCAATGAGGCAGTACATAATACATACCTACGGTTATTTGTAACAAGAAAATTTAAAGTTTATCAATATATAAATATTTTGTATATGTATATGTATGTACATATATTTGTTTCTCATTGTTGTTATGATTTACTACATTTAAATGTATTTTTTCTTTAACTTTTTTTTACCTGTTTAGTTTTTGTTACTATTTATCTCTCTAACTTACGTATCTCTAACTTTGTTTGCCGTGAAGCTATTTATTTCGGGTCATTGCTTGTGTGACTACTTACTTCTTTGTTTCTCTCGTCTAATTTCTTGCAACTAAGTAGTTGCTGAAATTATTTTTCTGGTAATTATTTTACTGAAGTCAGAATTTCCGGTCACTATTTATTTCCTACGACTATAAATTTACAATATTTAGTTCGATGAATATTTCCTTCCTCTGATTTTAAATTCTGTATTTATTTATTTTATTGAAATTTTTAGATAATAAGACCGCTATATTCTTGTGCGTATCTCTTGTGTTTATTTCCGGTAGTTATATCTTGAGGACACAATGCGTTCTCACAAAATCAAATGTTGAATATTAGGGAAATAGTTTTATTTTATTTTATAACGATTCAATAGTTCCTCTTAAATTATTTCTGGCGGTTATAACCTTTTACGTCTTAGTTCCGCTGTCTTTAGTTTATGTAACTATTTCGGTCTTGTTACTTTTCAACTCATGTGATTCCTTGCTGTGACTGTGTAGTTCCACTGGCTGTTTAGTGTACCATTTAACACCTCTGACTGTACAATTCTTTTATATTTCCTCTATAGTCTCTGACTATATATATCTAGTAGCTTACGCTCTTCGGTTATTTAGTTTTCGTAACTATTTAGTTCCCCTGTCTAGTTCCTGACCTGTCTAGTAGCAATCTGTAGGATTAGATCTGTTACTTGTCTCTATAAGAATCACTCTAAGATATAGGAAATGTGATAAGTTTCTATTAAAACGTGCTTAATAAATTTAAGGAAGGAAGATATCTGATCAGAGTAGAATGTTTCCGTTGCTTCAACAACATTCTGTCCTAAGTAACTCTCAATGTAGTGGTGAAACATTGGCTCTTTACTTTTCTAAAATTAAAACACTGACCTAAGACTTAGAAAAGAATAAATACCTAAAACGACAAGCCTAAATCTAAAATAGACTTCAGCTGTTGTTAGATCTCGCGAAAGTAAATATCTTCCGATGAACTTGACATTTAGAACTTCTTACAAATTTACTTGGCCTCCCTCTCTCGACTGTTGCGTAACCCACACGCTCTTCTGATGTGAAGTATTCCCGTACACTCATATTTCATAACTCCTACAGATTTCATTAGAGATTTCCTTTCGTTAATTTTATTACAAAATTCACAAGTATTGGAGTGTATGTGGACAAAGGCATCAATATTGTTTCTAAAATACAATTTTTCCTCAGCAAATAATCCGCGATTTTTATCTTTATAACACTGTACGTACGTAGCAGTAAAACAATAAATCTATTATTTAACAGCTGTTTTTGGTAGGACAAATTCTGTCTGTCCTGTATTAGGCTTTTCGCCCATAAGAGAAGCAAATTTATGTTTTTTGTTTCTACTGATATTTTGCGAGGAGGGTTAATTTGTTAAATACTTATTATCAAAGTCAGTTTTCCAAGTGTAGGCATTCACTCCATCATTGGTTAGTAATAATGCTTGCAGTGGAATTTAATTATTTTTTTAAAATTAACATTGTAATCTTTTTTTGATGGATATATTATTGCAAAACCATTATTTATTTGTTGTGACGTCGATATTGAGATAAACCATTGAAAGCACACCAATGATGATGACAGTCGCCGAGCATAGACAGGTTATTACACTAGTGAGTTTCAGCCGGTTTAGCATTTACCTTTTTAATTATTTTACAATGCTTTCTACTAGTCTACACTCTCCTTATATATATATATATATATATATATATATATATATATATATATATATATATATCTTTCAAATTTTCCATCGTTAATAAAATATTTTTATTTATCCTCTAATGTTTAAATAAATTTTTTTGAAACTTGTAGGGGATGATAATTGATGTTAATGCAGTTTATTTAAATACCAATTCATGAATTGCATTTAAAATAATTACCTTTAGATTTATTTGGGAGAAAAAATTTCTAGAAAGGGGGCGCGTATGCAATAAAATCATTTCGTCCCATTTGGCTTAAAATAAGTGATACCATATGATTTCATGAAACAGCTGATTTTATGTTATAAATAATGTGGTAGAGCAGCTGTTTTAACCTATAGGTTATGTCACTGTTATAAATATTTTAATTATTTAATAAAAATTACCTAAATTAAAATTGTTCATGTTGACTAAGTAGCAGTTGCCTTTAAAATAATTTTGTTTATATTACTTGTTTCAATTTTAAATAAAAAAAAAAACAGTTGGAGAAATTCTTCTAATTACAAGGTCTGAATATCTCTTTATTGTAAGCAAATATTGCATTGACATATATTATTAAGATAGTATCATCTTTACTAAATATGTAATGTTTTGCTTAAAAATCTTAAATGAAAGCAGGATACTTAGATTTCATCTCCACTCGCAGTTACTTCTTCATACTATGTGTAGTAATACATCGTGTTTACGCCAAAAGTCATACAAAACTGGGTTATATATTTTTCTTGTAATATATATATTTAGACATCTTGTTTAATATTTATGTACACCACAGGTTAGTATGCGCCATTTAATTTCGTTAAAATATATTTATCTACAGCAATGGCTGTAGTGCAAAACTAAATAAATTAAAGATGTTATTTCGAGTGTTTCGGAGTGTAGATTTACAGGCTTGCCGTTAGCTGCGCGGAAATTAGGTGCGACAGTTTGGCCAACTGTTGAAATAGTTGTTGCTTGTAACAAATTACGCTCTAACGGAGCGTGTCTACGAACAAAGCAGTGGTACCATCGTGATAAAACAATAAATACATATTTAATGGGATCTCTTAAATGAAAATAAATTGGAATAAACATAACTTCTCTCCTTTGTAATTTTACAATATATTTAAATTAGTAATTTAGCCTTGTCGCCAGTAAAATGCAAAATAACAACTTCGTCAGTTATTTAGCGTTTAATGATGGATTTTTGTCTATAGAAACGGATCTATCTAAAATATTGTTCGACAATAAAGCTAAAAACAATTTTGAAGACAAGAAAAAACAATATAGCCTACAATATTGTCGAGGTTTGCTCACTAATAGCAACCATAACGTCACTGGGGACCGTAAGTGCATATTTATACTGGAGACAGGGTGCTAAGGAAAGGGTAAATGGGCGATGCATGGCATTTCCAAATCAAGGGAAAGTACCTGAGCATAATAAATAATTCAATTAACTTAAAATGCTACTTGCTACAAACTCCTTAAATTTTACATCGAAATGAATACATTCAATTTTGCTTCCATATCTCCTTACAACAACAAATATCATTCTTTGTATATCGCTTATATCAGAACCACCTTTATCTGGTGTTGGAAAACCAAATTTAACTGTATTTAGAACGCCCTATGCAACAGGAAAAAAATAAAACGTGTAAATGACACCTTAAACATTAAATTTTGGAGAAAATCGGGTTACAATCTGATTTTTTTAAAACCCACACACGCGAGATCACAGGCTTGCAAATATCATGCGCTACTATGCATTACAATACGCTAGGTACAGGACATCTGATTGGAGTATGTTTGGAATTTACAAAACGAATAGCTAAAATTTACTAACCCCAGATAGTGAGTGAAGAGAAAGATGGCCTCCTCCTTGTGTGCGATAAAGCGCACTTATTGTAGGACTAACTATGTCGTTACTAAGGCCTTTCTCTGGCGTTACTAAGGACTTTCTCTGGCGTTACTAAGGACTATCTATGTCGTTACTAAGGACTATCTATGTCGATACTAAGGATTTTCTCTGGCGTTACTAAGGAGTAAATATGTCGCTACTAAGGAATAACTATGTCGTTACTAAGGACTATCTATGTCGTTACTAAGGACTATCCATGTCGTTACTAAGGATTTTCTCTGGCGTTACTAAGGACTAAATATGTCGCTACTAAGGAATAACTATGTCGTTACTAAGGACTATCCATGTCGTTACTAAGGACTTACTCTGGCGTTACTAAGGACTATCTATGTCGTTACTAAGGACTATCTATGTCGTTACTAAGGACTATCTATGTCGATACTAAGGATTTTCTCTGGCGTTACTAAGGAGTAAATATGTCGCTACTAAGGAATAACTATGTCGTTACTAAGGACTATCTAGGTCGTTACTAAGGACTATCCATGTCGTTACTAAGGATTTTCTCTGGCGTTACTAAGGACTAAATATGTCGCTACTAAGAAATAACTATGTCGTTACTAAGGACTATCCATGTCGTTACTAAGGACTTACTCTGGCGTTACTAAGGACTATCTATGTCGTTACTAAGGACTATCTATGTCGATACTAAGGATTTTCTCTGGCGTTACTAAGGACTATCCATGTCGTTACTAAGGATTTTCTCTGGCGTTACTAAGGACTAAATATGTCGCTACTAAGGAATAACTATGTCGTTACTAAGGACTATCCATGTCGTTACTAAGGACTTACTCTGGCGTTACTAAGGCCTTTCTCTGGCGTTACTAAGGACTATCTATGTCGAAACTAAGGACTTTCTTTAGCGTAACTAAGGACTAAATATGTAGTTACTAAGGAATATCTACGTCGTTACTAAGGACTATCTATGTCGCTACTAAGGACTTTCTCTGGCGTTACCAAGGACTATCCATGTCGTTACTGAGGACTATCTATGTCGTTACTAAGGACTATCTATTTCGATACTAAGTAATATCTATGTCGTTACTAAGGACAATCTATGTCGTTAGTAAGGACTACCTATGTCGTTACTAAGACCTATCTATGTCGCTACTAAGGAATTTCTCTGGCGTTACTAAGGACCAACTTTGTCGTTACTGAGAACCATCTATGTCGTTAATAAGGACTATCTATGTCGTTACTAAGGACTATCTATGTCGTTAAAAAGGACTATATATGTCTTTACTAAGGATAATCTATGTCGTTACTAAGGACTATCTATGTCATTACTAAAGACTATCGATGCCGTTACTAAGGCATATCTATGTCGTTACTAAGGACTTTCTCTGGCGTTACTAAGGACTAACTATGTCGTTACTAAGGCCTTTCTCTGGCGTTACTAAGGACTTTCTCTGGCGTGACTAAGGACTATCTATGTCGTTACTAAGGTCTATCTATGTCGATACTAAGGATTTTCTCTGGCGTTACTAAGGAGTAAATATGTCGTTACTAAGGAATAACTATGTCGTTACTAAGGACTATCTATGTCGTTACTAAAAGCTTTCTCTGGCGTTACTAAGGACTATCCATGTCGTTACTAAGGATTTTCTCTGGCGTAACTAAGGACTAAATATGTCGCTACTAAGGAATAACTATGTCGTTACTAAGGACTATCTATGTCGTTACTAAGGATTTACTCTGGCGTTACTAAGGTCTTTCTCTGGCGTTACTAAGGACTATCTATGTCGATACTAAGGACTTTCTTTAGCGTAACTAAGGACTAAATATGTAGTTACTAAGGAATATCTACGTCGTTACTAAGGACTATCTATGTCGTTACTAAGGACTTTCTCTGGCGTTACCAAGGATTATCCATGTCGTTACTAAGGACAATCTATGTCGTTAGTAAGGACTACCTATGTCGTTACTAAGACCTATCTATGTCGTTACTAAGGAATTTCTCTGGCGTTACTAAGGACCAACTTTGTCGTTACTGAGGACTATCTATGACGATACTAAAGACTATCTATGTCGATACTAAGGAATATCTCTGGCGTTACTAAGAGCTATCTCTGGCGTTACTAAGGACTAAATACGTCGTTACTAAAGAATATCTATGTCGATACTAAGGACATTCTCTGGCGTTACTATGGACTAAATATGTCGTTACTAAGGACTAACTATGTCGTTACTAAGGAGTATCTATGTAGTTACTAAGGATTTACTCTGGCGTTACTAAGAACTATCTATGTCGTTACAAAGGACTAACTATGTCGTTACTAAGGACTATCTATGTTGTTACTAAGAACTATCGATGTCGCTGCTAAAGACTTTCTCTGGCGTTACTGAGGACTATCTATGTCGTTACTAAGGTATATCGATGTCGTTACTAAGGACTCTCTTTGGCGTTACTAAAGATTATGTATGTCGTTACTAAGGACTATGTATGTCGTTACTAAGGACTGTCTATGTCGTTAATAAGTGCTATCTATGTCGTTACTAAGGACTATCTATGTCGATACTAAGGACTATCTATGTCGATACTAACGACTTTCTCTGGCGTTACGAAAGACTATCTATGTCGTTACTAAGGACTATCTATGACGTTACTAAGGAGTATCTATGTCGTTACTTAGGGCTTTCTATGTCGTTATTAAGGACTATCTATGTCGTTACTAAGGACTATCTATATCGATATGAAGGACATTCTCTGGCGTTACTAAGGACTAACTACGCCGTTACTAAGTTCTAACTATATCGTTACTAAGGTCTATTGATGTCGTTACTAAGTACTTTCTCTGGCGTTACTAAGGTCTATCTATGTCATTACTAAGTACTATCTATGTGTTTATTAGAAACTATCTATGTCGTTACTAAGTACTATCTATGTCGATACTAAGGACTATCTATGTCGTTACTAAGGACTATAGATGTCGTTACTAAGGACTATCTATGTCGTTACTAAGTACTATCTATGTCGTTACTAAAGACTATCTATTAAGTTACTAAGGTCTATCTATGTCGAAACTAAGGCTTATTTATATCGTTACTAAGGAATTTCGCTGGCGCTACTAAGGACGTACTTTGTCGTTACTAAGAAGTATCCATGTCGTTACTACGGACTTACTCTGGCGTTACTAAGTACTATCTATTTCGTTACTAAGGACTAACTATGTCTTTACTAAGAACTATCTATGTCGTTACTAAGGACTATCTATGTCGTTACTAAGGACTATCTATGTCGTTGCTAAGTACTATCTATGTCGTTACAAAGGACATTCTCTGGCGTTACTAAGGGCTAACTATGTAGTTACTAAGGCCTTTCTCTGGCGTTACTAAGGACTATCTATGTCGCTACTAAGGACTATCTATGTCGATACTAAGGAATATCTCTGGCGTTACAAAGGACTAAATATGTCGTTACTAAGAACTATTTATGTCGTTGCTAAGGACTATCGATGTCGTTACTAAGGACTTTCTCTTGCGTTACTAAGGACAATCTATGTCGATACTAAGGTCTACTTTTTGTCTTTACTAAGGACTATCTATTTTGATACTTAGGACTTTCTCTGGCGTTACTAAGGATTATCTATGTAGTTACTAAGGACTATTTATGTCGATACCAGAGACTTTCTCTGGCGTTACAAAGTACAATCTATGTCGTTACTAAGGACTATCTCTGTCGTTACTAAGGACCATCTATGTCGTTAATAAGGACTATCTATGTCGTTACTAAGGACTATCGATGAAGTTACCAAAGACATTAATTGGCGTTACTAAGGACTATCTATGTCGTTACTAAGACCTATCTATGTCGTTGCTAAGGTTTTTCTCTGGCGTTACTAAGGACTGTCTATGTCGTTACTAAGACATATCTATGTCGTTACTATGGAATTTCTCTGGCGTTACTAAGGTCTTACTATGTAGTTACTAAGGACTATCTATGTCGTTGCTAAGGACTGTCTATGTCGTTACTAAGGACTGTCTATGTCGTTGCTATGGAATTTCTCTGGCGTTACTAAGGTCTTACTATGTAGTTACTAAGGACTGTCTATGTCGTTGCTAAGGACTGTCTATGTCGTTACTAAGACATATCTATATCGTTACTATGGAATTTCTCTGGCGTTACTAAGGTCTTACTATGTAGTTACTAAGGACTATCTATGTCGTTACTAAGGACTATCTATGTCGATACAAAGGACTTTCTCTGGCGTTACTAAGGACTAAATATGTCGTTACTAAGGAGTATCTATGATGTAACTAGGGACTTACTCTGGCGTTACTAAGGACTATGTATGTCGTTAGTAAGGAGTAACTATGTCGTTACTAAGGACTATCGATGTCGTTACTAATTACTATTTCTGGCGTTACTAAGGAATTTCTATGTCGTTAAAAAGGACTATTTTGTCGTTACTAAGGACTATCTATGTTGTTACTAAGTACTATCATTGCTAAAGACATTCTCTGGCGTTACTAAGGACTATCTAAGTCGTTTCTAAGGACTATCGATGTCGTTACTAATTACTTTCTCTGGCGTTACTAGGGAATATCTATGTCGTTACTAAGGACTATCTATGTCGATACTAAGGTTTATCTATGACGTTAATAAGGGCTATCTATGTCGCTACTAAGGCCTTTCTCTGGCGTTACTAAGGACTATCTATGTCGATACTAAGGACTATCTATGTCGATACTAAGGATTTTCTCTGGCGTTACTAAGGACTAAATATGTAGTCACTAAGGAATATCTATGTCGTTACTAAGGACTATTTATGTCGTCACTAAGGACTATCTATGTCGTTACTAAGGACTATCGATGTCGTTACTAAGGCCTATCTATTTCGTTACTAAGGACTTTCTCTGGCGTTACTAAGGACTATCTATGTCGTTACTAAGGACTATCTATGTCGATACTAAGGACTTTCTTTAGCGTTACTAAGTACAAAATATGTCGTTATTAAGGACTATCTATGTCGTTACTAAGGACTATCTATGTCGATACTAAGGACTTTCTTTAGCGTTACTAAGTACTAAATATGTCGTTACTAAGGTATATCTACGTCGTTACTAAGGACTATCTATGTAGTTACTAAGGACTATCTATTTCGATACTAAGTAATATCTTGTCGTTACTAAGGACTATCTATGTCGATACTAAGGAATTTCTCTGACGTTACAAAGGACTAAATATGTCGTTTCTAAGAACTATCTATGTCGTTGCTAGGGACTGTCGATGTCGTTACTAAGGACTTTCTCTCGCGTTACTAAGGACAATCTATGTCGTTACTAAGGTCTATCTATGTCGTTAATAAGGACTATCTATATCGTTGCTAAGGACTATCTATTTTGATACTTAGGACTTTCTCTGGCGTTACTGAGGATTATCTATGTAGTTACTAAGGACTATCTATGTCGATACCAGATTCTTTCTCTGGCGTTACAAAGGACAATCTATGTCGTTACTAAGGATTATCTCTGTCGTTACTAAGGACCATCTATGTCGTTAATAAGGACTATCTATGTCGTTAGTAAGGACTATCTATCTCGACACGAAGGACATTCTCTGGCGTTACTAAGGACTATCTATGTCGTTACTAAGGACTATCTATATCGTTACTAAGGACTATCGATGTCGTTACCAAGGACATTATTTGGCGTTGCTAAGGACTATCTATGTCGTTACAAAGACCTATCTATGTCGTTACTAAGGAATTTCTCTGCCGTTACTAAGGACTAAATATGTCGATACAAAGGACTAACTTGTCGTTACTAAGGACTATCTATGTTGTTACTAAAAACTATCGATGGTGTTGCTAAAGACATTCTCTGGCCTTACTAAGGACTATCTATGTCGTTACTAAGGACTATCGATGTCGTTACTAAGGACTTTTTCTGGCGTTACTAAGGAATATCTATGTCGTTACAAAAGACTATCTATGCCGTTACTAACGACTATCTATGTCGTTAATAAGGGCTATCTATGTCGATACTAAGGACAATCTATGTCGATACTAAGGACTATCTATGTCGTTACTAACGACCTTCTCTGGCGTTACGAAGTACTACCTATGTCGTTACTAAGGACTATCTATGACGTTACTAAGCACTGTCTATGTCGTTAATAAGGACTATCTATGTTGTTACTGAGGACTATCAATGTTGTTACTTAGGACTTTCTATGTCGTTATTAGGGACTATCTATGTCGTTACTAAGGACTATCTATATCGATACGAAGGACATTCTCTGGCGTTACTAAGGACTATCTATGTCGATACTAAGGACTATCTATGTCGTTACTAAAGACTATCTATGTCGTTGCTAAAGACCTTAGCAACGACTTCGATAGCTCTTAGTAACGACATAGATAGTCATTTGTAACGACATAGATAGTCATTTGTAACGACATAGATATTCCTTAGTAACGCCAGAAAAAGTCCTTAGTAACGACATCGATAGACCTTAGTAACGACATAGATATTAATTAGTAACGCTAGAGAAAGTCCTTAGTAACGACATCGATAGTCCTTAGTAACGACATAGTTAGTCCTTGCTAACGACATACATAGTCCTTAGTAACGCCTGAGTAAATCCCTAGTAACAACATAGATACTCCTTAGTAACGACAGTCCTTAGACTATCTATGACGCAACTAAGGACATTCCGTGTCGTTACTAAGAAAAAACTATGTCTAAGATATGTCTAAACTAAGATACTACGGAGTCTCTGTGTTGTTACTAAGGACTTTCTCTGGCGATACTAAGTACTATCTATGTCGTTACTAAGGACTCTCGATTTCGTTACTAAGGACTTTCTTTGTCGTTACTAAAGACTATCTATGTCGTTGCTAAGGACTTTCTCTAGGGTTACTAAGGTATATCCATGTCGTTACTGAGGACTATCTATGTCGTTACTAAGGACTATCTATTTCGATACTAAGGACTATCTATGTCGTTACTGAGGACTATCCATGTCGTTACTGAGGACTATCTATGTCGTTACTAAGGACTATCTATTTCGATACTAAGGACTATCTATGTCGTTACTAAGGACTATCTATTTCGTTACTAAGGACTATCTATGTCGTTACTAGGTACTATCTATGTCGATACTAAGGACCTTCTCTGGCGTTACTAAGGACTTTCTCTGGCGTTACTAAGTAATATCTATGTCGTTACTAAGGCCTATAGACGTCGTTACGAAGGACTTCCTCTGGCAATAATAAGGAATATCTTTGTCGTTACTAATGACTATCTATGTCGTTACAAAGGAGTTTCTCTGGCTTTACATTGGACTATGTATGTCGTTACTGAGGACTATCTATGTCGTTACTAAGGACATCCTACGTTGTTATTATTGATAATCTATGACGTAACTTAGGACATTCTGCGTCGTTACTAAGGACTATCTATGTCGTTACTAAGGACAATCTAAGTCGTTACTAAGGACTATGTATGTCGCTACTAAGGACTATCTAGGTCGTTACTAAGGACTATCTATGTCGTTACTAAGGACTGTCTATGTCGTTACTAAGGTCTGTCTATGTCGTTACGAAGAAATTTCTCTGGCGTTACAAAGGACTAACTATGTTGTTGCTAAGGACTATCTATGTCGATACTAAGGACCTTCTCTGGCGTCACTAAGGACCTTCTCTGCCGTTACTAAGGAATAAATATGTCGTTACAACGGACTATCGATATCGTTACTAAGGACTTTCTCTGTCGTTACTAAAGACTATCTATGTCGTTGCTAAGGACTTTCTTTGGCGTTACTAAGGACTATCCATGTCGTTACTGAGGACTATGTATGTCGATACTAATGACTATCTATTTCAATACTAAGGACTATCTATATCGTTACTAAGGACTATCTATGTCGTTACTAAGGACTAAATATGTCGTTACTAAGGACTATCTATGTCGTTACTAGGGACTATCTATGTCGATACTAAGGACTTTCTCTGGCGTTACTAAGGACTTTCTCTCGCGTTACTGAGGAATACCTATGTCGTTACTAAGGACTATCTATGTCGATACTACGGACTTTCTCTGGCGCTACTAAGAACTTTCTCTTTCGTTACTGAGGAATATCTATGTCATTACTAAGAACTATCTATGTCGTTACAAAGTGCTATCGATGTCGTTACAAAGGACTATTTCTGGCGTTACTAAGGACTATCTATGTCGTTACTAAGGTCTTCCTACGGTTATACTAGTGACTATCTATGACGCAACTAAGTACATTCTGTGTCGTTACTAAGGAATATCTATGTCGATACTACGGAGTCTCTGTGTTGTTTCTAAGGACTTTCTCTGTCGTTACAAAGTAATATCTATGTCGCTACAACGGACTATCGATGTCGTTACTCAGAACTATCTATGTCGTTACTAAGGACAATCTAAGTAGTTACTAAGGACTATCTATGTCGCTACTAAGAACTATCTACGTTGTTACTAAGGACTATCTATGTCGTTACTAAGGAC
Source organism: Prosapia bicincta (assembly GCA_036971475.1). Taxonomy (NCBI): domain Eukaryota; kingdom Metazoa; phylum Arthropoda; class Insecta; order Hemiptera; family Cercopidae; genus Prosapia; species Prosapia bicincta. The sequence goes on from JBAIZL010000006.1 coordinate 51,070,878, forward strand.
TGTCTATGTCGTTACTAAGGCCTATCTATGTCGGTTCTAAGGGATTTCTCTAGCGTTACTGAGGACTAACTATGTTGTTGCTAAGGACTATCTATGTCGTTACTAAGGACTATCTATGTCGTTACTAAGGCCTATCTATGTCGGTTCTAAGGGATTTCTCTAGCGTTACTAAGGCCTATCTATGTCGGTTCTAAGGGATTTCTCTGGCGTTACTAAGGACTAACTATGTTGTTGCTAAGGAATATCTATGTCGTTACTAAGGACCGTCTAAGTCGTTACTAAGGCTTATCTATGACGTTACTAAGGAATTTTTTTTTCGTTACTAAGGTTTAACTATGTCGTTAATAAGGACTTTATCTGGCGTTACTAATTACTATCTATGTAATTACTAAGATCTATCTATGTCGTTACTAAGGACTATTGATGTCGTTACTAAGGACTTTCACTGGCGTTACTAAGAACTATCCATGTCGTTACTAAGGACTTTCTTTGTCGTTACTAAGGAATATCCATGTCGTTACTGTGGACTATCTATGTCGTTACTAAGGACTATCTATTTCGATGCTAAGGATTATCTATGTCGTTAATAAGGACTATCTATGTCGATACTGAGGACTATCTATGTGGTCACTAAGGACTATCTATGTTGTCACTAAGGACTATCTGTGCATTTACTAAGGACTACCTATTTCGTTACTAAGGACTATCTATGTCGTTACTAAGGACGATCTGTGTCGTTACTAAGGACTATCTATATCGTTACTAAAGACTATCTATGTCGTTACTAAGGAATATCTATGTCGTTACTAAGGACCGTCTAAGTCGTTACTAAGGCTTATCTATGTCGTTACTAAGGAATTTCTTTGGCGTTACTAAGGTTTAACTATGTCGTTAATAAGGACTTTATCTGGCGTTACTAATTACTATCTATGTCATTACTAAGATCTATCTATGTCGTTACTAAGGACTATTGATGTCGTTACTAAGGACGTTCTCTTTCGTTACTAAAGACAATCTATGTCGTTACTAAGGACTTTCTCTGGCGTTACTAAGGAATATCTATGTCCGTACTAACAGCAATCTATGTCTTTACTAAGGAATTTCACTGGCTTTACTTTGAACTATGTATGTCATTACTAAGTACTATCTCTGTCTTTACTAAGGACTACCTACCTTGTTAGTATAGACTATCTATGACGCAACTAAATATATTGTGTGTCGTTACTAAGGACTATCTATGTCGTTACTAAGGAGTTTCTCTGGCTTTACTTTGGACTATGAATGTCGTTACTAAGGACTATTGATGTCGTTACTAAGGACTTTCTCTGGCGTTACTAAGGAATAAAGGAATATCTATGTCGTTACTAAAGACTATCGATGTCGTTACTAAAAACTATCGATGTCGTTACTAAGGACTTTCTCTGGCGTTACTAAGGAATATCTATGTCGTTACTAACAACTACCTATGTCGTTACTAAGGAATTTCTTTGGCTTTACTTTGGTCTATGTATGTCGTTACTAAGGATTATCAATGTCGTTACTAAGGACGTCCGACGTTGTTACTATAGACTATCTATGACGCATCTAGGGACATTGTCTGTCGTTACTAAGGAATGTCTATGTCGTTACTAAGGACTATCTATGTCGTTACTAAGGACTATCTATGCCGTTACTAAGGACTATCTATTTCGTTAATAAGGACTATCTATGTCGCTACTAAGGGCTTTCTCTGTCGTTACTAAGTAATATCTACGTCGTTACAACGGACTATCGATGTCGTTACTAAGGTCTTTCTCTGGCGTTACTAATTACTATCTATGTCGTTACTAAGGACTATCGATGTCGTTACTAAGGACTTTCTCTGCCGTTACTAAAGACTATCTATGTCGTTGCTAAGGACTTTCTTTGGCGTTACTAAGGACTATCCATGTCCTTACTGAGGACTATGTATGTCGTTACTAAGGACTATCTATTTCGATACTAAGGACTATCTATATGGTTACTAAGGACTATCTATGTCGTTACTAAGGACTAAATATGTCGTTACTAATTACTATCTATGTCGTTACTAAGGACTATCGATGTCGTTACTAAGGACTTTCTCTGCCGTTACTAAAGACTATCTATGTCGATACTAAGGACTTTCTCTGGCGTTACTAAGGACTTTCTCTGGCGTTACTAAGTAATATCTATGTCGTTACTAAGGACTATGGACGTCGTTACTAAGGACCTTCACTGCCGTTACTAAGGAATAAAAATGTCGTTACAACGGACTATCGATATCGTTACTAAGGACTTTCTCTGTCGTTACTAAAGACTATCTATGTCGTTGCTAAGGACTTTCTTTGGCGTTACTAAGGACTATCCATGTCGTTACGGAGGACTATGTATGTCGTTACTAAGGACTATCTATTTCAATACTAAGGACTATCTATATCGTTACTAAGGACTATCTATGTCGTTACTAAGGACTAAATATGTCGTTACTAAGAACTATCTATGTCGTTACTAGGGACTATCTATGTCGATACTAAGGACTTTCTCTGGCGTTACTAAGGACTTTCTCTGGCGTTACTAAGTAATATCTATGACGTTACTAAGGACTATGGACGTCGTTACTAAGGACTTTCTCTGGCATTACTAAGGAATATCTATGTCGTTACTAATGAATATCTATGTCGTTACAAAGGAGTTTCTCTGGCTTTACATTGGACTATGTATGTCGTTACTGAGGACTATCCATGTCGTTACTAAGGACTATCTATGTCGTTACTAAGGACTGTCTATGTCGTTACTAAAGAATATCTATGTCGTTACTAAGGACTGTCTATGTCGTTACTAAGGCCTATCTATGTTGTTGCTAAGGACTATCTATGTCGTTACTAAGGACTATCTATGTCGTTACTAAGGACTGTCTATGTCGTTACTAAGGCCTATCTATGTTGTTACAAAGGACTTTCTCTGTCGTTAGTAAGTAATATCTATGTCGTGACTAAGGACTATCTAGGTCGTTACTAAGGGCTATCTATGTCCTTACTAAGGACTTTCACTGGCGTTACTAAGGCTTATCTATGTCGTTACTAAGGAATTTCTTTGGCGTTACTAAAGTCTAACTATGTTGTTAATCAAGTCTTTCTCTGGTGTTACTAATTACTATCTACTCGTCGTTACTAAGATCTATCTATGTCGTTACTAATTACGTTCTCTGGCGTTACTAAAGACAATCTATGTCGTTACTAAGAACTATCGATGTCGTTACTAAGGACTTTCTTTGGCGTTACTAATGAATATCTATGTCGTTACTAACAACTATCTATGTCGTTACTAAGGAATTTCTTTGGCTTTACTTTGGACTATGTTTGTCGTTACTAAGGACTATCTCTGTCTGTACTAAGGACTACCTAAGTTGTTAGTATAGACTATCAATGACTCAACTAAATATATTGTGTGTCGTTACTAAGGACTATCTATGTCGTTACTAAGGAGTTTCTCTGGCTTTACTTTGGACTTGTATGTCGTTACTAAGGTTTATCAATGTCGTTACTAAGGACATCCGACGTTGTTACTATAGACTATCTATGACGCATCTTGGGACATTGTCTGTCGTTACTAAGGAATATCTATGTCGTTACTAAGGACTATCTATGTCGTTACTAAGGACTATCTATGTCGTTACTAAGGACAGCCTATGTCGTTACTAAGGCCTATATATGTCGTTACTAAAAATATTCTCTGGCGTTACTAAGGACTGTCTATGTCGTTACTAAGGACTATCTACGTCGCTACTACGGACTATCTATGTCGATACTAAGGACTTTCTCTAGCGTTACTAAGGACTTTATCTGTCGTTACTAATGACATTATTTGGCGTTACTAAGGACTAACTACGTCGTTACTAAGGACTATCGATATCGTTACTGAAGACTATCGATGTCGTTAATAAGGACTTTCACTGGCGTTACTAAGGAATTTCTATGTCGTTACTTAGACCTATCTATGTCGTTACTAAGGACTACCTATGTCGTTACTAAGGAGTATCTATCTCGATACGAAGGACATTCTCTGGCGTGACTAAGGAATATCTATGTTGTTACAAAGTACTATTTATGTCGTTACTAAGGACTATCTATTTCGTTAATAAGGACTATCGATGTCGTTACTAAGGACTATTTATGTCGTTACTATGGACTATCAATGTCGTTACTAAGGACTTTCTCTGGCGTTACTAAGGAATTTCTCTCGCGTTACTGAGGAATATCTATGTCGTTACTAAGGACTATCTATGTCGATACTAAGGACTTTCTCTGGCGTTACTAAGGAATTTCTCTCGCGTTACTGAGGAATATCTATGTCGTTACTAAGGACCATCTATGTCGTTACTAAGGACTATCGATGTCGTTACTAAGGACTATTTATGTCGTTACTATGGACTATCAATGTCGTTACTAAGGACTTTCTCTGGCGTTACTAAGGAATTTCTCTCGCGTTACTGAGGAATATCTATGTCGTTACTAAGGACTATCTTTGTCGAGACTAAGGACTTTCTATGGCGCTACTCAGAACTTTCACTTTCGTTACTGAGGAATATCTATGTCGTTACTAAGAACTATCTATGTCGTTACAAAGTGCTATCGATGTCGTTACAAAAGACTATTTCTGGCGTTACTAAGGACTATCTATGTCGTTACTAAGGTCTTCCTACGTTTATACTAGAGACTATCTATGACGCAACTAAGTACATTCTGTGTCGTTACTATGGAATATCTATGTCGATACTACGGAGTCTCTGTGTTGTTACTAAGGACTTTCTCTGTCGCTACAAAGTAATATCTATGTCGTTACAACGGACTATCGATGTCGTTACTCAGGACTATCTATGTCGTTACTAAAGACAATCTAAGTCGTTACTAAGGACTATCTATGTCGCTACTAAGGACTATCTACGTTGTTACTAAGGACTATCTATGTCGTTACTAAGGACTGTCTATGTCGTTACTAAGGCCTATCTATGTCGGTTCTAAGGGATTTCTCTGGCGTTACTAAGGACTAACTATGTTGTTGCTAAGGACTATCTATGTCGTTACTAAGGACTATCTATGTCGTTACTAAGGACTGTCTATGTCGTTACTAAGGCCTATCTATGTTGTTACTAAGGACTTTCTCTGTCGTTACTAAGAACTATCCATGTCGTTACTAAGGACTTTCTCTGTCGTTACTAAGGAATATCCATGTCGTTACTATGGACTATCTATGTCGTTACTAAGGACTATCTATTTCGATGCTAAGGACTATCTATGTCGTTAATAAGGACTATCTATGTCGATACTGAGGACTATCTATGTGGTCACTAAGGACTATCTATGTTGTCACTAAGGACTATCTGTGCATTTACTAAGGACTACCTATGTCGTTACTAAGAACTATCTATGTCGTTACTAAGGACGATCTGTGTCGTTACTAAGGACTATCTATATCGTTACTAAAGACTATCTATGTCGTTACTAAGGAATATCTATGTCGTTACTAAGGACCGTCTAAGTCGTTACTAAGGCTTATCTATGTCGTTACTAAGGAATTTCTTTGGCGTTACTAAGGTTTAACTATGTCGTTAATAAGGACTTTCTCTGGCGTTACTAATTACTATCTATGTCATTACTAAGATCTATCTATGTCGTTACTAAGGACTATTGATGTCGTTACTAAGGACGTTCTCTGGCGTTACTAAAGACAATCTATGTCGTTACTAAGAACTATCGATGTCGTTACTAAGGTCTTTCTCTGGCGTTACTAAGGAATATCTATGTCCGTACTAACAGCAATCTATGTCGTTACTAAGAAATTTCTCTGGCTTTACTTTGAACTATGTATGTCATTACTAAGGACTATCTCTGTCTTTACTAAGGACTACCTACCTTGTTAGTATAGACAATCTATGACGCAACTAAATATATTGTGTGTCGTTACTAAGGACTATCTATGTCTTTACTAAGGAGTTTCTGTGGCTTTACTTTGGTCTATGTATGTGGTTACTAAGGATTATCAATGTCGTTACTAAGGACGTCCGACGTTGTTACTATAGACTATCTATGACTCATCTAGGGACATTGTCTGTTGTTACTAAGGAATGTCTATGTCGTTACTAAGGACTATCTAAGTCGTAACTAAGGTCTATCTATGCCGTTACTAAGGACTATCTATTTCGTTAATAAGGACTATCTATGTCGTTACTAAGGGCTTTCTCAGTCGTTACTAAGTAATATCTATGTCGTTACAACGGACTATCGATGTCGTTACTAAGGTCTTTCTCTGGCGTTACTAATTACTATCTATGTCGTTACTAAGGACTATCGATGTCGTTACTAAGGACTTTCTCTGCCGTTACTAAAGACTATCTATGTCGTTGCTAAGGACTTTCTCTGGCGTTACTAAGGACTATCCATGTCCTTACTGAGGACTATGTATGTCGTTACTAAGGAATATCTATTTCGATACCAAGGACTATCTATGTCGTTACTAAGGACTATCTATGTCGTTACTAAGGACTAAATATGTCGTTACTAGGGATTATCTATTTCGTTACTAGGGACTATCTATGTCGATACTAAGGACTTTCTCTGGCGTTACTAAGGACTTTCTCTGGCGTTACTAAGGATTATCAATGTCGTTACTAAGGACGTCCGACGTTGTTACTATAGACTATCTATGACGCATCTAGGGACATTGTCTGTCGTTACTAAGGAATATCTATGTCGTTACTAAGGACTATCTATGTTGTTACTAAGGACTATCTATGTCGTTACTAAGAAAGTTATCTGGCGTTACTAAAGAATATCCATGTCGTTACTGCGGACTATCTATGTCGTTACTAAGGACTATGTTTGCCGTTACTAAGGACTATCTATGCGCTACTAAGGACTATCTATGTGGTTACTGCGGACTATCTATGTCGTTACTAAGGACTAGGTTTGCCGTTACTAAGGACTATCTATGTCGCTACTAAGGACTATCTATGTCGTTACTAAGGCCTATATATGTCGTTACTAAGGAAATTCTCTGGCGTTACTAAGGACAATCTATGTCGTTACTAAGGACTATCTACGTCGTTACTACGGACTATCTATGTCGATACTAAGGACTTTCTCTAGCGTTGCTAAGGACTTTCTCTAGGGTTACTAAGGTATATCCATGACGTTACTGAGGACTATCTATGTCGTTACTAAGGACTATCTATTTCGATACTAAGGACTATCTATGTCGTTACTAAGGACTATCTATTTCGTTACTAAGGACTAAATATGTCGTTACTAAGGACTATCTATGTCGTTACTAGGGACTATCTATGTCGATACTAAGGACCTTCTCTGGCAATAATAAGGAATATCTTTGTCGTTACTAATGACTATCTATGTCGTTACAAAGGAGTTTCTCTGGCTTTACATTGGACTATGTATGTCGTTACTGAGGACTATCTATATCGTTACTAAGGACATCCTAAGTTGTTATTATTGATAATCTATGACGCAACTAAGGACATTCTGCGTCGTTACTAAGGCCTATCTATGTCGTTACTAAGGACAATCTAAGTCGTTACTAAGGACTATGTATGTCGCTACTAAGGACTATCTATGTCGTTACTAAGGACTGTCTATGTCGTTACTAAGGTCTGTCTATGTCGTTACTAAGAAATTTCTCTGGCGTTACTAAGGACTAACTATGTTGTTGCTAAGGACTATCTATGTCGATACTAAAGACCTTCTCTGGCGTCACTAAGGACCTTCTCTGCCGTTACTAAGGAATAAATATGTCGTTACAACGGACTATCGATATCGTTACTAAGGCTTTTCTCTGTCGTTACTAAAGACTATCTCTGTCGTTGCTAAGGACTCTCTTTGGCGTTACTAAGGACTATCCATGTCGTTACTGAGGATTATGTATGGTCGTTACTAAGGACTATCTATTTCGATACTAAGGACTATCTATATCGTTACTAAGGCTATCTATGTCGTTACTAAGGACTAAATATGTCGTTACTAAGGACTATCTATGTCGTTACTAGGGACTATCTATGTCGATACTAAGGACTTTCTCTGGCGTTACTAAGGACTTTCTCTGGCGTTACTAAGTAATATCTATGTTGTTACTAAGGACTATGGACGTCGTTACTAAGGACTTTCTCTGGCATTACTAAGGAATAACTATGTCGTTACTAATGAATATCTATGTCGTTACAAAGGAGTTTTTCTGGCTTTACATTGGACTATGTATGTCGTTACTGAGGACTATCTATGTCGTTACTAAGGACTATCTATGTCGTTACTAAGGACTGTCTATGTCGTTACTAAGGACTATCTATGTCGTTACTAAGGACTGTCTATGTCGTTAATAAGACCTATCTATGTTGTTGCTAAGGACTATCTATGTCGTTACTAAGGACTATCTATGTCGTTACTAAGGACTGTCTATGTCGTTACTAAGGCCTATCTATGTTGTTACAAAGGACTTTCTCTGTCGTTAGTAAGTAATATCTATGTCGTGACTAAGGACTATCTAGGTCGTTACTAAGGGCTATCTATGTCCTTACTAAGGACTTTCACTGGCGTTACTAGGGCCTATCTATGTCGTTACTAAGGAATATCTATGTCGTTACTAACAACTATCTATGTCGTTACTAAGGAATTTCTTTGGCTTTACTTTGGACTATGTTTGTGGTTACTAAGGACTACCTACGTTGTTAGTATAGACTATCTATGACTCAACTATATATATTGTGTGTCGTTTCTAAGGACTATCTATGTCGTTACTAAGGAGTTTCTCTGGGTTTACTTTGGACTTGTATGTCGTTACTAAGGTTTATGAATGTCGGTACTAAGGACGTCCGACGTTGTTACTATAGACTATGTATGACGCATCTAGGGACATTGTCTGTCGTTACTAAGGACTATCTATGTCGTTACTAAAGACTATCTATGTCGTTACTAAGGACTATCTATGTCGTTACTAAGGACTTTATCTGGCGTTACTAAAGAATATCCATGTCGTTACTGCGGACTATCTATGTCGTTACTAAGGACTATGTTTGCCGGTAGTAAGGACTATCTATGTCGCTACTATGGACTATCTATGTCGTTACTAAGGACTATCTATTTCGGTACTAAGGACAGCCTATGTCGTTACTAAGGCCTATATATGTCGTTACTAAGGATATTCTCTGGCGTTACTAAGGACTATCTATGTCGTTACTAAGGACTATCTACATCGCTACTACGGACTATCTATGTCGATTCTAAGGACTTTCTCTAGCGTTACTAAGGACTTTCTCTGTCGTTACTAATGACATTATTTGGCGTTAGTAAGGACTAACTACGTCGTTACTAAGGACTATCGATATCGTTACTGAAGACTATCGTTGTCGTTAATAAGGACTTTCTCTGGCGTTACTAAGGACTTTCACTCGCGTTACTGAGGAATATCTATGTCGTTACTAAGGACTATCTATGTCGATACTAAGGACTTTCTCTGGCGCTACTAAGAACTTTCTCTTTCGTTACTGAGGAATATCTATGTCGTTACTAAGAACTATCTATGTCGTTACAAAGTGCTATCGATTTCGTTACAAAGGACTTTTTCTGGCGTTACTAAGGACTATCTATGTCGTTACTAAGGTCTTCCTACGTTTATACTAGAGACTATCTATGACGCAACTAAGTACATTCTGTGTCGTTACTAAGGAATATCTATGTCGATACTACGGAGTCTCTGTGTTGTTACTAAGGACTTTCTCTGTCGTTACAAAGTAATATCTATGTCCTTACAACGGAATATCGATGTCGTTACTCAGGACTATCTATGTCGTTACTAAGGACAATCTAAGTCGTTACTAAGGACTATCTATGTCGCTACGAAGGACTATCTACGTTGTTACTAAGGAATATCTATGTCGTTACTAAGGACTATCTATGTCGTTACTAAGGCCTATCTATGTCGGTTCTAAGGTATTTCTCTGGCGTTACTAAGGACTAACTATGTTTTTGCTAAGGACTATCTATTTCGCTACTAAGGACTATCTATGTCGTTACTAAGGACGGTCTATGTCGTTACTAAGGCCTATCTATGTTGTTACTAAGGACTTTCTCTGTCGTTACTAAGTAATATCTATGTCGTGACTAAGGACTATCTATGTCGTTACTAAGGGCAATCTATGTCCTTACTAAGGGCTTTCTCTGTCGTTACTAAGGAATATCCATGTCGTTACTGTGGACTATCTATGTCGTTACTAATGACTATCTATTTCGATGCTAAGGATTATCTATGTCGTTAATAAGGACTATCTATGTCGATACTGAGGACTATCTATGTGGTCACTAAGGACTATCTATGTTGTCACTAAGGACTATCTGTGCATTTACTAAGGACTACCTATGTCGTTACTAAGGACTATCTATGTCGTTACTAAGGACGATCAGTGTCGTTACTAAGGACTATCTATATCGTTACTAAAGACTATCTATGTCGTTACTAAGGAATATCTATGTCGTTACTAAGGACCGTCTAAGTCGTTACTAAGGCTTATCTATGTCGTTACTAAGGAATTTCTTTGGCGTTACTAAGGTTTAACTATGTAGTTAATAAGGAATTTCTCTGGCGTTACTAATTACTATCTATGTCATTACTAAGATCTATCTATGTCGTTACTAAGAACTATCGATGTCGTTACTAAGGACTTTCGCTGGCGTTACTAAGGAATATCTATGTCCGTACTAAAAGCAATCTATGTCGTTACTAAGGAATTTCTCTGGTTTTACTTTGAACTATGTATGTCATTACTAAGGACTATCTCTGTCTTTACTAAGGACTACCTACCTTGTTAGTATAGACTATCTATGACGCAACTAAATATATTGTGTGTCGTTACTAAGGACCATCTATGTCGTTACTAAGGAGTTTCTCTGGCTTTACTTTGGACTATGAATGTCGTTACTAAGGACTATTGATGTCGTTACTAAGGACTTTCTCTGGCGTTACTAAGGAATATCTATGTCGTTACTAAAGACTATCGATGTCGTTACTAAGAACTATCGATGTCGTTACTAAGGACTTTCTCTGGCGTTACTAAGGAATATCTATGTCCGTACTAACAACAATCTATGTCGTTACTAAGGAATTTCTCTGGCTTTACTTTGAACTATGTATGTCATTACTAAGGACTATCTCTGTCTTTACTAAGGACTATCTATGTCGTTACTAAGGAGTTTCTCTGGCTTTACTTTGGGCTATGTATGTCGTTACTAAGGATTATCAATGTCGTTACTAAGGACGTCCGACGTTGTTACTATAGACTATCTATGACGCATCTAGGGACATTGTCTGTCGTTACTAAGGACTATCTATTTCGTTAATAAGGACTATCTATGTCGTTACTAAGGGCTTTCTCTGTCGTTACTAAGTAATATCTATGTCGTTACAACGGACTATCGATGTCGTTACTAAGGTCTTTCTCTGGCGTTACTAATTACTATGTATGTCGTTACTAAGGACTATCGATGTCGTTACTAAGGACTTTCTCTGCCGTTACTAAAGACTATCTATGTCGTTGCTAAGGACTTTCTCTGGCGTTACTAAGGATTATCAATGTCGTTACTAAGGACCTCCGACGTTGTTACTATAGACTATCTATGACGCATCTAGGGACATTGTCTGTCGTTACTAAGGAATATCTATGTCGTTACTAAGGACTATCTATGTTGTTACTAAGGACTATCTATGTCGTTACTAAGAACGTTATCTGGCATTACTAAAGAATATCCATGTCGTTACTGCGCACTATCTATGTTGTTAGTAAGGACTATGTTTGCCGTAACTAAGGACTATCTATGTCGCTACTAAGGACTATCTATGTCGTTACTGCGGACTATCTATGTCGTTACTAAGGACTATGTTTGCCGTTACTAAGGACTATCTATGTCGCTACTAAGGACTATCTATGTCGTTACTAAGGACTATCTATGTCGTTACTAAGGCCTATATATGTCGTTACTAAGGCCTATATATGTCGTTACTAAGGAAATTCTCTGGCGTTACTAAGGACAATCTATGTCGTTACTAAGGACTATCTACGTCGTTACTACGGACTATCTATGTCGATACTAAGGACTTTCTCTAGCGTTACTAAGGACTTTCTCTGTCGTTACTAATGACATTATTTGGCGTTACTAAGGACTAACTAAGTCTTTACTAAAGACTATCGATATCGTTACTGAAGACTATCGATGTCGTTACTAAGGACTTACTGGCGTTACTAAGGAATTTCTATGTCGTTACGTAGACCTATCTATGTCGTTACTAAGGACCATCTATGTCGTTACTAAGGACTATCTATTTCGTTAATAAGGACTATCTATGTCGTTGCTAAGGGCTTTCTCTGGCGTTACTAAGGAATATCCATGTCGTTACTAAGAACCTTATCTGGCGTTACTAAGGACTACTTATGTCGTTACTATGGACTATCAATGTCGTTACTAAGGACTTTCTCTGGCGCTACTAAGGACTTTCTCTGGCGTTACTGAGGAACATCTATGTCGTTACTAAGAACTATCTATGTCGTTACTAAGTTCTATCGATGTCGTTACAAAGGAATTTTTCTGGCGTTACCAAGGACTATCTATGTCGTTACTAAGGTCTTCCTACGTTTATACTAGAGAATATCTATGACGCAACTAAGTACATTCTGTGTCGTTACTAAGGAATATCTATGTCGATACTACGGAGTCTCTGTGTTGTTACTAAGGACTTTCTCTGTCGTTACTAAGTAATATCTATGTCGTTACAACGGACTATCGATGTCGTTACTAAGGACGTTCTCTGGCGTTACTAATTACTATCTATGTTGTTACTAAGGACTATCGATGTCGTTACTAAGGACTTTCTCTGCCGTTACTAAAGACTATCTATGTCATTGCTAAGGACTTTCTCTGGCGTTACTAAGGACTTTCTCTGGCGTTACTAAGGACTAAATATGTCGATACAAAGGACTAACTTGTCGTTACTAAGGACTATCCATGTTGTTACTAAAAACTATCGATGGTGTTGCTAAAGACATTCTCTGGCCTTACTAAGGACTATCTATGTCGTTACTACGGACTATCGATGTCGTTACTAAGGACTTTTTCTGGCGTTACTAAGGAATATCTATGTCGTTACAAAAGACTATCTATGTCGTTACTAATGACTATCTATGTCGTTAATAAGGGCTATCTATTTCGTTACTAAGGAAAATCTATGTCGAAACTAAGGACTATCTATGTCGTTACTAACGACATTCTCTGGCGTTACGAAGTACTACCTATGTCGTTACTAAGGACTATCTATGACGTTACTAATGACTATCTATGTCGTTAATAAGGGCTATCTATTTCGTTACAAAGGAAAATCTATGTCGATACTAAGGACTATCTATGTCGTTACTAACGACATTCTCTGGCGTTACGAAGTACTACCTATGTCGTTACTAAGGACTATCTATGACGTTACTAATGACTATCTATGTCGTTAATAAGGGCTATCTATTTCGTTACAAAGGAAAATCTATGTCGATACTAAGGACTATCTATGTCGTTACTAACGACATTCTCTGGCGTTACGAAGTACTACCTATGTCGTTACTAAGGACTATCTATGTCGTTACTAACGACATTCTCTGGCGTTTCTAAGGACTACCTATGTCGCTACTGAGGTCTATCTATGTCGTTACTAAAGACTATCTATGTCGTTACTAAAGACCTTAGCAACGACATAGATAGTCATTTGTAACGACATAGATATTCCTTAGTAACGCCAGAAAAAGTCCTTAGTAACTACATCGATAGTCTTTAGTAACGACATAGGTAGTCCTTACTAACGACATACATAGTCCTTAGTAAAGCCTGAGTAAATCCCTAGTAACAACATAGATACTCCTTAGTAACGACAGTCCTTAGACTATCTATGACGCAACTAAGGACATTCCGTGTCGTTACTAAGAAATATCTATGTCGATACTAAGGAGTCTCTGTGTTGTTACTAAGGACTTTCTATGGCGTTACTAAGTACTATCTATTTCGATACTAAGGACTATCTATGTCGTTACTAAGGACTATCTATTTCGTTACTAAGGACTAAATATGTCGTTACTAATGACTATCTGTGTCGTTACAAAGGAGTTTCTCTGGCTTTACATTGGACTATGTATGTCGTTACTGAGGACTATCTATATCGTTACTAAGGACATCCTACGTTGTTATTATTGATAATCTATGACGCAACTAAGGACATTCTGCGTCGTTACTAAGGACTATCTATGTCGTTACTAAGGACAATCTAAGTCGTTACTAAGCACTATGTATGTCGCTACTAAGGACTATCTATGTCGTTACTTAGGACTATCTATGTCGTTACTAAGGACTGTCTATGTCGTTACTAAGGTCTGTCTATGTCGTTACTAAGAAATTTCTCTGGCGTTACTAAGGACTACCTATGTTGTTGCTAAGGACTATCTATGTCGATACTAAGGACCTTCTATGGCGTCACTAAGGACCTTCTCTGCCGTTACTAAGGAATAAATATGTCGTTACAACGGACTATCGATATCGTTACTAAGGCCTTTCTCTGTCGTTACTAAAGACTATCTATGACGTTGCTAAGGACTCTCTTTGGCGTTACTAAGGACTATCCATGTCGTTACTGAGGACTATGTATGTCGTTACTAAGGACTATCTATTTCGATACTAAGGACTATCTATATCGTTACTAAGGCTAACTATGTCGTTACTAAGGACTAAATATGTCGTTACTAAGGACTATCTATGTCGTTACTAGGGACTATCTATGTCGATACTAAGGACTTTCTCTGGCGTTACTAAGGACTTTCTCTGGCGTTACTAAGTAATATCTATGTCGTTACTAAGGACTATGGACGTCGTTACTAAGGACTTTCTCTGGCATTACTAAGGAATATCTATGTCGTTACTAATGAATATCTATGTCGTTACAAAGGAGTTTCTCTGGCTTTACATTGGACTATGTATGTCGTTACTGAGGACTATCTATGTCGTTACTAAGGACTATCTATGTCGTTACTAAGGACTGTCTATGTCGTTACTAAGGCCTATCTATGTTGTTACAAAGGACTATCTCTGTCGTTAGTAAGTAAATTCTATGTCGTGACTAAGGACTATCTAGGTCGTTACTAAGGGCTATCTATGTCCTTACTAAGGACTTTCACTGGCGTTACTAGGGTTTATCTATGTCGTTACAAAGGAATATCTATGTCGTTACTAACAACTATCTATGTCGTTACTAAGGAATTTCTTTGGCTTTACTTTGGACTATGTTTGTGGTTACTAAGGACTACCTACGTTGTTAGTATAGACTATCTATGACTCAACTATATATATTGTGTGTCGTTACTAAGGACTATCTATGTCGTTACTAAGGAGTTTCTCTGGGTTTACTTTGGACTTGTATGTCGTTACTAAGGTTTATGAATGTCGTTACTAAGGACGTCCGACGTTGTTACTATAGACTATCTATGACGCATCTAGGGACATTGTCTGTCGTTACTAAGGACTATCTATGTCGTTACTAAGGACTATCTATGTCGTTACTAAGGACTATCTATGTCGTTACTAAGGACTTTCTCTGCCGTTACTAAAGACTATCTTTGTCGTTGCTAAGGACTTTCTCTGGCGTTACTAAGGACTTTCTCTGGCGTTACTAAGGATTATCAATGTCGTTACTAAGGACCTCCGACGTTGTTACTATAGACTATCTATGACGCATCTAGGGACATTGTCTGTCGTTACTAAGGAATATCTATGTCGTTACTAAGGACTATCTATGTTGTTACTAAGGACTATCTATCTCGATACGAAGGACTTTCTCTCGCGTTACTGAGGAATATCTATGTCGTTACTAAGGACTATCTATGTCGATACTAAGGACTTTCTCTGGCGCTACTAAGAACTTTCTCTTTCGTTACTGAGGAATATCTATGTCGTTACTAAGAACTATCTATGTCGTTACAAAGTGCTATCGATGTCGTTACAAAGGACTTTTTCTGGCGTTACTAAGGACTATCTATGTCGTTACTAAGGTGTTCCTACGTTTATACTAGAGACTATCTATGACGCAACTAAGTACATTCTGTGTCGTTACTAAGGAATATCTATGTCGATACTACGGAGTCTCTGTGTTGTTACTAAGGACTTTCTCTGTCGTTACAAAGTAATATCTATGTCCTTACAACGGAATATCGATGTCGTTACTCAGGACTATCTATGTCGTTACTAAGGACAATCTAAGTCGTTACTAAGGACTATCTATGTCGCTACGAAGGACTATCTACGTTGTTACTAAGGATCATCTATGTCGTTACTAAGGACTATCTATGTCGTTACTAAGGCCTATCTATATCGGTTCTAAGGTATTTCTCTGGCGTTACTAAGGACTAACTATGTTGTTGCTAAGGACTATCTATGTCGCTACTAAGGACTATCTATGTCGTTACTAAGGACTGTCTATGTCGTTACTAAGGCCTATCTATGTTGTTACTAAGGACTTTCTCTGTCGTTACTAAGTAATATCTATGTCGTGACTAAGGACTATCTATGTCGTTACTAAGGGCTATCTATGTCCTTACTAAGGGCTTTCTCTGTCGTTACTAAGGAATATCCATGTCGTTACTGTGGACTATCTATGTCGATACTAAGGACTATCTATTTCGATGCTAAGGATTATCTATGTCGTTAATAAGGACTATCTATGTCGATACTGAGGACTATCTATGTGGTCACTAAGGACTATCTATGTTGTCACTAAGGACTATCTGTGCATTAACTAAGTACTACCTATGTCGTTACTAAGGACTATCTATGTCGTTACTAAGGACGATCTGTGTCGTTACTAAGGACTATCTATATCGTTACGAAAGACTATCTATGTCGTTTCTAAGGAATAACCATGTCGTTACTAAGGACCGTCTAAGTCGTTACTAAGGCTTATCTATGTCGTTACTAAGGAATTTCTCTGGCGTTACTAATTACTATCTATGTCATTACTAAGATCTATCTATGTCGTTACTAAGGACTATTGATGTCGTTACTAAGGACGTTCTCTGGCGTTACTAAAGACAATCTATGTCGTTACTAAGAACTATCGATGTCGTTACTAAGGACTTTCGCTGGCGTTACTAAGGAATATCTATGTCCGTAATAACAGCAATCTATGTCGTTACTAAGGAATTTCTCTGGTTTTACTTTGAACTATGTATGTCATTACTAAGGACTATCTCTGTCTTTACTAAGGACTACCTACCTTGTTAGTATAGACTATCTATGACGCAACTAAATATATTGTGTGTCGTTACTAAGGACCATCTATGTCGTTACTAAGGAGTTTCTCTGGCTTTACTTTGGACTATGAATGTCGTTACTAAGGACTATTGATGTCGTTACTAAGGACTTTCTCTGGCGTTACTAAGGAATATCTATGTCGTTACTAAAGACTATCGATGTCGTTACTAAGAACTATCGATGTCGTTACTAAGGACTTTCTCTGGCGTTACTAAGGAATATCTATGTCCGTACTAACAACAATCTATGTCGTTACTAAGGAGTTTCTCTGGCTTTACTTTGAACTATGTATGTCATTACTAAGGACTATCTCTGTCTTTACCAAGGACTACCTACCTTGTTAGTATAGACTATCTATGACGCAACTAAATACATTGTGTGTCGTTACTAAGGACTATCTATGTCGTTACTAAGGAGTTTCTCTGGCTTTACTTTGGTCTATGTATGTCGTCACTAAGGTTTATCAATGTCGTTACTAAGGACGTCCGACGTTGTTACTATAGACTATCTATGACGCATCTAGGGACATTGTCTGTCGTTACTAAGGACTATCTATTTCGTTAATAAGGACTATCTATGTCGTTACTAAGGGCTTTCTCTGTCGTTACTAAGTAATATCTATGTCGTTACAACGGACTGTCGATGTCGTTACTAAGGTCTTTCTCTGGCGTTACTAATTACTATCTATGTCGTTACTAAGGACTATCGATGTCGTTACTAAGGACTTTCTCTGCCGTTACTAAAGACTATCTATGTCGTTGCTAAGGACTTTCTCTGGCGTTACTAAGGACTATCCATGTCCTTACTGAGGACTATGTATGTCGTTACTAAGGACTATCTATTTCGATACTAAGGACTATCTATGTCGTTACTAAGGACTATCTATGTCGTTACTAAGGACTAAATATGTTGTTACTAGGGATTATCTATTTCGTTACTAGGGACTATCTATGTTAATACTAAGGACTTTCTCTGGAGTTACTAAGGACTTTCTCTGGCGTTACTAAGGATTATCAATGTCGTTACTAAGGACCTCCGACGTTGTTACTATGGGCTATCTATGACGCATCTAGGGACATTGTCTGTCGTTACTAAGGAATATCTATGTCGCTACTAAGGACTATCTATGTCGTTACTGCGGACTATCTATGTCGTTACTAAGGACTATGTTTGCCGTTACTAAGGACTATCTATGTCGCTACTAAGGACTATCTATGTCGTTACTAAGGACTATCTATGTCGTTACTAAGGCCTATATATGTCGTTACTAAGGTATATATATGTCGTTACTAAGGAAATTCTCTGGCGTTACTAAGGACAATCTATGTCGTTACTAAGGACTATCTACGTCGTTACTACGGACTATCTATGTCGATACTAAGGACTTTCTCTAGCGTTACTAAGGACTTTCTCTGTCGTTACTAATGACATTATTTGGCGTTACTAAAGACTAACTAAGTCGTTACTAAAGACTATCGATATCGTTACTGAAGACTATCGATGTCGTTACTAAGGACCTACTGGCGTTACTAAGGAATTTCTATGTCGTTACTTAGACCTATCTATGTCGTTACTAAGGACTACCTATGTCGTTACTAAGGAGTATCTATATCGTTAATAAGGACTATCTATGTCGTACTAAGGACTATCTATCTAGATACGAAGGACATTCTCCGGCGTTCCTAAGGAATATCTATGTTGTTACAAAGTACTATCTATGTCGTTAGTAAGGACTTTCTCTGGCGTTACTAAGGAATATCTATGTCGTTACTAAGGACCATCTATGTCGTTACTAAGGACTATCTATTTCGTTAATAAGGACTATCTATGTCGTTACTAAGGTCTTCCTACGTTTATACTAGAGACTATCTATGACGCAACTAAGTACATTCTGTGTCGTTACTAAGGAATATCTATGTCGATACTACGTAGTCTCTGTGTTGTTACTAAGGACTTTCTCTGTCGTTAATAAGGAATATCTATGTCGTTACTAAGGACCATCTATGTCGTTACTAAGGACTACCTATTTCGTTAATAAGGACTATCTATGTCGTTACAAAGGAATTTTTCTGGCGTTACTAAGGACTATCTATGTCGTTACTAAGGTCTTCCTACGTTTATACTAGAGACTATCTATGACGCAACTAAGTACATTCTGTGTCGTTACTAAGGAATATCTATGTCGATACTACGTAGTCTCTGTGTTGTTACTAAGGACTTTCTCTGTCGTTACTAAGTAATATCTATGTCGTTACAACGGACTATCGATGTCGTTACTAAGGACTTTCTCTGGCGTTACTAATTACTGTCTATGTTGTTACTAAGTACTATCGATGTCCTTACTAAGGACTTTCTCTGCCGTTACTAAAGACTATCTATGTCGTTGCTAAGGACTTTCTCTGGCGTTACTAAGGACTTTCTCTGGCGTTACTAAGGATTATCAATGTCGTTACTAAGGACGTCCGACGTTATTACTATAGACTATCTATGACGCATCTAGGGTCATTGTCTGTCGTTACTAAGGAATATCTATGTCGTTACTAAGGACTATCTATGTTGTTACTAAGGACTATCTATATCGTTACTAAGAACTTTATCTGGCGTTACTAAAGAATATCCATGTCGTTACTGCGGACTAACTATGTCGTTACTAAGGACTATGTTTGCCGTTACTAAGGACTATGTTTGCCGTTACTAAGGACTATCTATGTCGCTACTAAGGACTATCTATGTCGTTACTAAGGACTATCTATTTCGGTACTAAGGACAGCCTATGTCGTTACTAAGGCCTATATATGTCGTTACTAAGGAAATTCTCTGGCGTTACTAAGGACAATCTATGTCGTTACTAAGGACTATTTATGTCGTTACTACGGACTATCTATGTCGATACTAAGGACTTTCTCTAGCGTTACTAAGGACTTTCTCTGTCGTTACTAATGACATTATTTGGCGTTACTAAGGACTAACTAAGTCGTTACTAAAGACTATCGATATCGTTACTGAAGACTATCGATGTCGTTACTGAGGACTTTCACTGGCGCTATTAAGGAATTTCTATGTCGTTACTAAGGACTATCCATGTCCTTACTGAGGACTATGTATGTCGTTACTAAGGACTACCTATGTCGTTACTAAGGAGTATCTATATCGTTAATAAGGACTATCTATGTCGTACTAAGGACTATCTATCTAGATACGAAGGACATTCTCTGGCGTTCCTAAGGAATATCTATGTTGTTACAAATTACTATCTATGTCGTTAGTAAGGAATTTCTCTGGCGTTACTAAGGAATATCTATGTCGTTACTAAGGACCATCTATGTCGTTACTAAGGACTATCTATTTTGTTAATAAGGACTATCTATGTCGTTACTAAGGGCTTTCTCTGGCGTTACTAAGGAATATCCATGTCGTTACTAAGAACTTTATCTGGCGTTACTAAGGACTACTTATGTCGTTACTATGGACTATCAATGTCGTTACTGAGGAACATCTATGTCGTTACTAAGAACTATCTATGTCGTTACAAAGTGCTATCGATGTCGTTACAAAGGACTTTTTCTGGCGTTACTAAGGACTATCTATGTCGTTACTAAGGTCTTCCTACGTTTATACTAGAGACTATCTATGACGCAACTAAGTACATTCTGTGTCGTTACTAAGGAATATCTATGTCGATACTACGGAGTCTCTGTGTTGTTACTAAGGACTTTCTCTGTCGTTACAAAGTAATATCTATGTCCTTACAACGGAATTACGATGTCGTTACTCAGGACTATCTATGTCGTTACTAAGGACAATCTAAGTCGTTACTAAGGACTATCTATGTCGCTACGAAGGACTATCTACGTTGTTACTAAGGAATATCTATGTCGTTACTAAGGACTATCTATGTCGTTACTAAGGCCTATCTATGTCGGTTCTAAGGTATTTCTCTGGCGTTACTAAGGACTAACTATGTTGTTGCTAAGGACTATCTATGTCGCTACTAAGGACTATCTATGTCGATACTAAGGACTTTCTCTAGCGTTACTAAGGACTTTCTCTGTCGTTACTAATGACATTATTTGGCGTTACTAAGGACTAACTAAGTCGTTACTAAAGACTATCGATATCGTTACTGAAGACTATCGATGTCGTTACTGAGGACTTTCACTGGCGCTATTAAGGAATTTCTATGTCGTTACTAAGGACTATCCATGTCCTTACTGAGGACTATGTATGTCGTTACTAAGGACTACCTATGTCGTTACTAAGGAGTATCTATATCGTTAATAAGGACTATCTATGTCGTACTAAGGACTATCTATCTAGATACGAAGGACATACTCTGGCGTTCCTAAGGAATATCTATGTTGTTACAAAGTACTATCTATGTCGTTAGTAAGGAATTTCTCTGGCGTTACTAAGGAATATCTATGTCGTTACTAAGGACCATCTATGTCGTTACTAAGGACTATCTATTTTGTTAATAATCTTACCGACTTACTTTTTATAACCTTTGCCGTTGTTTATTTCTCTTCCTCAATTGCTAAGTCAGTAAGAAAGTAATGGTTTATCCATTGACTACGAACCTAATTTCATAGACCTGTGCCTCAAGGAATAAACCTCTCAGAGGAACCAACCCCTGAATTTTTGATAAAACCAATTAGCCTCCGATAAGCCCTGTTCAAGCTCCTTTTCGGGTAGTGGAATCTTTGAGAGACACTTGTGATTTAAAGACTATACCTGGATACCTAGTGAACTTATCTTATCTAGAATGAAAACACAGCTAATTGGAAAATATACATTTTTATTTATTTGTTCCAAGGTTCAAATTAATTATTATTGTTTTTATTAATTTCACAGGATTTTCTTGACTAATTATTTTTTCAAAATTTCATACAACTTGCCATTTAACTAAACATTATTATCTCCTTCTGTTTTTAAATTTTCTTATTATCATTAATTTTACATATAATTTAAATTATCAAAGTTACCATAATTAATTTTGTATATAATTTTGATTAGTAGAGTTAAATTTAACATATTTTAAAATCTGATTCTTTTTCAAACACTTAATATTACTATGTAATGCCTTTAGGCTAGGCCTTGAACAATTAACTTCTTTGGAAGTTATTCATTAGAAATTCACTTAGAAAAAGCCATATAAGATATACATCTTTATACTTAATCCATACATTCCCACAGCGATGGGAATGGAAAGTCAATTTTGAATCTTTATTACTTAAATTTGGGTAACCTAAGAGAGTTGACTAATCAGTCCCTTAGGTTATTCCCATCTTATTTAATTTTGAAATTAAGTTAATATAATTTGAAGTAAAATGTTATTTAAAAAAGAATAATTAAATTGATTATATAACCTTGTACTGTAGAAATCTTTTTATCTTCATTAATGTTGTCATCTGTCGGTCCTGTTACAGCTTCAAGGGTCTTGGTAGGTAGGCGTCTCTCCATAATTTCGGTCAATCTTCTTATTTTCTTTAATTTTGCATTTTGGTGGTCGAAATTTTGTTCTGGGTATATATGAGCCCTTGCTCATATATATCTTCCTTCCCCTGATCACATCGTAGCACTTTTTACTTTGTTTTTAGCACATTTTTTCTTGTCCTGATCGCATGGTACAAAAACACGTCTGCTCGCTTTGAGAGCCTAATGCATTCTGATCTTGGATAGCGTTCTTTTGTGAGGCCTCCTTCTCCAATTTCAAACTTCCCACGTCCCAGTATCCATTTTTCAACTTTTGACCAGTCAGAAAGCCGTTGCCATGGCAATTGACTTTGTTTGTTCGGAAATTCTGAACTAAGATTAGTTTCCCTTTTTATAAAAGGCGTTTCTGTATTCTGATGTGTCCTTTGCATTTTTACCTTTTATTTAATAACATATTTGACTTTATTTCTTCTCATTTAATTTAATTAACTTTTTAACATTCTTAATCCAAAGTTCGACTGTAGCGCTTTCGTTTCGTAGTGACAAGATTTATAATCAATGCCCTAAGCGGATTTTTCCGAAATCAAATATGACTTCTTCTATTATAACCTAATTTCTTAGGCTATTACACTTTAACATTTAATCTTTACTTTTACATAAATACTATTTTCCCTAGCTAGGCCTAATTTACTTTCCTCACATCTTAATTTACATTCTTTATTCCTGATTATTTTTAAGTACAATTATTTTAATAGCCGGCATCTAGGCCTAGTTTGTTATACTACACAATTACCGTCTTTTTTTGTTTACATAATTTAGGCTATCCACTTTGAAGTGATAATTTTTCTTATTGCTTATAATTTATGTTTTTTAAGTCTGAAGTTATTTCTAATTTTCTTCATTTTACTATTATTTACCCTAGTTTTAATATTATTATTATTATAATGTTTTAAAATTTTTATATATAAATTTAGTCAATTATTTAACCCGGTTAGGTTTGATTCTGGTATTCTGTACAATTACCCAGATTCTTTGCATCGGACATTCTGGCCGCTGCAAAATTCCCCCCTTTTTAAATATATGAAAATTTTGGTTCTTCTCTCCCTTGAAACAGATAAACATAATTAATAACATATTTGTGAAAAGTAACATTAACACTTATACTAGTTTATATTAAAATATTCATATTCCTTTCATTAATCTACTATTCCTATTCATCTTCATAACTTAATTAATTTTACTAAAGTTCACAATTTACTCTCCTGTCCCTTTCACTCATATATATCATTGTCACATTAGTCACTTCACATGCTATTTACTCACTTATTACTCCTGTCCTTAGTCACATTCTTTTTTATTTAATCTTATTTCAAGTTTATATTAACTATACAATATTGTATATTGTAATCCTTATTTTACACATTCATTGTTGTTTAACACAACCTTTACTTTAATAAATTCAATGAATCCCGTTCATTTAACATATGGCTTTTTCTTTCACATTTAATACTGATTTTATATTATTTGTCCTATGTATTTGGATTATGTTACTGCTTTAATCTACTACTTAGATTTATTTTACATTTTTATTTTTATTACTTAACCGTTACTCCCTATGTCACTGATGGATCATTTTTTATTTACCTTGCCTTATTATCCTTTATTCTTTAAATATCTTTTTATTATCCGTCCAGCTTTATCTTTCTTTTTCTTCTTTCTCCTTTTCCAATTTCTTAACTTTCCCTTATTCTCCTTAAATCTACCTTTTATTTTTCTGTTTTTGACTTGTAATGAAATGAAGGTTCTTCTCGTATTTGGATTGGCTCTCATTTTAATTGACTTTCGAACTCTTGAACTAGTAAATGGGTTTTTCTTTTTTCTTTCTTTAATTTCAATTTCTTTCCTTTGGGTTATCTCTCCAGAATCTAAAGTCTTAGTCATGGGCTTCCGAGCTACTTGTTGGTTATTCATTTTAACCTCGTTGTTCCCCCCTTTTAATTGTTTCGACGCGACGTTTATACTTTTATTTATATTTATTTTCTTATTTATTATTTTTCCACTCACATTATTTCCCCTTTTTGGCACTATTTCGGCCTTACCTTGTTTATATTTTGGTTTGCTCTTAATCTCAGCTGCAGCTCTTCTTTCCATGTCCTTTGTTTCTTTATCTCCTGTTTTGACTCCCTCAGGTCTTAAATTTATTTCCTTATTTATTATATTTTCATTTTTGTTTTTTAATTTTTTGTTTTTGTTTAATTTTTCCTCTGTTTCATTTTTTATTTTTCTTTGATATTCGTTCGTTATATTTAAGATTTCCCCTTTACTTGTTTCTTGTCCATTTCCTCCTTCATTCATTCGGCAGTGCCCCTGCTTCTCGCACTGTCGCATTAACCCCTCCTTTTTGCTTTGATGCCCTATTGTTGATGCATCTTCTTTTTCCTGGGTTATCTTGCTTATTTTTCGGACTTCTTCATTTTCCTCTATCTTTTGTATTTTACTTTTAAAGTCCTGGTACACCATTTCCCCTTCTATTTCGAATGTCACAAAGCGTCTATCCATGTTTATCCGTGCCTTTAGGTCATACAGTGTGTTGCACCCCATAATCATCTCCGACCGAAGTTTGGAGACCACTATGAAGATGCAGTCCACTTTTATGCCTTTAATTGTTAAGGGAATTAAGCATTGCCGGGTAACCTTTATTTGTGCAGTCTTAATGGCTGTTACAACTCCCACATTGTTGATGGGTAGTTCCAGGAACTTAAGCCCATGCAACTTGAGGTTGTTGTAAGCCTTTTCTTGAATGACTGACACGTCTGCACCCGTGTCAATCTCTACCTCTATAGAGTGCCCTTCTACCTCACAGTCAATTACAGGGCATGTTTCTTTCTTCTGGTTACCTTCGCCAATCTCCTTGTCCTCTTCTAACAATTCAGCACGAATATCAAGAGATAGTCCACCAACTCTACGCTCTTGATTTTGGTGTACTTCATTGTTATTTTCCTGTTGTATTGTTTTTTTATTTTTGTTCTTTAGGTCTTCCGCCTTTCCTTTATTTACTGTTCCCTGTTTCTCCGGGTAATATTTCCTATATTTTGTTTGTTGTTGGATCTCTAATGGTTGTCTCCTCTTTTCCTTCCTACCATTAGGGATCCTCTCATTTAGTTTTTTGATTGACCACTTGGCCCTGGATTTTGTGGTCTCTTTTCTTTTGTCTGTGGGCCTTCTTCCGTTTGGTTTTGTGGCCTGTACTCTGGCCTTTGTTGTTGCCACTGATTTTGCGGCCTATTTCTTGGTCCCTCTCTTTGGTAGGGCCCCTGTCTCCAGTTTCCTCTCCCTTCTACCGGGTAAGGCTCTTGCCTCCAATTTCCCTTGTATCCGGGGTTTCTCGTTTGGTGTGTAAACCCTCTCCTTTCAGGTTCCCGTTCCTCAGTCCTAGGCTGAGTCCGGTTCCTGGTAGCCTCCTGCTCCATGTTCCTTCGGATGTATTTTACCGCCTCCTCTATGTCGGTAGCCGCCATCCCGGAACATCCTATATACATTCTGTTCCCATAATGCTTCATAATCTTCATAATTAACTCCGCCTGATTGTATGGCGGGGTTAGGTGTCTCGCCGTGTTCACCATTTTTAAGAAATAATTTTCCATGTTGTTTGTGCCTCGATGGTATTCATATTTTCCATTTTCGATTCTTCCTCGAATTCTCTCTTGTGCATGAGATCCCCAAAAGTGGCTAAAGAATCTCTCCTTAACTTCATCATAATTTTCCTCCTCCATATTCATGGCCAACCACCATTCTTGTGCTGGTCCTTTAAGATGTCTTTCCATTATTTTCCTTTTTTGTCCTTCCTCCATGTCAGGATCAATTTCGGACATTATACCTTCTAGGTGTTTAATGAAATCAATAGGGTCTTCATCTTCCCTACCGTAGAATTCCTTCTTGCTTTTGTCTCCATTATCACCCATCTCAAACATCCTTGATTTAAACAAGGTAGCTATATTTATCCCTTCTCCCATATTCTTTATCTTATTCTCAACTACTTGTACCCTTCTTTCTACTTTTTTGACTTCTCCCTTAACTGTTTCTACAGTCTGTTTATTTTCACTGACTGTTACCTCTAAGTTATACATCTTTTCTATAGTTTCTTGGATTTTATTTCCCATTTCCTCATTCTTTCTTGTAATTCCTTCATTTATTTCCTCTATCCTCTTATTCATGATTTCCCAAAGATTCTTAATTTCTTGTTTATCCTCCTCTCTTTCTTTCTTTCTTTCTACTTTTTCCTCCTCTCTTTCTTTCTTTCTTTGTTCCTCTATCATTTTTACTAATTCTTCTTGTTCCTTTATTCTCCCTTGTTTCTGTTCCTCCATCTCTTTTAATCTTTCCTGTTTTTGTTCCTCTATCTTTTTTACTAATTCTTCTTGTTCCTTCATTCTCCCTTGTTTCTGTTCTTCCATCTCTTTTAATCTTTCCTGTTTTTGTTCCTCCATCTCTTTTAATCTCTCCTGTTTTTGTTCCTCCATCATTTTTTAAAAAAACTCCATCATTTCAGATGGTTCTGTGTCTTTTCTCTGTCTTGTCGCCATCTTAAAGTCTCGTATTTAACTATCCTTTTATTCCCTTACTAACTTCTCCTACTTCTATATTTTTACTATATACTGAGTATTTAATTAAATATTCATTTAGAATTGTGCTCGATGTGATCCGGTTCAGTGTTCCCTTGACCTTGTCTATCTAACGCCTATGTATTCTATTTACTTTCATTAATAACTAACATTATTATTTATATTATGCCCTACCGACGCCTACTGAATTTTATTTTACTTAATTATTTCCTTTTAATTGTTATTATTTATTCTAAGTTCTTTTTAATTTCATTTTTATTATAATTAACTCTTATTTAATTTAAAGAACTTCTTTGGTTTTCATTTTATGATTCCTATTATTTTTTACAATTTTAATTGAATTCTATTTAATTAATTTTGTTTCACTAGGCTCCTTAGTCGATTTAAATCTGTCTCTATTTGATGTTGACCCGATGTTACAATGTAAGCATCGAGCCTCAAACGTTGGGCGCCATACTTTTCTTACCGACTTACTTTTTATAACCTTTGCCGTTGTTTATTTCTCTTCCTCAATTGCTAAGTCAGTAAGAAAGTAAAGGTTTATCCATTGACTACGAACCTAATTTCATAGACCTGTGCCTCAAGGAATAAACCTCTCAGAGGAACCAACCCCTGAATTTTTGATAAAACCAATTAGCCTCCGATAAGCCCTGTTCAAGCTCCTTTTCGGGTAGTGGAATCTTTGAGAGACACTTGTGATTTAAAGACTATACCTGGATACCTAGTGAACTTATCTTATCTAGAATGAAAACACAGCTAATTGGAAAATATACATTTTTATTTATTTGTTCCAAGGTTCAAATTAATTATTATTGTTTTTATTAATTTCACAGGATTTTCTTGACTAATTATTTTTTCAAAATTTCATACAACTTGCCATTTAACTAAACATTATTATCTCCTTCTGTTTTTAAATTTTCTTATTATCATTAATTTTACATATAATTTAAATTATCAAAGTTACCATAATTAATTTTGTATATAATTTTGATTAGTAGAGTTAAATTTAACATATTTTAAAATCTGATTCTTTTTCAAACACTTAATATTACTATGTAATGCCTTTAGGCTAGGCCTTGAACAATTAACTTCTTTGGAAGTTATTCATTAGAAATTCACTTAGAAAAAGCCATATAAGATATACATCTTTATACTTAATCCATACATTCCCACAGCGATGGGAATGGAAAGTCAATTTTAAATCTTTATTACTTAAATTTGGGTAACCTAAGAGAGTTGACTAATCAGTCCCTTAGGTTATTCCCATCTTATTTAATTTTGAAATTAAGTTAATATAATTTGAAGTAAAATGTTATTTAAAAAAGAATAATTAAATTGATTATATAACCTTGTACTGTAGAAATCTTTTTATCTTCATTAATGTTGTCATCTGTCGGTCCTGTTACAGCTTCAAGGGTCTTGGTAGGTAGGCGTCTCTCCATAATTTCGGTCAATCTTCTTATTTTCTTTAATTTTGCATTTTGGTGGTCGAAATTTTGTTCTGGGTATATATGAGCCCTTGCTCATATATATCTTCCTTCCCCTGATCACATCGTAGCACTTTTTACTTTGTTTTTAGCACATTTTTTCTTGTCCTGATCGCATGGTACAAAAACACGTCTGCTCGCTTTGAGAGCCTAATGCATTCTGATCTTGGATAGCGTTCTTTTGTGAGGCCTCCTTCTCCAATTTCAAACTTCCCACGTCCCAGTATCCATTTTTCAACTTTTGACCAATCAGAAAGCCGTTGCCATGGCAATTGACTTTGTTTGTTCGGAAATTCTGAACTAAGATTAGTTTCCCTTTTTATAAAAGGCGTTTCTGTATTCTGATGTGTCCTTTGCATTTTTACCTTTTATTTAATAACATATTTGACTTTATTTCTTCTCATTTAATTTAATTAACTTTTTAACATTCTTAATCCAAAGTTCGACTGTAGCGCTTTCGTTTCGTAGTGACAAGATTTATAATCAATGCCCTAAGCGGATTTTTCCGAAATCAAATATGACTTCTTCTATTATAACCTAATTTCTTAGGCTATTACACTTTAACATTTAATCTTTACTTTTACATAAATACTATTTTCCCTAGCTAGGCCTAATTTACTTTCCTCACATCTTAATTTACATTCTTTATTCCTGATTATTTTTAAGTACAATTATTTTAATAGCCGGCATCTAGGCCTAGTTTGTTACACTACACAATTACCGTCTTTTTTTGTTTACATAATTTAGGCTATCCACTTTGAAGTGATAATTTTTCTTATTGCTTATAATTTATGTTTTTTAAGTCTGAAGTTATTTCTAATTTTCTTCATTTTACTATTATTTACCCTAGTTTTAATATTATTATTATTATAATGTTTTAAAATTTTTATATATAAATTTAGTCAATTATTTAACCCGGTTAGGTTTGATTCTGGTATTCTGTACAATTACCCAGATTCTTTGCATCGGACATTCTGGCCGCTGCAATAAGGACTATCTATGTCGTTACTAAGGGCTTTCTCTGGCGTTACTAAGGAATATCCATGTCGTTACTAAGAACTTTATCTGGCGTTACTAAGGACTACTTATGTCGTTACTATGGACTATCAATGTCGTTACTGAGGAACATCTATGTCGTTACTAAGAACTATCTATGTCGTTACAAAGTGCTATCGATGTCGTTACAAAGGACTTTTTCTGGCGTTACTAAGGACTATCTATGTCGGTACTAAGGTCTTCCTACGTTTATACTAGAGACTATCTATGACGCAACTAAGTACATTCTGTGTCGTTACTAAGGAATATCTATGTCGATACTACGGAGTCTCTGTGTTGTTACTAAGGACTTTCTCTGTCGTTACAAAGTAATATCTCTGTCCTTACAACGGAATTACATTGTCGTTACTCAGGACTATCTATGTCGTTACTAAGGACAATCTAAGTCGTTACTAAGGACTATCTATGTCGCTACGAAGGACTATCTACGTTGTTACTAAGGAATATCTATGTCGTTACTAAGGACTATCTATGTCGTTACTAAGGCCTATCTATGTCGGTTCTAAGGTATTTCTCTGGCGTTACTAAGGACTAACTATGTTGTTGCTAAGGACTATCTATGTCGCTACTAAGGACTATCTATGTCGTTACTAAGGACTGTCTATGTCGTTACTAAGGGCTATCTATGTCCTTACTAAGGGCTTTCTCTGTCGTTACTAAGGAATATCCATGTCGTTACTGTGGACTATCTATGTCGTTACTAAGGACTATCTATTTCGATGCTAAGGATTATCTATGTCGTTAATAAGGACTATCTATGTCGATACTGAGGACTATCTATGTGGTCACTAAGGACTATCTATGTTGTCACTAAGGACTATCTGTGCATTACCTAAGTACTACCTATGTCGTTACTAAGGACTATTGATGTCGTTACTAAGGACGTTCTCTGGCGTTACTAAAGACAATCTATGTCGTTACTAAGAACTATCGATGTCGTTACTAAGGACTTTCGCTGGCGTTACTAAGGAATATCTATTTCCGTACTAACAGCAATCTATGTCGTTACTAAGGAATTTCTCTGGTTTTACTTTGAACTATGTATGTCATTACTAAGGACTATCTCTGTCTTTATTAAGGACTACCTACCTTGTTAGTATAGACTATCTATGATGCAACTAAATATATTGTTTGTCGTTACTAAGGACCATCTATGTCGTTACTAAGGAGTTTCTCTGGCTTTACTTTGGACTATGAATGTCGTTACTAAGGACTATTGATGTCGTTACTAAGGACTTTCTCTGGCGTTACTAAGGAATATCTATGTCGTTACTAAAGACTATCGATGTCGTTACTAAGAACTATCGATGTCGTTACTAAGGACTTTCTCTGGCGTTACTAAGGAATATCTATGTCCGTACTAACAACAATCTATGTCGTTACTAAGGAATTTCTCTGGCTTTACTTTGAACTATGTATGTCATTACTAAGGACTATCTCTGTCTTTACTAAGGACTACCTACCTTGTTAGTATAGACTATCTATGGCGCAAATAAATATATTGTGTGTCGTTACTAAGGACTATGTATGTCGTTACTAAGGAGTTTCTCTGGCTTTACTTTGGTCTATGTATGTCGTTACTAAGGATTATCAATGTCGTTACTAAGGACGTCCGACGTTGTTACTATAGACTATCTATGACGCATCTAGGGACATTGTCTGTCGTTACTAAGTAATATCTATGTCGTTACAACGGACTATCGATGTCGTTACTAAGGTCTTTCTCTGGCGTTACTAAGGACTATCCATGTCCTTACTGAGGACTATGTATGTCGTTACTAAGGACCATCTATTTCGATACTAAGGACTATCTATGTCGTTACTAAGGACTATCTATGTCGTTACTAAGGACTAAATATGTTGTTACTAGGGATTATCTATTTCGTTACTAGGGACTATCTATGTCGATACTAAGGACTTTCTCTGGAGTTACTAAGGACTTTCTCTGGCGTTACTAAGGATTATCAATGTCGTTACTAAGGACCTCCGACGTTGTTACTATAGACTATCTATGACGCATCTAGGGACATTGTCTGTCGTTACTAAGGAATCTCTATGTCGTTACTAAGGACTATCTATGTTGTTACTAAGGACTATCTATGTCGTTACTAAGAACGTTATCTGGCGTTACTAAAGAATATCCATGTCGTTACTGCGGACTATCTATGTCGTTACTAAGGACTATGTTTGCCGTTACTAAGGACTATCTATGTCGCTACTAAGGACTATCTATGTCGTTACTGCGGACTATCTATGTAGTTACTAAGGACTATGTTTGCCGTTACTAAGGACTATCTATGTCGCTACTAAGGACTATCTATGTCGTTACTAAGGACTATCTATGTCGTTACTAAGGCCTATATATGTCGTTACTAAGGCCTATATATGTCGTTACTAAGGAAATTCTCTGGCGTTACTAAGGACAATCTATGACGTTACTAAGGACTATCTACGTCGTTACTACGGACTATCTATGTCGATACTAAGGACTTTCTCTAGCGTTACTAAGGACTTTCTCTGTCGTTACTAATGACATTATTTGGCGTTACTAAGGACTAACTAAGTCGTTACTAAAGACTATCGATATCGTTACTGAAGACTATCGATGTCGTTACTAAGGACTTACTGGCGTTACTAAGGAATTTCTATGTCGTTACTTAGACCTATCTATGTCGTTACTAAGGACTACCTATGTCGTTACTAAGGAGTATCTATATCGTTAATAAGGACTATCTATGTCGTACTAAGGACTATCTATCTAGATACGAAGGACATTCTCTGGCGTTCCTAAGGAATATCTATGTTGTTACAAAGTACTATCTATGTCGTTAGTAAGGACTTTCTCTGGCGTTACTAAGGAATATCCATGTCGTTACTAAGAACTTTATCTGGCGTTACTAAGGACTACTTATGTCGTTACTATGGACTATCAATGTCGTTACTAAGGACTTTCTCTGGCGCTACTAAGGACTTTCTCTGGCGTTACTGAGGAACATCTATGTCGTTACTAAGAACTATCTATGTCGTTACTAAGTTCTATCGATGACGTTACAAAGGAATTTTTCTGGCGTTACTATGGACTATCTATGTCGTTACTAAGGTCTTCCTACGTTTATACTAGAGACTATCTATGACGCAACTAAGTACATTCTGTGTCGTTACTAAGGAATATCTATGTCGATACTACGGAGTCTCTGTGTTGTTACTAAGGACTTTCTCTGTCGTTACTAAGTAATATCTATGTCGTTACAACGGACTATCGATGTCGTTACTAAGGACTTTCTCTGGCGTTACTAATTACTGTCTATGTTGTTACTAAGGACTATCGATGTCGTTACTAAGGACTTTCTCTGCCGTTACTAAAGACCATCCATGTCGTTGCTAAGGACTTTCTCTGGCGTTACTAAGGACTTTCTCTGGCGTTACTAAGGATTATCAATGTCGTTACTAAGGACGTCCGACGTTGTTACTATAGACTATCTATGACGCATCTAGGGACATTGTCTGTCGTTACTAAGGAATATCTATGTCGTTACTAAGGACTATCTATGTTGTTACTAAGGACTATCTATGTCGTTACTAAGAACTTTATCTGGCGTTACTAAAGAATATCCATGTCGTTACTGCGGACTATCTATGTCGTTACTAAGGACTATGTTTGCCGTTACTAAGGACTATGTTTGCCGTTACTAAGGACTATCTATGTCGCTACTAAGGACTATCTATGTCGTTTCTAAGGACTATCTATTTCGGTACTAAGGACAGCCTATGTCGTTACTAAGGACAATCTATGTCGTTACTAAGGACTATCTATGTCGTTACTAAGGACTATCTATGTCGTTACTACGGACTATCTATGTCGATACTAAGGACTTTCTCTAGCGTTACTAAGGACTTTCTCTGTCGTTACTAATGACATTATTTGGCGTTACT
This sequence comes from Prosapia bicincta, assembly GCA_036971475.1. Taxonomy (NCBI): domain Eukaryota; kingdom Metazoa; phylum Arthropoda; class Insecta; order Hemiptera; family Cercopidae; genus Prosapia; species Prosapia bicincta. Next base: position 51,104,793 of record JBAIZL010000006.1, read on the forward strand.
AAGGACTATGTTTGCCGTTACTAAGGACTATCTATGTCGCTACTAAGGACTATCTATGTCGTTTCTAAGGACTATCTATTTCGGTACTAAGGACAGCCTATGTCGTTACTAAGGACAATCTATGTCGTTACTAAGGACAATCTATGTCGTTACTAAGGACTATCTATGTCGTTACTACGGACTATCTATGTCGATACTAAGGACTTTCTCTAGCGTTACTAAGGACTTTCTCTGTCGTTACTAATGACATTATTTGGCGTTACTAAGGACTAACTAAGTCGTTACTAAAGACTATCGATATCGTTACTGAAGACTATCGATGTCGTTACTAAGGACTTTCACTGGCGTTATTAAGGAATTTCTATGTCGTTACTTAGACCTATCTATGACGTTACTAGGGACTACCTATGTCGTTACTAAGGAGTATCTATATCGTTAATAAGGACTATCTATGTCGTACTAAGGACTATCTATCTAGATACGAAGGACATTCTCTGGCGTTCCTAAGGAATATCTATGTTGTTACAAAGTACTATCTATGTCGTTAGTAAGGACTTTCTCTGGCGTTACTAAGGAATATCCATGTCGTTACTAAGAACTTTATCTGGCGTTACTAAGGACTACTTATGTCGTTACTATGGACTATCAATGTCGTTACTAAGGACTTTCTCTGGCGCTACTAAGGACTTTCTCTGGCGTTACTGAGGAACATCTATGTCGTTACTAAGAACTATCTATGTCGTTACTAAGTTCTATCGATGACGTTACAAAGGAATTTTTCTGGCGTTACTATGGACTATCTATGTCGTTACTAAGGTCTTCCTACGTTTATACTAGAGACTATCTATGACGCAACTAAGTACATTCTGTGTCGTTACTAAGGAATATCTATGTCGATACTACGGAGTCTCTGTGTTGTTACTAAGGACTTTCTCTGTCGTTACTAAGTAATATCTATGTCGTTACAACGGACTATCGATGTCGTTACTAAGGACTTTCTCTGGCGTTACTAATTACTGTCTATGTTGTTACTAAGGACTATCGATGTCGTTACTAAGGACTTTCTCTGCCGTTACTAAAGACCATCTATGTCGTTGCTAAGGACTTTCTCTGGCGTTACTAAGGACTTTCTCTGGCGTTACTAAGGATTATCAATGTCGTTACTAAGGACGTCCGACGTTGTTACTATAGACTATCTATGACGCATCTAGGGACATTGTCTGTCGTTACTAAGGAATATCTATGTCGTTACTAAGGACTATCTATGTTGTTACTAAGGACTATCTATGTCGTTACTAAGAACTTTATCTGGCGTTACTAAAGAATATCCATGTCGTTACTGCGGACTATCTATGTCGTTACTAAGGACTATGTTTGCCGTTACTAAGGACTATGTTTGCCGTTACTAAGGACTATCTATGTCGCTACTAAGGACTATCTATGTCGTTTCTAAGGACTATCTATTTCGGTACTATGGACAGCCTATGTCGTAACTAAGGACAATCTATGTCGTTACTAAGGACTATCTATATCGTTACTACGGACTATCTATGTCGATACTAAGGACTTTCTCTAGCGTTACTAAGGACTTTCTCTGTCGTTACTAATGACATTATTTGGCGTTACTAAGGACTAACTAAGTCGTTACTAAAGACTATCGATATCGTTACTGAAGACTATCGATGTCGTTACTAAGGACTTTCACTGGCGTTATTAAGGAATTTCTATGTCGTTACTTAGACCTATCTATGACGTTACTAGGGACTACCTATGTCGTTACTAAGGAGTATCTATATCGTTAATAAGGACTATCTATGTCGTACTAAGGACTATCTATCTAGATACGAAGGACATTCTCTGGCGTTCCTAAGGAATATCTATGTTGTTACAAAGTACTATCTATGTCGTTAGTAAGGACTTTCTCTGGCGTTACTAAGGAATATCTATGTCGTTACTAAGGACCATCTATGTCGTTACTAAGGACTATCTATTTTGTTAATAAGGACTATCTATGTCGTTACTAAGGGCTTTCTCTGGCGTTACTAAGGAATATCCATGTCGTTACTAAGAACTTTATCTGGCGTTACTAAGGACTACTTATGTCGTTACTATGGACTATCTATTTTGTTAATAAGGACTATCTATGTCGTTACTAAGGGCTTTCTCTGGCGTTACTAAGGAATATCCATGTCGTTACTAAGGACTTTCTCTGGCGCTACTAAGGACTTTCTCTGGCGTTACTGAGGAACATCTATGTCGTTACTAAGAACTATCTATGTCGTTACTAAGTTCTATCGATGTCGTTACAAAGGAATTTTTCTGGCGTTTCTAAGGACTATCTATGTCGTTACTAAGGTCTTCCTACGTTTATACTAGAGACTATCTATGACGCAACTAAGTACATTCTGTGTCGTTACTAAGGACTTTCTCTGTCGTTACTAAGTAATATCTATGTCGTTACTAAGTTCTATCGATGTCGTTACAAAGGTCTTCCTACGTTTATACTAGAGACTATCTATGACGCAACTAAGTACATTCTGTGTCGTTACTAAGTAATATCTATGTCGTTACTAAGTAATATCTATGTCGTTACTAAGTAATATCTATGTCGTTACTAAGTAATATCTATGTCGTTACTAAGGTCTTCCTACGTTTATACTAGAGACTATCTATGACGCAACTAAGTACATTCTGTGTCGTTACTAAGTAATATCTATGTCGTTACTAAGTAATATCTATGTCATTACTAAGTAATATCTATGTCGTTACTAAGGTCTTCCTACGTTTATACTAGAGACTATCTATGACGCAACTAAGTACATTCTGTGTCGTTACTAAGGACTTTCTCTGTCGTTACTAAGTAATATCTATGTCGTTACTAAGTAATATCTATGTCGTTACTAAGTAATATCTATGTCGTTACTAAGGTCTTCCTACGTTTATACTAGAGACTATCTATGACGCAACTAAGTACATTCTGTGTCGTTACTAAGTAATATCTATGTCGTTACTAAGTAATATCTATGTCGTTACTAAGTAATATCTATGTCGTTACTAAGTAATATCTATGTCGTTACTAAGGTCTTCCTACGTTTATACTAGAGACTATCTATGACGCAACTAAGTACATTCTGTGTCGTTACTAAGTAATATCTATGTCGTTACTAAGGTCTTCCTACGTTTATACTAGAGACTATCTATGACGCAACTAAGTACATTCTGTGTCGTTACTAAGTAATATCTATGTCGTTACTAAGTAATATCTATGTCGTTACTAAGTAATATCTATGTCGTTACTAAGTAATATCTATGTCGTTACTAAGGTCTTCCTCCCGGCAAGCTGGCCTGAGCAACCGGGCGGGTCCACAGGTGGCGGATAGTGGGACGGCCTACAGAAATGTAGGTTACCTGTGAATAAGGATTCCGGAAGGTTTCTGAATATGCAGGCCTGGACCAAGGCTATGGTTCAAAGGTGAGGAATTATCCCTCCTCGTCAGTCAACCGGTTGGGCTTGGTAGAAATAACCGAGTGCTCTGACCGGGGAGACTGGGGTAGTTGGGAATTAAGTCCTCACAATGCTACTCTCACCTCCCGGGTGAACCAAGGGCAATGCGACAGTGAAGTAGGGGCGGGAAACTGCCCTAACGACACAGTTGTAAAAAAGAGAGTAAAGCAGGCTGTTCATCTGAGCAGTTAATAATGTCCTGAACTTGGGGTGTGCTTCAAGGTCAGTGACTGAATACCCAATCCAAGGTGGAAGGCATCGTGCCGAAGGATGAATGGCTGCAGGGTATAAAATGCAGTCCCAAACGATCCCCTTGAGGAACCAGACAAAACCTCATTGTATGTTGTCTTGCCAGGGCAGTGGGGGCTCTGCTCTGGTCGACCGTTATTTCCCCCATACTCGTGGGACTTTAATGGACCAAGTAAGTATAAGAATTAATTTCGAGACTTAAATTAAGCAGAACAATGATCAAAATCCTCCAAGTGAACCTACAGCATAGCAGGGCGGCGAGTGCTGTCGTGTGTAGGATGCTGGACAGGGGAGAGGTGGACTTGGTGCTCATCCAGGAACCATGGATTTCTGGAGGAAAAATATGCGGGCTGGCGACATCTGGAGGTAAGTTGTTGTATGATAAGGACTCCGGTGTTCCCAGGACGTGTATCCTGGTTAGGAGGGGGTTGTGTGCTTTTGTACTAACGAACTTCTGTTGCAGGGATTTGTTAGCAGTGACGGTGGAGCTGCGGGCGGAGGGGGGGATGAAGAGGCTGAACCTGGCCACGGCATATCTCCCCTTTGACTGCGCGGGGGCTCTGCCAACACAAGAGCTGAGGAGCCTGGTCGAGCACTGCGAGGCTGTGGATGAGGAGCTGCTGGTGGGTATGGATGCTAACTCCCATCACACTTCGTGGGGTAGTACAGGTACAAACACTAGAGGTGAGGAACTTTTAGCTTATCTTAGCTCTAAGAATCTACTAGTCCTAAATCAGGGGGAAGAGCCGACGTTTGTCACTAGGGCCAGACAGGAGGTCCTGGACATTACGGTGGCATCGAACCAGATGGCTAGGTATGTACTAAATTGGCATGTGTCGGATGAACCATCTTCTTCTGATCACAGACATATTAGGTATGATATCTCTCTAAATCCAGCCATGCTTCGCCCAACCAGGGATCCAAGAAGAACAGACTGGGACTCCTACAGGAGGGACCTGGGTGTTCGGATTGAGGAGGCTGGATTGGAGTATGGTGGGAGGAGAGAGCTAGAAGACTCTGCCACATTGGTTGGCGAGGCTATAATAGAATCCTTTACCGATAACTGCCCTCTCAGTGAGGGGAGGAAAGTAGGGGATCCGTCATGGTGGAACAAGAAGCTAGCCAAACTTCGGAAGACCACCAGGAGACTCTTTAATAGAGCAAAAAAGAACGGGGAGTGGGACCTGTATAGGAAAACACTAACCGAATACAACAGGGCAATTAGAGAAGCGCGCAGGAAGTCCTGGAAGGAGTTTTGTCATGAGATTGACAAAACTCGGGAAGGGGCACGACTGTATAAAGTGCTCTCTAAGGACCCAGTGAACCCGGTGGGGATGCTAAGAACCCCACTGGGAAATATAACAAAAACGGCAGGGGAAACTGTGGAAGAATTAATCAGGACACATTTCCCTTCCAGTACCCTGAGGAAACTTGGGGGAGCAGACACTGAACCGGTTACCAAACTCTCCACAAGACGTGGTAAGAGGGAGGACTGGGAAGTGGCAAGGAGGATAGTAACTCCACAAAGGGTAAGATGGGCTATTGGCACTTTTAAACCCTACAAATCTCCAGGTCCAGATGGGATCTATCCTGTGCTGCTGCAGCAGGGAATGGATATGCTGGTGCTGGTACTTACTAGATTATACAGGCTAAGCATTGCTCTAGGGCATGTGCCGGCAGCCTGGAAATCTAGTAAGGTGGTCTTTATACCTAAGCCCACCGGTAACCAATCGGAAGGGAAAGGATACAGACCTATCACACTCATGTCCTTTGTTCTCAAGGGACTTGAAAAACTGGTTGATAGGCATATTAGGGGGGGTGCTTTGGCTATCAAACCACTGCATTGGAACCAGTATGCTTACCAACCGGGGAAATCTTGCGAGGGAGCTCTCCATCAAGTGGTTGGTAGGATTGAGCAAATGATCGCTAAGAAAGGTTGTGCCATAGGTGCCTTCCTCGACATTGAAGGGGCTTTCAATAACCCCTCAGTGGAGACGATGGTAAGTGGTGCAAGACGTCATGGAGTGGATGCGACCACGTGTGGTTGGATAAGTTCCATGTTAACAAACAGAAGCATTTCTGTAGAGGTGGCAGGGGAGGTCAGAAGGGCGGAGACAAGTCTGGGCTGTGCACAGGGGGGGGGTTCTCTCTCCTCTGTTGTGGTGCCTAGTGGTTGACAACCTTATTGAACTCCTGAATGAACAGGGGTACTTCTGTCTAGGATATGCGGACGACATAGTTGTCCTGATCCTGGGCAGATTCCCTGATACAGTCCTTGAGGTAATCAGAAATCCTCTACGACTGATTGAAGAGTGGTGTAAAAACGAGAACCTTAGGGTAAATCCAAAAAAGACTGCTCTCATTAACTTCACCAGACAGCGAAAAGATCTGACGACCAGGATGCCTCGCTTGTTTGGTGAATACCTTGAGTTTGTGGGGGAGGTGAAGTACCTGGGAGTTACTCTGGACAGGAAACTCACCTGGAATCCACATCTTGAGAGGACAGTTAACAGGGCCAAAAGAGCACTGATGACTGTGAGAAGAATGGTGGGTAAGAAATGGGGACTGAAGCCATCAATGATGCACTGGATGTATCTGAGGGTGATAAGACCTATGATTACCTATGGAGCTCTGGTGTGGTGGACAAAGGCCAACCAGGCACAGACAAGAGCTAAACTGAGCTCTATCCAGAGATTGGCCTGTCTGTGCACACTGGGAGCGATGTCAACTACACCAGGTGCAGCAATGGAAGTAATGCTTAGCCTCCCTCCCCTTGAGCTTGTCCTTAGGGGAGAGGCGAGGCTAGCGGCATGGAGATTGCGCAACTCGAGCAACTGGGCTAACCTCCCAGATGTCTCGGGACATATGAGTATCGAGTGCGTGGTCAAAGAACCCGTCTTGGAAATGGGCAGCGACCACATTACTCGAATGTTTGCACCTGACCAGGTCCACCAAACTGTGATGGAATGGTCAGGGACATTAACATCGGGAGCTCAGATCTGGTACACAGATGGCTCCAAGATGGACTTCGGCACTGGAGCGGGGGTGTATTGTAAAAACCCAAGGGTAGAACTAGTTTTTTCCTTGGGGAGGCATACCTCTGTCTTTCAGGCCGAAGTATATGCTATAAATGCCTGTCTGGGAGAGATAGCGAGAAGGGAAACACATGGGGCCCGGATTGCTATTTTCTCCGACAGTCAGGCAGCAATTAAGGCACTAAACGGACACGTGGTCACCTCGGCCATAGTCAGGGAGTGCCTAATTAACCTACAAGCTCTGGCAAGGCACAATCAAGTCAAGATTGGTTGGGTGCCAGGGCATAGGGGAATACTTGGAAATGAAGCCGCAGATGCGCTGGCCAGGGAGGGGTCCTCGACTCCCTTGATTGGACCGGAACCTGCGGTGGGTATTTCCAAATCCATGGTCAGGATGACAGTGCGAAGGTGGATGGCTGAAAGACACTGTGAGCACTGGATCAGGGCCGAAGGGATGAGGCACAGTAAGCTAACCCTTAGGAGACCTTCCTTGGGGCTGCAGAAGAGTCTCATCTATCTGTCTAGGCAGGAATTAAGGATAGCCACAGGACTACTCACGGGACACTGTGGACTAAGGAAACATTTGCATAAAATGGGTATCTACAAGGATGAACCAGTGTGCAGATTGTGCGGGCAGGAACAGGAGACTGCCACACACATTATTTACAGATGTGGAGTACTTGCTGAGAGGCGCTTCAACCTCTTTGGTGATGGAACGGCTTTGGTGGATGCTGAAGGTAAAACTCTAGTCAGGAAACTCCTAAACCTGGTAAGAGGGAAGGGGTTATTTGACTAGATCAGGGAGGTAAGTACAATATACCTTAAGGTAGCAGTGCTTCGGGCAATTCAAACCCGCTCCCAAGTTAAAAAAAAAAAAAAAAAAAAAAAAAAAAAAAAAAAAAAAGGTCTTCCTACGTTTATACTAGAGACTATCTATGACGCAACTAAGTACATTCTGTGTCGTTACTAAGTAATATCTATGTCGTTACTAAGTAATATCTATGTCGTTACTAAGTAATATCTATGTCGTTACTAAGGTCTTCCTACGTTTATACTAGAGACTATCTATGACGCAACTAAGTACATTCTGTGTCGTTACTAAGTAATATCTATGTCGTTACTAAGTAATATCTATGTCGTTACTAAGTAATATCTATGTCGTTACTAAGTAATATCTATGTCGTTACTAAGGTCTTCCTACGTTTATACTAGAGACTATCTATGACGCAACTAAGTACATTCTGTGTCGTTACTAAGTAATATCTATGTCGTTACTAAGTAATATCTATGTCGTTACTAAGTAATATCTATGTCGTTACTAAGGTCTTCCTACGTTTATACTAGAGACTATCTATGACGCAACTAAGTACATTCTGTGTCGTTACTAAGGACTTTCTCTGTCGTTACTAAGTAATATCTATGTCGTTACTAAGTAATATCTATGTCGTTACTAAGTAATATCTATGTCGTTACTAAGGTCTTCCTACGTTTATACTAGAGACTATCTATGACGCAACTAAGTACATTCTGTGTCGTTACTAAGGACTTTCTCTGTCGTTACTAAGTAATATCTATGTCGTTACTAAGTAATATCTATGTCGTTACTAAGTAATATCTATGTCGTTACTAAGTAATATCTATGTCGTTACTAAGGTCTTCCTACGTTTATACTAGAGACTATCTATGACGCAACTAAGTACATTCTGTGTCGTTACTAAGTAATATCTATGTCGTTACTAAGTAATATCTATGTCGTTACTAAGTAATATCTATGTCGTTACTAAGGTCTTCCTACGTTTATACTAGAGACTATCTATGACGCAACTAAGTACATTCTGTGTCGTTACTAAGGACTTTCTCTGTCGTTACTAAGTAATATCTATGTCGTTACTAAGTAATATCTATGTCGTTACTAAGTAATATCTATGTCGTTACTAAGTAATATCTATGTCGTTACTAAGGTCTTCCTACGTTTATACTAGAGACTATCTATGACGCAACTAAGTACATTCTGTGTCGTTACTAAGTAATATCTATGTCGTTACTAAGTAATATCTATGTCGTTACTAAGTAATATCTATGTCGTTACTAAGGTCTTCCTACGTTTATACTAGAGACTATCTATGACGCAACTAAGTACATTCTGTGTCGTTACTAAGGACTTTCTCTGTCGTTACTAAGTAATATCTATGTCGTTACTAAGTTCTATCGATGTCGTTACTAAGTAATATCTATGTCGTTACTAAGTAATATCTATGTCGTTACTAAGTAATATCTATGTCGTTACTAAGGTCTTCCTACGTTTATACTAGAGACTATCTATGACGCAACTAAGTACATTCTGTGTCGTTACTAAGGACTTTCTCTGTCGTTACTAAGTAATATCTATGTCGTTACTAAGTAATATCTATGTCGTTACTAAGTAATATCTATGTCGTTACTAAGGTCTTCCTACGTTTATACTAGAGACTATCTATGACGCAACTAAGTACATTCTGTGTCGTTACTAAGGACTTTCTCTGTCGTTACTAAGTAATATCTATGTCGTTACTAAGTAATATCTATGTCGTTACTAAGTAATATCTATGTCGTTACTAAGGTCTTCCTACGTTTATACTAGAGACTATCTATGACGCAACTAAGTACATTCTGTGTCGTTACTAAGGAATATCTATGTCGTTACTAAGTAATATCTATGTCGTTACTAAGGTCTTCCTACGTTTATACTAGAGACTATCTATGACGCAACTAAGTACATTCTGTGTCGTTACTAAGGAATATCTATGTCGTTACTAAGTAATATCTATGTCGTTACTAAGTAATATCTATGTCGTTACTAAGTAATATCTATGTCGTTACTAAGGTCTTCCTACGTTTATACTAGAGACTATCTATGACGCAACTAAGTACATTCTGTGTCGTTACTAAGGAATATCTATGTCGTTACTAAGTAATATCTATGTCGTTACTAAGGTCTTCCTACGTTTATACTAGAGACTATCTATGACGCAACTAAGTACATTCTGTGTCGTTACTAAGTAATATCTATGTCGTTACTATGTAATATCTATGTCGTTACTAAGGTCTTCCTACGTTTATACTAGAGACTATCTATGACGCAACTAAGTACATTCTGTGTCGTTACTAAGGAATATTTATGTCGTTACTAAGTAATATCTATGTCGTTACTAAGGTCTTCCTACGTTTATACTAGAGACTATCTATGACGCAACTAAGTACATTCTGTGTCGTTACTAAGGAATATCTATGTCGTTACTAAGTAATATCTATGTCGTTACTAAGGTCTTCCTACGTTTATACTAGAGACTATCTATGACGCAACTAAGTACATTCTGTGTCGTTACTAAGTAATATCTATGTCGTTACTAAGTAATATCTATGTCGTTACTAAGGTCTTCCTACGTTTATACTAGAGACTATCTATGACGCAACTAAGTACATTCTGTGTCGTTACTAAGGACTTTCTCTGTCGTTACTAAGTAATATCTATGTCGTTACTAAGTAATATCTATGTCGTTACTAAGTAATATCTATGTCGTTACTAAGTAATATCTATGTCGTTACTAAGGTCTTCCTACGTTTATACTAGAGACTATCTATGACGCAACTAAGTACATTCTGTGTCGTTACTAAGTAATATCTATGTCGTTACTAAGTAATATCTATGTCGTTACTAAGTAATATCTATGTCGTTACTAAGTAATATCTATGTCGTTACTAAGGTCTTCCTACGTTTATACTAGAGACTATCTATGACGCAACTAAGTACATTCTGTGTCGTTACTAAGGACTTTCTCTGTCGTTACTAAGTAATATCTATGTCGTTACTAAGTAATATCTATGTCGTTACTAAGTAATATCTATGTCGTTACTAAGTAATATCTATGTCGTTACTAAGGTCTTCCTACGTTTATACTAGAGACTATCTATGACGCAACTAAGTACATTCTGTGTCGTTACTAAGGACTTTCTCTGTCGTTACTAAGAACTATCTATGTCGTTACTAAGTTCTATCGATGTCGTTACAAAGGAATTTTTCTGGCGTTTCTAAGGACTATCTATGTCGTTACTAAGGTCTTCCTACGTTTATACTAGAGACTATCTATGACGCAACTAAGTACATTCTGTGTCGTTACTAAGGACTTTCTCTGTCGTTACTAAGTAATATCTATGTCGTTACTAAGTAATATCTATGTCGTTACTAAGGTCTTCCTACGTTTATACTAGAGACTATCTATGACGCAACTAAGTACATTCTGTGTCGTTACTAAGGACTTTCTCTGTCGTTACTAAGAACTATCTATGTCGTTACTAAGTTCTATCGATGTCGTTACAAAGGAATTTTTCTGGCGTTTCTAAGGACTATCTATGTCGTTACTAAGGTCTTCCTACGTTTATACTAGAGACTATCTATGACGCAACTAAGTACATTCTGTGTCGTTACTAAGGACTTTCTCTGTCGTTACTAAGTAATATCTATGTCGTTACTAAGTAATATCTATGTCGTTACTAAGGTCTTCCTACGTTTATACTAGAGACTATCTATGACGCAACTAAGTACATTCTGTGTTGTTACTAAGGACTTTCTCTGTCGTTACTAAGTAATATCTATGTCGTTAGAACGGACTATCGATGTCGTTACTAAGGACTTTCTCTGGCGTTACTAATTACTATCTATGTTGTTACTAAGGACTATCGATGTCGTTACTAAGGACTTTCTCTGGCGTTACTAATTACTATCTATGTTGTTACTAAGGACTATCTATGTCGTTGCTAAGGACTTTCTCTGGCGTTACTAAGGACTAACCATGTCGTTACTGAGGACTATCTATTTCGTTACTAAGTTCTATCGATGTCGTTACAAAGGAATTTTTCTGGCGTTACTATGGACTATCAATGTCGTTACTAAGGACTTTCTCTGGCGCTACTAAGGACTTTCTCTGGCGTTACTGAGGAACATCTATGTCGTTACTAAGAACTATCTATGTCGTTACTAAGTTCTATCGATGTCGTTACAAAGGAATTTTTCTGGCGTTACTAAGGACTATCTATGTCGTTACTAAGGTCTTCCTACGTTTATACTAGAGAATATCTATGACGCAACTAAGTACATTCTGTGTCGTTACTAAGGAATATCTATGTCGATACTACGGAGTCTCTGTGTTGTTACTAAGGACTTTCTCTGTCGTTACTAAGTAATATCTATGTCGTTACAACGGTCTATCGATGTCGTTACTAAGGACTTTCTCTGGCGTTACTAATTACTGTCTATGTTGTTACTAAGGACTATCGATGTCGTTACTAAGGACTTTCTCTGCCGTTACTAAAGACTATCTATGTCGTTGATAAGGACTTTCTCTGGCGTTACTAAGGACTTTCTCTGGCGTTACTAAGGATTATCAATGTCGTTACTAAGGACGTCCGACGTTTGTTACTATAGACTATCTATGACGCAACTAAGTACATTCTGTGTCGTTACTAAGGAATATCTATGTCGATACTACGGAGTCTCTGTGTTGTTACTAAGGACGTTCTCTGTCGTTACTAAGTAATATCTATGTCGTTACAACGGTCTATCGATGTCGTTACTAAGGACTTTCTCTGGCGTTACTAATTACTGTCTATGTTGTTACTAAGGACTATCGATGTCGTTACTAAGGACTTTCTCTGCCGTTACTAAAGGCTATCTATGTCGTTGCTAAGGACTTTCTCTGGCGTTACTAAGGACTTTCTCTGGCGTTACTAAGGATTATCAATGTCGTTACTAAGGACGTCCGATGTTGTTACTATAGACTATCTATGACGCATCTAGGGACATTGTCTGTCGTTACTAAGGAATATCTATGTCGTTACTAAGGAATATCTATGTTGTTACTAAGGACTATCTATGTCGTTACTAAGAACTTTATCTGGCGTTACTAAAGAATATCCATGTCGTTACTGCGGACTATCTATGTCGTTTTTTTTTTTTTTTTTTTTTTTTTTTTAACTTGGGAGCGGGTTTGAATTGCCCGAAGCACTGCTACCTTAAGGTATATTGTACTTACCTCCCTGATCTAGTCAAATAACCCCTTCCCTCTTACCAGGTTTAGGAGTTTCCTGACTAGAGTTTTACCTTCAGCATCCACCAAAGCCGTTCCATCACCAAAGAGGTTGAAGCGCCTCTCAGCAAGTACTCCACATCTGTAAATGATGTGTGTGGCAGTCTCCTGTTCCTGCCCGCACAATCTGCACACTGGTTCATCCTTGTAGATACCCATTTTATGCAAATGTTTCCTTAGTCCACAGTGTCCCGTGAGTAGTCCTGTGGCTATCCTTAATTCCTGCCTAGACAGATAGATGAGACTCTTCTGCAGCCCCAAGGAAAGTCTCCTAAGGGTTAGCTTACTGTGTCTCATCCCTTCGGCCCTGATCCAGTGCTCACAGTGTCTTTCAGCCATCCACCTTCGCACTGTCATCCTGACCATGGATTTGGAAATACCCACCGCAGGTTCCGGTCCAATCAGGGGAGTCGAGGACCCCTCCCTGGCCAGCGCATCTGCGGCTTCATTTCCAAGTATTCCCCTATGCCCTGGCACCCAACCAATCTTGACTTGATTGTGCCTTGCCAGAGCTTGTAGGTTAATTAGGCACTCCCTGACTATGGCCGAGGTGACCACGTGTCCGTTTAGTGCCTTAATTGCTGCCTGACTGTCGGAGAAAATAGCAATCCGGGCCCCATGTGTTTCCCTTCTCGCTATCTCTCCCAGACAGGCATTTATAGCATATACTTCGGCCTGAAAGACAGAGGTATGCCTCCCCAAGGAAAAAACTAGTTCTACCCTTGGGTTTTTACAATACACCCCCGCTCCAGTGCCGAAGTCCATCTTGGAGCCATCTGTGTACCAGATCTGAGCTCCCGATGTTAATGTCCCTGACCATTCCATCACAGTTTGGTGGACCTGGTCAGGTGCAAACATTCGAGTAATGTGGTCGCTGCCCATTTCCAAGACGGGTTCTTTGACCACGCACTCGATACTCATATGTCCCGAGACATCTGGGAGGTTAGCCCAGTTGCTCGAGTTGCGCAATCTCCATGCCGCTAGCCTCGCCTCTCCCCTAAGGACAAGCTCAAGGGGAGGGAGGTTAAGCATTACTTCCATTGCTGCACCTGGTGTAGTTGACATCGCTCCCAGTGTGCACAGACAGGCCAATCTCTGGATAGAGCTCAGTTTAGCTCTTGTCTGTGCCTGGTTGGCCTTTGTCCACCACACCAGAGCTCCATAGGTAATCATAGGTCTTATCACCCTCAGATACATCCAGTGCATCATTGATGGCTTCAGTCCCCATTTCTTACCCACCATTCTTCTCACAGTCATCAGTGCCCTTTTGGCCCTGTTAACTGTCCTCTCAAGATGTGGATTCCAGGTGAGTTTCCTGTCCAGAGTAACTCCCAGGTACTTCACCTCCCCCACAAACTCAAGGTATTCACCAAACAAGCGGGGCATCCTGGTCGTCAGATCTTTTCGCTGTCTGGTGAAGTTAATGAGAGCAGTCTTTTTTGGATTTACCCTAAGGTTCTCCTTTTTACACCACTCTTCAATCAGTCGTAGAGGATTCCTGATTACCTCAAGGACTGTATCAGGGAATCTGCCCAGGATCAGGACAACTATGTCGTCCGCATATCCTAGACAGAAGTACCCCTGTTCATTCAGGAGTTCAATAAGGTTGTCAACCACTAGGCACCACAACAGAGGAGAGAGAACCCCCCCCTGTGCACAGCCCAGACTTGTCTCCGCCCTTCTGACCTCCCCTGCCACCTCTACAGAAATGCTTCTGTTTGTTAACATGGAACTTATCCAACCACAAGTGGTCGCATCCACTCCATGACGTCTTGCACCACTTACCATCGTCTCCACTGAGGGGTTATTGAAAGCCCCTTCAATGTCGAGGAAGGCACCTATGGCACAACCTTTCTTAGCGATCATTTGCTCAATCCTACCAACCACTTGATGGAGAGCTCCCTCGCAAGATTTCCCCGGTTGGTAAGCATACTGGTTCCAATGCAGTGGTTTGATAGCCAAAGCACCCCCCCTAATATGCCTATCAACCAGTTTTTCAAGTCCCTTGAGAACAAAGGACATGAGTGTGATAGGTCTGTATCCTTTCCCTTCCGATTGGTTACCGGTGGGCTTAGGTATAAAGACCACCTTACTAGATTTCCAGGCTGCCGGCACATGCCCTAGAGCAATGCTTAGCCTGTATAATCTAGTAAGTACCAGCACCAGCATATCCATTCCCTGCTGCAGCAGCACAGGATAGATCCCATCTGGACCTGGAGATTTGTAGGGTTTAAAAGTGCCAATAGCCCATCTTACCCTTTGTGGAGTTACTATCCTCCTTGCCACTTCCCAGTCCTCCCTCTTACCACGTCTTGTGGAGAGTTTGGTAACTGGTTCAGTGTCTGCTCCCCCAAGTTTCCTCAGGGTACTGGAAGGGAAATGTGTCCTGATTAATTCTTCCACAGTTTCCCCTGCCGTTTTTGTTATATTTCCCAGTGGGGTTCTTAGCATCCCCACCGGGTTAACTGGGTCCTTAGAGAGCACTTTATACAGTCGTGCCCCTTCCCGAGTTTTGTCAATCTCATGACAAAACTCCTTCCAGGACTTCCTGCGCGCTTCTCTAATTGCCCTGTTGTATTCGGTTAGTGTTTTCCTATACAGGTCCCACTCCCCGTTCTTTTTTGCTCTATTAAAGAGTCTCCTGGTGGTCTTCCGAAGTTTGGCTAGCTTCTTGTTCCACCATGACGGATCCCCTACTTTCCTCCCCTCACTGAGAGGGCAGTTATCTGTAAAGGATTCTATTATAGCCTCGCCAACCAATGTGGCAGAGTCTTCTAGCTCTCTCCTCCCACCATACTCCAATTCAGCCTCCTCAATCCGAACACCCAGGTCCCTCCTGTAGGAGTCCCAGTCTGTTCTTCTTGGATCCCTGGTTGGGCGAAGCATGGCTGGATTTAGAGAGATATCATACCTAATATGTCTGTGATCAGAAGAAGATGGTTCATCCGACACATGCCAATTTAGTACATACCTAGCCATCTGGTTCGATGCCACCGTAATGTCCAGGACCTCCTGTCTGGCCCTAGTGACAAACGTCGGCTCTTCCCCCTGATTTAGGACTAGTAGATTCTTAGAGCTAAGATAAGCTAAAAGTTCCTCACCTCTGGTGTTTGTACCTGTACTACCCCACGAAGTGTGATGGGAGTTAGCATCCATCCCCACCAGCAGCTCCTCATCCACAGCCTCGCAGTGCTCGACCAGGCTCCTCAGCTCTTGTGTTGGCAGAGCCCCGGCGCAGTCAAAGGGGAGATATGCCGTGGCCAGGTTCAGCCTCTTCATCCCCCCCTCCGCCCGCAGCTCCACCGTCACTGCTAACAAATCCCTGCAACAGAAGTTCGTTAGTACAAAAGCACACAACTCCTAACCAGGATACACGTCCTGGGAACACCGGAGTCCTTATCATACAACAACTTACCTCCAGATGTCGCCAGCCCGCATATTTTTCCTCCAGAAATCCATGGTTCCTGGATGAGCACCAAGTCCACCTCTCCCCTGTCCAGCATCCTACACACGACAGCACTCGCCGCCCTGCTATGCTGTAGGTTCACTTGGAGGATCTTGATCATTGTTCTGCTTAATTTGCAGTCGCCTGGGTCCGCAGAGCAGCCCCAGGACTAGACATCGTGCTCAACTCTACAGGCACTTCACCGGTTTCTGCAGTCGGCAGCTTGACAGCCGCCCCCGCACCCCCAGTGATGGTTGCCGTTGACACATCTGCTACAGACTCACGGTTTGCCGTCTCATTGGCTCCCACTGTCTGTGCAGTCTCGAAATTAATTCTTATACTTACTTGGTCCATTAAAGTCCCACGAGTATGGGGGAAATAACGGTCGACCAGAGCAGAGCCCCCACTGCCCTGGCAAGACAACATACAATGAGGTTTTGTCTGGTTCCTCAAGGGGATCGTTTGGGACTGCATTTTATACCCTGCAGCCATTCATCCTTCGGCACGATGCCTTCCACCTTGGATTGGGTATTCAGTCACTGACCTTGAAGCACACCCCAAGTTCAGGACATTATTAACTGCTCAGATGAACAGCCTGCTTTACTCTCTTTTTTACAACTGTGTCGTTTGGGCAGTTTCCCGCCCCTACTTCACTGTCGCATTGCCCTTGGTTCACCCGGGAGGTGAGAGTAGCATTGTGAGGACTTAATTCCCAACTACCCCAGTCTCCCCGGTCAGAGCACTCGGTTATTTCTACCAAGCCCAACCGGTTGACTGACGAGGAGGGATAATTCCTCACCTTTGAACCATAGCCTTGGTCCAGGCCTGCATATTCAGAAACCTTCCGGAATCCTTATTCACAGGTAACCTACATTTCTGTAGGCCGTCCCACTATCCGCCACCTGTGGACCCGCCCGGTTGCTCAGGCCAGCTTGCCGGGATCTATGTCGTTACTAAGGACTATGTTTGCCGTTACTAAGGACTATGTTTGCCGTTACTAAGGACTATCTATGTCGCTACTAAGGACTATCTATGTCGTTACTAAGGACTATCTATTTCGGTACTAAGGACAGCCTATGTCGTTACTAAGGCCTATATATGTCGTTACTAAGGAAATTCTCTGGCGTTACTAAGGACAATCTATGTCGTTACTAAGGACTATCTATGTCGTTACTACGGACTATCTATGTCGATACTAAGGACTTTCTCTAGCGTTACTAAGGACTTTCTCTGTCGTTACTAATGACATTATTTGGCGTTACTAAGGACTAACTAAGTCGTTACTAAAGACTATCGATATCGTTACTGAAGACTATCGATGTCGTTACTAAGGACTTTCACTGGCGTTATTAAGGAATATCTATGTCGTTACTTAGACCTATCAATGTCGTTACTAAGGACTACCTATGTCGTTACTAAGGAGTATCTATATCGTTAATAAGGACTATCTATTTCGTACTAAGGACTATCTATCTAGATACGAAGGACATTCTCTGGCGTTCCTAAGGAATATCTATGTTGTTACAAAGTACTATCTATGTCGTTAGTAAGGACTTTCTCTGGCCTTACTAAGGAATATCTATGTCGTTACTAAGGACCATCTATGTCGTTACTAAGGACTATCTATTTTGTTAATAAGGACTATCTATGTCGTTACTAAGGGCTTTCTCTGGCGTTACTAAGGAATATCCATGTCGTTACTAAGAACTTTATCTGGCGTTACTAAGGACTACTTATGTCGTTACTATGGACTATCAATGTCGTTACTAAGGACTTTCTCTGGCGCTACTAAGGACTTTCTCTGGCGTTACTGAGGAACATCTATGTCGTTACTAAGAACTATCTATGTCGTTACTAAGTTCTATCGATGTCGTTACAAAGGAATTTTTCTGGCGTTTCTAAGGACTATCTATGTCGTTACTAAGGTCTTCCTACGTTTATACTAGAGACTATCTATGACGCAACTAAGTACATTCTGTGTCGTTACTAAGGACTTTCTCTGGCGTTACTAATTACTATCTATGTTGTTACTAAGGACTTTCTCTGGCTTTACTAAGGACTAACCATGTCGTTACTGAGGACTATGTATGTCGTTACTAAGGACTATCTATTTCGGTACTAAGGACTATCTATGTCGTTACTAAGGACTATCTATGTTGTTACTAAGGACTAAATATGTCGTTACTAAGGACTATCTATGTCGTTACTAGGGACTATCTATGTCGATACTAAGGACTTTCTCTGGCGTTACTAAGAACTTTCTCTGTCGTTACTAAGTAATATCTATGTCGTTACTAAGGACTATGGACGTCGTTACTAAGGACTATCTCTGGCATTACTAATGACTATCTATGTCGTTACAAAGGAGTTTCTCTGGCTTTACATTGGACTATGTATGTCGTTACTGAGGACTATCTATGTCGTTACTAAGGACAATCTAAGTCGTTACTAAGGACTATCTATGTCGGTACTAAGGACTATCTATGTCGTTACTAAGGACTATCTATATCGTTACTAAAGACTGTATATGTCGTTACTAAGGCCTATCTATGTTGTTACTAAGGACTTTCTCTGTCGTTATTAAGTAATATCTATGTCGTGACTAAGGGCTATCTATGTCGTTACTAAGGGCTATCTATGTTCTTACTAAGGACTTTCACTGGCGTTACTAAGAACTATCCATGTCGTTACTAAAGGACTTTCTCTGGCGTTACTAAGGAATATCCATGTCGTTACTGTGGACTATCTATGTCGTTACTAAGGACTATCTATTTCGATACTAAGGACTATCTATGTCGTTAATAAGGACTATCTATGTCGATACTGAGGACTATCTATGTCGTTACTAAGGACTATCTATGTTGTCACTAAGGACTATCTGTGCAGTTACTAAGGACTACCTATGTCGTTACTAAGGACTATCTATGTCGTTACTAAGGACTATCTATGTCGTTACTAAGGAATATCTATGTCGTTACCTAGGACCGTCTAAGTCGTTACTAAGGCCTATCTATGTCGTTACTAAAGAAATTCTTTGGCGTTACTAAGGTTTAACTATGTCGTTAATAAGGACTTTCTCTGGCGTTACTAATTACTATCTATGTCGTTACTAAGATCTATCTATGTCATTACTAAGGACTATCGATGTCGTTACTAAGGACGTTTTCTGGCGTTACTAAAGACAATCTATGTCGTTACTAAGAACTATCGATGTCGTTAGTAAGGAATTTCTGTGGCGTTACTAAAAATGATCTATGTCCGTACTAACAACAATCTATGTCGTTACTAAGGAATTTCTCTGGCTTTACTTTGGACTATGTATGTCGTTACTAAGGACTATCTCTGTCTTTACTAAGGACTACCTACGTTGTTACTATAGACTATCTATGACGCAATTAAATATATTGTGTGTTGTTACTAAGGAATATCTATGTCGTTACTAAAGACTATCGATGTCGTTACTATTGAGTTTCTCTGGCTTTACTTTGGTCTATGTATGTCGTTACTAAGGATTATCAATGTCGTTACTAAGGACGTCCGACGTTGTTACTATAGACTATCTATGACGCATCTAGGGACAATGTCTGTCGTTACTAAGGAATATCTATGTCGTTACTAAGGACTATCTATGTCGTTACTAAGGACTTTCTCTGGCGTTACTAAAGAATATCCATGTCGTTACTGCGGACTATCTATGTCGTTACTAAGGACTATGTTTGCCGTTACTAAGGACTATCTATGTCGCTACTAAATACTATCTATGTCGTTTCTAAGGACTATCTATTTCGTTAATAAGGACTATCTATGTCGTTACTAAGGACTTTATCTGGCGTTACTAAAGAATATCCATGTCGTTACTGCGGACTATCTATGTCGTTACTAAGGACTATGTTTGCCGTTACTAAGGACTATCTATGTCGCTACTAAATACTATCTATGTCGTTTCTAAGGACTATCTATTTCGTTACTAAGGACTATCTATGTCGTTACTAAGGAATTTCTCTGGCGTTACTAAGGAATTTCTATGTCGTTACTTAGACCTATCTATGTCGTTACTAAGGACTATCTATCTCGATACGAAGGACATTCTCTGGCGTTACTAAGGAATATCTATGTTGTTACAAAGTACTATCTTTGTCGTTAGTAAGGACTTTCTCTGGCGCTACTAAGGAATATCCATGTCGATACTAAGGACTATCTATGTCGTTACTAAAGACTATCTATTTCGTGAATAAGGACTATCTATGTCGTTACTAAGGGCTTTCTCTGGCGTTACTAAGGAATATCCATTTCGTTACTAAGAACTATCTATGTCGTTACTAAGGACTATCGATGTCGTTACTAAGGACTTTATCAGGCGTTTCTAAGGACTATTTATGTCTTTCCTATGGACTATCAATGTCGTTACTAAGGACTATATATGCCGTTACTAAAGACTAACTATGTCGTTACTAAGGACTATCGATATCGTTACTGAAGACCATCGTTGTCGTTACTAAGAACTTTCTCTGGCGTTACAAAGGACTATCAATGTCGTTACTAAGAACTATCGATGTCGTTACTAAGGATTTTCTTTGGCGCTACTAAGGAATATCTATGTCGTTACTAAGAACTATCTATGTCATTACTAAGGAGTTTCTCTGGCTTTACTTTGGACTATGTATGACGTTACTATGGACTATCTCTGTCTTTATTAAGGACTACATACGTTGTTAGTATAGACTATCTATGACGCAACTAATTACTAAGGACTTTCTCAGTCGTTACTAAGGACTATCCATGTCGTTACTGCGGACTATCTATGTCGTTACTACGGAATTTCTCTGGCGTTACTAAGGACTATCCATGTCGTTACTGAGGACTATCTATGTCGTAAATAAAGACTATCTATTTCGAAACTAAGGACAATCTACGTCGTTAATAAGGACTATCTATGTCGTTACTACGGAATTTCTCTGGCGTTACTAAGGACTATCCATGTCGTTACTGAGGACTATCTATGTCGTTACTACGGAATTTCTCTGGCGTTACTAAGGACTATCCATGTCGTTACTGAGGACTATCTATGTCGTAAATAAAGACTATCTATTTCGAAACTAAGGACAATCTACGTCGTTAATAAGGACTATCTATGTTGTCACTAAAGACTATCTGTGTTGTTACTAAGGATTTTCTCTGTCGTTACTAAAGAATATCTAGGTCGTCACTAAGGACTATTTGTGTCTTTACTAAGGACTATCTATGTCGATACTATAGACTTTGTCTGGCGTTACTAAGGACGTTCTGTGTCGTTACTAAGGAATATCTATGTCGATACTAAGGAGTCACTGTGTTGTTACTAAGGACTTTCTCTGTCGTTACTAAGTAATATCTATGTCGTTAGAACGGACTATCAATGTCGTTACTAAGGACTTTCTCTGTCGTTACTAAAGAGAATCTACGTCGTTGCTAAGGACTTTCTCTGGCGTTACTAAGGACTATCTATGTCGTTACTAAGGACTATCTATGTCGTTACTAAGGACTATCTATTTCGATACTAAGGACTATCTATGTCGTTACTAAGGACTATCTATGTCGTTACTAAGGACTATCTATTTCGATACTAAGGACTATCTATGTCGTTACTAAGGACTATCTATATCGTTACTAAGGACTATAAATGTCGTTACTAAGGACTATCTATGTCGTTACTAAGGACTATCTATTTCGATACTAAGGTCTATAAATGTCGTTACTAAGGACTATCTATGTCGTTACTAAGGACTATCTATTTCGATACTAAGGACTATCTATGTCGTTACTAAGGACTATCTATATCGTTACTAAGGACTAAATATGTCGTTACTAAGGACTATCTATGTCGTTACTAGGGACTATAAATGTCGTTACTAAGGACTATCTATGTCGTTACTAAGGACTATCTATTTCGATACTAAGGACTATCTATGTCGTTACTAAGGACTATCTATATCGTTACTAAGGACTATAAATGTCGTTACTAAGGACTATCTATGTCGTTACTAAGGACTATCTATTTCGATACTAAGGTCTATAAATGTCGTTACTAAGGACTATCTATGTCGTTACTAAGGACTATCTATTTCGATACTAAGGACTATCTATGTCGTTACTAAGGACTATCTATGTCGTTACTAAGGACTATCTATTTCGATACTAAGGTCTATAAATGTCGTTACTAAGGACTATCTATGTCGTTACTAAGGACTATCTATTTCGATACTAAGGACTATCTATGTCGTTACTAAGGACTATCTATATCGTTACTAAGGACTAAATATGTCGTTACTAAGGACTATCTATGTCGTTACTAGGGACTAACTATGTCGTTACTAAGTAATATCTATGTCGTTACTAGGGACTATCTATGTCGTTACTAAGTAATATCTATGTCGTTACTAAGGACTATCTATATCGTTACTAAGGACTAAATATGTCGTTACTAAGTAATATCTATGTCGTTACTAGGGACTAACTATGTCGTTACTAAGTAATATCTATGTCGTTACTAAGTAATATCTATGTCGTTACTAAGGACTATCTATGTCGTTACTAGGGACTATCTATGTCGTTACTAAGGACTATCTATGTCGTTACTAAGGACTATCTATTTCGATACTAAGGACCTTCTCTGGCGTTACTAAGGACTTTCTCTGGCGTTACTAAGTAATATCTATGTCGTTACTAAGGACTATGGAAGTCGTTACTAAGGAATTTCTCTGGCATTAATAAGGAATATCTATGTCGTTACTAATGACTATATATGTCGTTACAAAGGAGTTTCTCTGGCTTTACATTGGACTATGTATGTCGTTACTGAGGACTATCTATATCGTTACTAAGGACATCCTACGTTGTTATTATTGATTATCTATGACGCAACTAAGGACATTCTGTGTCGTTACTACAGACTAGACATGTCGATACTACGGAGTCTCTGCGTCGTTACTAAGGACTATCTATGTCGCTACTAAGGACTGCCTATTTCGTTACTAACGCCTATCAATGTCGTTACTAAGAACTTTCTCTGGCGTTACTAAGGACTAACTATGTTGTTGCTAAGGACTATCTACGTCGATACTAAGGACCTTCTCTAGCGTCACTAAGGACCTTCTCTGCCGTTACTAAGGAATAAATATGTCGTTACTAAGGACTATCTATGTCGATACTAAAGACTTTCTCTGGCGTTACAAAGGACTAAATATATCGTTACTAAGGATTAACTATGTCGTTACTAAGACGTATCTATGTCGTTACTAAGGATTTTCTCTGTCGTTACTAAATAATATCTATGTCGTGACTAAGGTCTATCTATGTCGTTACTAAGGGCTATCTATGTCCTTACTAAGGAGTTACTCTAGCTTTACTTTGGACTATGAATGTCGTTACTAAGGACTATTGATGTCGTTACTATGGATTTCTCTGGCGTTACTAAGGAATATCTATGTCGTTACTAAGGAGTTTCTCTGGCTTTACTGTGGACTACCTATGTCGTTACTAAGGATTATCTATGTCGCTACTAAGGACTATTTATGTCGATACTAAGAAGTTTCTCTAGCTTTACTTTGGACTATGAATGTCGTTACTAAGGCTATTGATGTCGTTACTATGGACTTTCTCTGGCGTTACTAAGGAATATCTATGTCGTTACTAAGGACTATCGATGTCGCTACTAAGGAGTTTCTCTGGCTTTACTGTGGACTACCTATGTCGTTACTAAGGATTATCTATGTCGCTACTAAGACTATCTATGTCGTTACTAAGGAGTTTCTCTAGCTTTACTTTGGACTATGAATGTCGTTACTAAGGACTATTGATGTCGTTACTATGGACTTTCTCTGGCGTTACTAAGGAATATCTATGTCGTTACTAAGGACTATCGATGTCGTTACTAAGGAGTTTTTCTGGCTTTACTTTGGACTACGTATGTCGTTACTAAGGATTATCTATGTCTTTACTAAGGACGTCCGACGTTGTTACTATAGACTATATGTGACGCATCTAATTACATTGTCTGTCGTTACTAAGGAATATCTATGTCGTTACTAAGGACTATCTATGTCGTTACTAAGGACTTTATCTGGCGTTACTAAAGAATATCCATGTCGTTACTGAGGACTATCTATGTCGTTACTAAGGGCTATCTTTGCCGTTACTAAGGACTATCTATGTCGCTAGTAAGGACTATCTATGTCGTTACTAAGCACTATCTATTTCGTTACTAAGGACAGTCTATGTCGTTATTAAGGCCTATTTATGTCGTTAATAAGGAATTTCCCTGGCGTTACTAAGGACTATCTATGTCGGTACTAAGGACTATCTACGTCGTTATTACGGACTATCTATGACTATACTAAGGACTTTCTCTAGCGTTACTAAGGACTTTCTCTGTCGTTACTAATGACATTATTTGGCGTTACTAAGGACTAACTATGTCGTTACTAAGGACTATCGATATCGTTACTGAAGACTATCGATGTCGTTACTAAGGACTTTCTCTGGCGTTACTAAGGAATATCTATATCGTTACTAAGGAATATCTTTTTCGATACGAAGGATATTATTTGGCGTTACTAAGGACTAACTATGTCGTTACTAAGGACTATCTATGTCGTTACTAAGGGCTTTGGGCTTTCTCTGGCGTTACTAAGGAATATCCATGTCGTTACTAAGAACTATCTATGTCGTTACTAAGGACTATCTATGTCGTTACTAAGGACTTTATCTGGCGTTACTAAGGACTATTTATGTCGTAAATATGGACTATCAATGTCGTTACTAAGGACTATCTATGTCGTTACTAAGGACTATCTATGTCGATACTAAGGACTTTCTCTGGCGTTACTAAGGACTTTCTCTGGCGTTACTGAGGAATATCTATGTCGTTTCTAAGAACTATCTATGCCGTTACTAAGGACTATCGATGACGTTACTAAGGACTTTCTCTGGCGTTACTAAGGACGATCTATGTCGTTACAAAGGACTATCGATGTCGTTACTAAGGACTTTCTCTGTCATTACTAAAGACTATCTATGTCGTTGCTAAGGACTATCTATGTCGTTACTAAGGACTATCTATGTCGTTACTAAGGACTATCTATGTCGTTACTAAGGGCTATCTTTGCCGTTACTAAGGTCTATCTATGTCGCTAGTAAGGACTATCTATGTCGTTACTAAGCACTATCTATTTCGTTACTAAGGACAGTCTATGTCGTTATTAAGGCCTATTTATGTCGTTAATAAGGAATTTCCCTGGCGTTACTAAGGACTATCTAAACGGTACTATGGACTATCTACGTCGTTATTACGGACTATCTATGACTATACTAAGGACTTTCTCTAGCGTTACTAAGGACTATCTCTGTCGTTAATAATGACATTATTTGGCGTTACTAAGGACTAACTATGTCGTTACTAAGGACTATCGATATCGTTACTGAAGACTATCGATGTCGTTACTAAGGACTTTCTCTGGCGTTACTAAGGAATATCTATATCGTTACTAAGGAATATCTTTTTCGATACGAAGGATATTATTTGGCGTTACTAAGGACTAACTATGTCGTTACTAAGGACTATCTATGTCGTTACTAAGGGCTTTCTCTGGCGTTACTAAGGAATATCCATGTCGTTACTAAGAACTATCTATTTCGTTACTAAGGACTATCGATGTCGTTACTAAGGACTTTATCTTGCGTTACTAAGGACTATTTATGTCGTAACTATGGACTATCAATGTCGTTACTAAGGACTATCTATGTCGTTACTAAGGACTATCTATGTCGATACTAAGGACTTTCTCTGGCGTTACTAAGGACTTTCTCTGGCGTTACTGAGGAATATCTATGTCGTTTCTAAGAACTATCTATGCCGTTACTAAGGACTATCGATGACGTTACTAAGGACTTTCTCTGGCGTTACTAAGGAAGATCTATGTCGTTACAAAGGACTATCGATGTCGTTACTAAGGACATTCTCTGTCGTTACTAAAGACTATCTATGTCGTTGCTAAAGACTATCTATGTCGTTACTAAGGATTATCTATGTCGTTACTAAGGACTATCTATGTCGTTACTAAGGACTATCTATGTCGTTGCTAAGGACTATCTATGTCGTTACTAAGGACTATCTATGTCGTTGCTAAGGACTATCTATGTCGTTACTAAGGACTATCTATGTCGTTGCTACGGACTATCTATTTCGTTACTAAAGACTATCTATGTCGTTGCTAAGGACTATCTATGTCGTTGCTAAGGACTATCTAAGTCGTTACTAAGGACTATCTATGTCGTTACTAAGGACTATCTATATCGTTGCTAAGGACTATCTATGTCGTTGCTAAGGACTATCTATGTCGTTACTAAGGACTATCTATGTCGTTGCTAAGGACTATCTATGTCGTTACTAAGGACTATCTATGTCGTTGCTAATGACTATCTATGTCGTTGCTAAGTACTATCTATGTCGTTGCTAAGGACTATCTATGTCGTTGCTAAGGACTATCTATGTCGTTGCTAAGGACTATCTATGTCGTTACTAAGTACTATCTATGTCGTTGCTAAGGACTATCTATGTCGTTACTAAGGACTATCTATGTCGTTACTAATGACTATCTATGTCGTAGCTAAGGACTATCTATGTCGTTGCTAAGGACTATCTATGTCGTTACTAAGGACTATCTATGTCGTTGCTAAGGACTATCTATGTCGTTACTAAGGACTATCTATGTCGTTGCTAAGGACTATCTATGTTGTTACTAAAGACTATCTATGTCGTTGCTAAGGACTATCTATGTCGTTGCTAAGGGCTATCTATGTCGTTGATAAGGACTATCTACGTCGTTACTAAGGACTATCTATGTCGTTGCTAAGGACTATCTATGTCGTTGCTAAGGGCTATCTATGTCGTTACTAAAGACTATCTATGTCGTTGCTAAGGACTATCTATGTCGTTGCTAAGGACTTTCTCTGGCGTTACTAAGGACGATCTATGTCGTTACAAAGGACTATCGATGTCGTTACTAAGGACTTTCTCTGTCGTTACTAAAGACTATCTATGTCGTTGCTAAGGAATATCCATGTCGTTACTAAGAACTATCTATGTCGTTACTAAGGACTATCGATTTCGTTACTAAGGACTTTATCTGGCGTTACTAAGGACTATTTATGTCGTAACTATGGACTATCAATGTCGTTACTAAGGACTATCTATGTCGTTACTAAGGACTATCTATGTCGATACTAAGGACTTTCTCTGGCGTTACTAAGGACTTTCTCTGGCGTTACTGAGGAATATCTATGTCGTTCCTAAGAACTATCTATGCCGTTACTAAGGACTATCGATGACGTTACTAAGGACTTTCTCTGGCGTTACTAAGGACGATCCATGTCGTTACAAAGGACTATCGATGTCGTTACTAAGGACTTTCTCTGTCGTTACTAAAGACTATCTATGTTGTTGCTAAGGAATATCTATGTCGTTACTAAGGACTATCTATGTCGTTACTAAGGACTTTATCTGGCGTTACTAAAGAATATCCATGTCGTTACTGAGGACTATCTATGTCGTTACTAAGGACTATCTATGTCGTTACTAAGGACTTTATCTGGCGTTACTAAAGAATATCCATGTCGTTACTGAGGACTATCTATGTCGTTACTAAGGGCTATCTTTGCCGTTACTAAGGACTATCTATGTCGCTAGTAAGGACTATCTATGTCGTTACTAAGCACTATCTATTTCGTTACTAAGGACAGTCTATGTCGTTATTAAGGCCTATTTATGTCGTTAATAAGGAATTTCCCTGTCGTTACTAAGGACTATCTATGTCGGTACTAAGGACTATCTACGTCGTTATTACGGACTATCTATGACTATACTAAGGACTTTCTCTAGCGTTACTAAGGACTTTCTCTGTCGTTACTAATGACATTATTTGGCGTTACTAAGGACTAACTATGTCGTTACTAAGGACTATCGATATCGTTACTGAAGACTATCGATGTCGTTACTAAGGACTTTCTCTGGCGTTACTAAGGAATATCTATATCGTTACTAAGGAATATCTTTTTCGATACGAAGGATATTATTTGGCGTTACTAAGGACTAACTATGTCGTTACTAATTACTATCTATGTCGTTACTAAGGGCTTTCTCTGGCGTTACTAAGGAATATCCATGTCGTTACTAAGAACTATCTATATCGTTACTAAGGACTATCGATGTCGTTACTAAGGACTTTATCTTGCGTTACTAAGGACTATTTATGTCGTAACTATGGACTATCAATGTCGTTACTAAGGACTATCTATGTCGTTACTAAGGACTATCTATGTCGATACTAAGGACTTTCTCTGGCGTTACTAAGGACTTTCTCTGGCGTTACTGAGGAATATCTATGTCGTTTCTAAGAACTATCTATGCCGTTACTAAGGACTATCTATGTCGTTGCTAAGGACTATCTATGTCGTTACTAAGGACTATCTATGTCGTTGCTAACTACTATCTATGACGTTACTAAGGACTTTCTCTGGCGTTACTAAGGACGATCTATGTCGTTACAAAGGACTATCGATGTCGTTACTAAGGACTTTCTCTGTCGTTACTAAAGACTATCTATGTCGTTGCTAAGGACTATCTATGTCGTTACTAAGGACTATCTATGTCGTTACTAAGGACTATCTATGTCGTTATTAAGGACTATCTATGTCGTTGCTAAGGACTATCTATGTCGTTACTAAGGACTATCTATGTCGTTGCTAAGGACTATCTATGTCGTTACTAAGGACTATCTATGTCGTTGCTAAGGACTATCTATGTCGTTACTAAAGACTATCTATGTCGTTGCTAAGGACTATCTATGTCGTTACTAAGGACTATCTATGTCGTTGCTAAGGACTATCTATGTCGTTGCTAAGGACTATCTATGTCGGTACTAAGGACTATCTACGTCGTTATTACGGACTATCTATGACTATACTAAGGACTTTCTCTAGCGTTACTAAGGACTTTCTCTGTCGTTACTAATGACATTATTTGGCGTTACTAAGGACTAACTATGTCGTTACTAAGGACTATCTATGTCGTTACTAAGGACTATCTATGTCGTTGCTAAGGACTATCTATGTCGTTGCTAAGGACTATCTATGTCGTTACTAAGGACTATCTATGTCGTTGCTAAGGACTATCTATGTCGTTACTAAGGACTATCTATGTCGTTGCTAATGACTATCTATGTCGTTGCTAAGGACTATCTATGTCGTTGCTAAGGACTATCTATGTCGTTGCTAAGGACTATCTATGTCGTTGCTAAGGACTATCTATGTCGTTACTAAGAACTATCTATGTCGTTGCTAAGGACTATCTATGTCGTTACTAAGGACTATCTATGTCGTTACTAATGACTATCTATGTCGTTGCTAAGGACTATCTATGTCGTTGCTAAGGACTATCTATGTCGTTACTAAGGACTATCTATGTCGTTGCTAAGGACTATCTATATCGTTACTAAGGACTATCTATGTCGTTGCTAAGGACTATCTATGTCGTTACTAAAGACTATCTATGTCGTTGCTAAGGACTATCTATGTCGTTACTAAGGACTATCTATGTCGTTGCTAAGGACTATCTATGTTGTTACTAAAGACTATCTATGTCGTTGCTAAGGACTATCTATGTCGTTGCTAAGGGCTATCTATGTCGTTGATAAGGACTATCTACGTCGTTACTAAGGACTATCTATGTCGTTGCTAAGGACTATCTATGTCGTTGCTAAGGGCTATCTATGTCGTTACTAAAGACTATCTATGTCGTTGCTAAGGACTATCTATGTCGTTGCTAAGGACTTTCTCTGGCGTTACTAAGGACGATCTATGTCGTTACAAAGGACTATCGATGTCGTTACTAAGGACTTTCTCTGTCGTTACTAAAGACTATCTATGTCGTTGCTAAGGAATATCCATGTCGTTACTAAGAACTATCTATGTCGTTACTAAGGACTATCGATTTCGTTACTAAGGACTTTATCTGGCGTTACTAAGGACTATTTATGTCGTAACTATGGACTATCAATGTCGTTACTAAGGACTATCTATGTCGTTACTAAGGACTATCTATGTCGATACTAAGGACTTTCTCTGGCGTTACTAAGGACTTTCTCTGGCGTTACTGAGGAATATCTATGTCGTTCCTAAGAACTATCTATGCCGTTACTAAGGACTATCGATGACGTTACTAAGGACTTTCTCTGGCGTTACTAAGGACGATCCATGTCGTTACAAAGGACTATCGATGTCGTTACTAAGGACTTTCTCTGTCGTTACTAAAGACTATCTATGTTGTTGCTAAGGAATATCTATGTCGTTACTAAGGACTATCTATGTCGTTACTAAGGACTTTATCTGGCGTTACTAAAGAATATCCATGTCGTTACTGAGGACTATCTATGTCGTTACTAAGGACTATCTATGTCGTTACTAAGGACTATCTATGTCGCTAGTAAGGACTATCTATGTCGTTACTAAGCACTATCTATTTCGTTACTAAGGACAGTCTATGTCGTTATTAAGGCCTATTTATGTCGTTAATAAGGAATTTCCCTGTCGTTACTAAGGACTATCTATGTCGGTACTAAGGACTATCTACGTCGTTATTACGGACTATCTATGACTATACTAAGGACTTTCTCTAGCGTTACTAAGGACTTTCTCTGTCGTTACTAATGACATTATTTGGCGTTACTAAGGACTAACTATGTCGTTACTAAGGCCTATCGATATCGTTACTGAAGACTATCGATGTCGTTACTAAGGACTTTCTCTGGCGTTACTAAGGAATATCTATATCGTTACTAAGGAATATCTTTTTCGATACGAAGGATATTATTTGGCGTTACTAAGGACTAACTATGTCGTTACTAATTACTATCTATGTCGTTACTAAGGGCTTTCTCTGGCGTTACTAAGGAATATCCATGTCGTTACTAAGAACTATCTATATCGTTACTAAGGACTATCGATGTCGTTACTAAGGACTTTATCTTGCGTTACTAAGGACTATTTATGTCGTAACTATGGACTATCAATGTCGTTACTAAGGACTATCTATGTCGTTACTAAGGACTATCTATGTCGATACTAAGGACTTTCTCTGGCGTTACTAAGGACTTTCTCTGGCGTTACTGAGGAATATCTATGTCGTTTCTAAGAACTATCTATGCCGTTACTAAGGACTATCTATGTCGTTGCTAAGGACTATCTATGTCGTTACTAAGGACTATCTATGTCGTTGCTAACTACTATCTATGACGTTACTAAGGACTTTCTCTGGCGTTACTAAGGACGATCTATGTCGTTACAAAGGACTATCGATGTCGTTACTAAGGACTTTCTCTGTCGTTACTAAAGACCATCTATGTCGTTGCTAAGGACTATCTATGTCGTTACTAAGGACTATCTATGTCGTTACTAAGGACTATCTATGTCGTTATTAAGGTCTATCTATGTCGTTGCTAAGGACTATCTATGTCGTTACTAAGGACTATCTATGTCGTTGCTAAGGACTATCTATGTCGTTACTAAAGACTATCTATGTCGTTGCTAAGGACTATCTATGTCGTTACTAAAGACTATCTATGTCGTTGCTAAGGACTATCTATGTCGTTACTAAGGACTATCTATGTCGTTGCTAAGGACTATCTATGTCGTTGCTAAGGACTATCTATGTCGGTACTAAGGACTATCTACGTCGGTATTACGGACTATCTATGACTATACTAAGGACTTTCTCTAGCGTTACTAAGGACTTTCTCTGTCGTTACTAATGACATTATTTGGCGTTACTAAGGACTAACTATGTCGTTACTAAGGACTATCTATGTCGTTACTAAGGACTATCTATGTCGTTGCTAAGGACTATCTATGTCGTTGCTAAGGACTATCTATGTCGTTACTAAGGACTATCTATGTCGTTGCTAAGGACTATCTATGTCGTTACTAAGGACTATCTATGTCGTTGCTAATGACTATCTATGTCGTTGCTAAGGACTATCTATGTCGTTGCTAAGGACTATCTATGTCGTTGCTAAGGACTATCTATGTCGTTACTAAGGACTATCTATGTCGTTGCTAAGGACTATCTATATCGTTACTAAGGACTATCTATGTCGTTGCTAAGGACTATCTATGTCGTTACTAAAGACTATCTATGTCGTTGCTAAGGACTATCTATGTCGTTACTAAGGACTATCTATGTCGTTGCTAACTACTATCTATGTCGTTGCTAAGGACTATCTATGTCGTTGCTAAGGACTATCTATGTCGTTACTAAAGACTATCTATGTCGTTGATAAGGACTATCTACGTTGTTACTAAGGACTATCTATGTCGTTGCTAAGGACTATCTATGTCGTTGCTAAGGACTATCTATGTCGTTACTAAAAACTATCTATGTCGTTGCTAAGGACTATCTATGTCGTTGCTAAGGACTTTCTCTGGCGTTACTAAGGACGATCTATGTCGTTACAAAGGACTATCGATGTCGTTACTAAGGACTTTCTCTGTCGTTACTAAAGACTATCTATGTCGTTGCTAAGGAATATCCATGTCGTTACTAAGAACTATCTATGTCGTTACTAAGGAATATCCATGTCGTTACTAAGAACTATCTATGTCGTTACTAAGGACTATCGATGTCGTTACTAAGGACTTTATCTGGCGTTACTAAGGACTATTTATGTCGTAACTATGGACTATCAATGTCGTTACTAAGGACTTTCTCTGTCGTTACTAAAGACTATCTATGTTGTTGCTAAGGAATATCTATGTCGTTACTAAGGACTATCTATGTCGTTACTAAGGACTTTATCTGGCGTTACTAAAGAATATCCATGTCGTTACTGAGGACTATCTATGTCGTTACTAAGGACTATCTATGTCGTTACTAAGGACTTTATCTGGCGTTACTAAAGAATATCCATGTCGTTACTGAGGACTATCTATGTCGTTACTAAGGGCTATCTTTGCCGTTACTAAGGACTATCTATGTCGCTAGTAAGGACTATCTATGTCGTTACTAAGCACTATCTATTTCGTTACTAAGGACAGTCTATGTCGTTATTAAGGCCTATTTATGTCGTTAATAAGGAATTTCCCTGTCGTTACTAAGGACTATCTATGTCGGTACTAAGGACTATCTACGTCGTTATTACGGACTATCTATGACTATACTAAGGACTTTCTCTAGCGTTACTAAGGACTTTCTCTGTCGTTACTAATGACATTATTTGGCGTTACTAAGGACTAACTATGTCGTTACTAAGGACTATCGATATCGTTACTGAAGACTATCGATGTCGTTACTAAGGATTTTCTCTGGCGTTACTAAGGAATATCTATATCGTTACTAAGGAATATCTTTTTCGAATCGAAGGATATTATTTGGCGTTACTAAGGACTAACTATGTCGTTACTAATTACTATCTATGTCGTTACTAAGGGCTTTCTCTGGCGTTACTAAGGAATATCCATGTCGTTACTAAGAACTATCTATATCGTTACTAAGGACTATCGATGTCGTTACTAAGGACTTTATCTTGCGTTACTAAGGACTATTTATGTCGTAACTATGGACTATCAATGTCGTTACTAAGGACTATCTATGTCGTTACTAAGGACTATCTATGTCGATACTAAGGACTTTCTCTGGCGTTACTAAGGACTTTCTCTGGCGTTACTGAGGAATATCTATGTCGTTTCTAAGAACTATCTATGCCGTTACTAAGGACTATCTATGTCGTTGCTAAGGACTATCTATGTCGTTACTAAGGACTATCTATGTCGTTGCTAACTACTATCTATGACGTTACTAAGGACTTTCTCTGGCGTTACTAAGGACGATCTATGTCGTTACAAAGGACTATCGATGTCGTTACTAAGGACTTTCTCTGTCGTTACTAAAGACTATCTATGTCGTTGCTAAGGACTATCTATGTCGTTACTAAGGACTATCTATGTCGTTACTAAGGACTATCTATGTCGTTATTAAGGACTATCTATGTCGTTGCTAAGGACTATCTATGTCGTTACTAAGGACTATCTATGTCGTTGCTAAGGACTATCTATGTCGTTACTAAGGACTATCTATGTCGTTGCTAAGGACTATCTATGTCGTTACTAAAGACTATCTATGTCGTTGCTAAGGACTATCTATGTCGTTACTAAGGACTATCTATGTCGTTGCTAAGGACTATCTATGTCGTTGCTATTGACTATCTATGTCGGTACTAAGGACTATCTACGTCGTTATTACGGACTATCTATGACTATACTAAGGACTTTCTCTAGCGTTACTAAGGACTTTCTCTGTCGTTACTAATGACATTATTTGGCGTTACTAAGGACTAACTATGTCGTTACTAAGGACTATCTATGTCGTTACTAAGGACTATCTATGTCGTTGCTAAGGACTATCTATGTCGTTGCTAAGGACTATCTATGTCGTTACTAAGGACTATCTATGTCGTTGCTAAGGACTATCTATGTCGTTACTAAGGACTATCTATGTCGTTGCTAATGACTATCTATGTCGTTGCTAAGGACTATCTATGTCGTTGCTAAGGACTATCTATGTCGTTGCTAAGGACTATCTATGTCGTTGCTAAGGACTATCTATGTCGTTACTAAGAACTATCTATGTCGTTGCTAAGGACTATCTATGTCGTTACTAAGGACTATCTATGTCGTTACTAATGACTATCTATGTCGTTGCTAAGGACTATCTATGTCGTTGCTAAGGACTATCTATGTCGTTACTAAGGACTATCTATGTCGTTGCTAAGGACTATCTATATCGTTACTAAGGACTATCTATGTCGTTGCTAAGGACTATCTATGTCGTTACTAAAGACTATCTATGTCGTTGCTAAGGACTATCTATGTCGTTACTAAGGACTATCTATGTCGTTGCTAAGGACTATCTATGTTGTTACTAAAGACTATCTATGTCGTTGCTAAGGACTATCTATGTCGTTGCTAAGGGCTATCTATGTCGTTGATAAGGACTATCTACGTCGTTACTAAGGACTATCTATGTCGTTGCTAAGGACTATCTATGTCGTTGCTAAGGGCTATCTATGTCGTTACTAAAGACTATCTATGTCGTTGCTAAGGACTATCTATGTCGTTGCTAAGGACTTTCTCTGGCGTTACTAAGGACGATCTATGTCGTTACAAAGGACTATCGATGTCGTTACTAAGGACTTTCTCTGTCGTTACTAAAGACTATCTATGTCGTTGCTAAGGAATATCCATGTCGTTACTAAGAACTATCTATGTCGTTACTAAGGACTATCGATTTCGTTACTAAGGACTTTATCTGGCGTTACTAAGGACTATT
Source organism: Prosapia bicincta (assembly GCA_036971475.1). Lineage (NCBI taxonomy): Eukaryota > Metazoa > Arthropoda > Insecta > Hemiptera > Cercopidae > Prosapia > Prosapia bicincta. Next base: position 51,140,560 of record JBAIZL010000006.1, read on the forward strand.
TATGTCGTAACTATGGACTATCAATGTCGTTACTAAGGACTATCTATGTCGTTACTAAGGACTATCTATGTCGATACTAAGGACTTTCTCTGGCGTTACTAAGGACTTTCTCTGGCGTTACTGAGGAATATCTATGTCGTTCCTAAGAACTATCTATGCCGTTACTAAGGACTATCGATGACGTTACTAAGGACTTTCTCTGGCGTTACTAAGGACGATCCATGTCGTTACAAAGGACTATCGATGTCGTTACTAAGGACTTTCTCTGTCGTTACTAAAGACTATCTATGTTGTTGCTAAGGAATATCTATGTCGTTACTAAGGACTATCTATGTCGTTACTAAGGACTTTATCTGGCGTTACTAAAGAATATCCATGTCGTTACTGAGGACTATCTATGTCGTTACTAAGGACTATCTATGTCGTTACTAAGGACTATCTATGTCGCTAGTAAGGACTATCTATGTCGTTACTAAGCACTATCTATTTCGTTACTAAGGACAGTCTATGTCGTTATTAAGGCCTATTTATGTCGTTAATAAGGAATTTCCCTGTCGTTACTAAGGACTATCTATGTCGGTACTAAGGACTATCTACGTCGTTATTACGGACTATCTATGACTATACTAAGGACTTTCTCTAGCGTTACTAAGGACTTTCTCTGTCGTTACTAATGACATTATTTGGCGTTACTAAGGACTAACTATGTCGTTACTAAGGCCTATCGATATCGTTACTGAAGACTATCGATGTCGTTACTAAGGACTTTCTCTGGCGTTACTAAGGAATATCTATATCGTTACTAAGGAATATCTTTTTCGATACGAAGGATATTATTTGGCGTTACTAAGGACTAACTATGTCGTTACTAATTACTATCTATGTCGTTACTAAGGGCTTTCTCTGGCGTTACTAAGGAATATCCATGTCGTTACTAAGAACTATCTATATCGTTACTAAGGACTATCGATGTCGTTACTAAGGACTTTATCTTGCGTTACTAAGGACTATTTATGTCGTAACTATGGACTATCAATGTCGTTACTAAGGACTATCTATGTCGTTACTAAGGACTATCTATGTCGATACTAAGGACTTTCTCTGGCGTTACTAAGGACTTTCTCTGGCGTTACTGAGGAATATCTATGTCGTTTCTAAGAACTATCTATGCCGTTACTAAGGACTATCTATGTCGTTGCTAAGGACTATCTATGTCGTTACTAAGGACTATCTATGTCGTTGCTAACTACTATCTATGACGTTACTAAGGACTTTCTCTGGCGTTACTAAGGACGATCTATGTCGTTACAAAGGACTATCGATGTCGTTACTAAGGACTTTCTCTGTCGTTACTAAAGACCATCTATGTCGTTGCTAAGGACTATCTATGTCGTTACTAAGGACTATCTATGTCGTTACTAAGGACTATCTATGTCGTTATTAAGGTCTATCTATGTCGTTGCTAAGGACTATCTATGTCGTTACTAAGGACTATCTATGTCGTTGCTAAGGACTATCTATGTCGTTACTAAAGACTATCTATGTCGTTGCTAAGGACTATCTATGTCGTTACTAAAGACTATCTATGTCGTTGCTAAGGACTATCTATGTCGTTACTAAGGACTATCTATGTCGTTGCTAAGGACTATCTATGTCGTTGCTAAGGACTATCTATGTCGGTACTAAGGACTATCTACGTCGGTATTACGGACTATCTATGACTATACTAAGGACTTTCTCTAGCGTTACTAAGGACTTTCTCTGTCGTTACTAATGACATTATTTGGCGTTACTAAGGACTAACTATGTCGTTACTAAGGACTATCTATGTCGTTACTAAGGACTATCTATGTCGTTGCTAAGGACTATCTATGTCGTTGCTAAGGACTATCTATGTCGTTACTAAGGACTATCTATGTCGTTGCTAAGGACTATCTATGTCGTTACTAAGGACTATCTATGTCGTTGCTAATGACTATCTATGTCGTTGCTAAGGACTATCTATGTCGTTGCTAAGGACTATCTATGTCGTTGCTAAGGACTATCTATGTCGTTACTAAGGACTATCTATGTCGTTGCTAAGGACTATCTATATCGTTACTAAGGACTATCTATGTCGTTGCTAAGGACTATCTATGTCGTTACTAAAGACTATCTATGTCGTTGCTAAGGACTATCTATGTCGTTACTAAGGACTATCTATGTCGTTGCTAACTACTATCTATGTCGTTGCTAAGGACTATCTATGTCGTTGCTAAGGACTATCTATGTCGTTACTAAAGACTATCTATGTCGTTGATAAGGACTATCTACGTTGTTACTAAGGACTATCTATGTCGTTGCTAAGGACTATCTATGTCGTTGCTAAGGACTATCTATGTCGTTACTAAAAACTATCTATGTCGTTGCTAAGGACTATCTATGTCGTTGCTAAGGACTTTCTCTGGCGTTACTAAGGACGATCTATGTCGTTACAAAGGACTATCGATGTCGTTACTAAGGACTTTCTCTGTCGTTACTAAAGACTATCTATGTCGTTGCTAAGGAATATCCATGTCGTTACTAAGAACTATCTATGTCGTTACTAAGGAATATCCATGTCGTTACTAAGAACTATCTATGTCGTTACTAAGGACTATCGATGTCGTTACTAAGGACTTTATCTGGCGTTACTAAGGACTATTTATGTCGTAACTATGGACTATCAATGTCGTTACTAAGGACTTTCTCTGTCGTTACTAAAGACTATCTATGTCGTTGCTAAGGAATATCTATGTCGTTACTAAGGACTATCTATGTCGTTACTAAGGACTATCTATGTCGTTACTAAGGACTATCTACGTCGTTGCTAAGGACTATCTATGTCGTTACTAAGGACTATCTATGTCGTTACTAAGGACTATCTATGTAGTTGCTAAGGACTATATATGTCGTTACTAAGGACTATCTATGTCGTTGCTAAGGACTATCTATGTCGTTACTAAGGACTATCTATGTCGTTGCTAAGGACTATCTATGTCGTTACTAAAGACTATCTATGTCGTTGCTAAGGACTACCTATGTCGTTACTAAGGACTATCTATGTCGTTGCTAACGACTATCTATGTCGTAGCTAAGGACTATCTATGTCGTTGCTAAGGACTATCTATGTCGTTGCTATGGACTATCTATGTCGTTACTAATGACTATCTATGTCGTTGCTAAGGACTATCTATGTCGTTGCTAAGGACTATCTATGTCGTTACTAAGGACTATCTATGTCGTTGCTAAGGACTATCTATATCGTTACTAAGGACTATCTATGTCGTTGCTAAGTACTATCTATGTCGTTGCTAAAGACTATCTATGTCGTTGCTAAGGACTATCTATGTCGTTACTAAGGACTATCTATGTCGTTGCTAACTACTATCTATGTCGTTGCTAAGGACTATCTATGTCGTTGCTAAGGACTATCTATGTCGTTACTAAAGACTATCTATGTCGTTGATAAGGACTATCTACGTTGTTACTAAGGACTATCTATGTCGTTACAAAGGACTATCGATGTCGTTACTAAGGACTTTCTCTGTCGTTACTAAAGACTATCTATGTCGTTGCTAAGGAATATCCATGTCGTTACTAAGAACTATCTATGTCGTTACTAAGGACTATCGATGTCGTTACTAAGGACTTTATCTGGCGTTACTAAGGACTATTTATGTCGTAACTATGGACTATCAATGTCGTTACTAAGGACTATCTATGTCGTTACTAAGGACTATCTATGTCGATACTAAGGACTTTCTCTGGCGTTACTAAGGACTTTCTCTGGCGTTACTGAGGAATATCTATGTCGTTTCTAAGAACTATCTATGCCGTTACTAAGGACTATCGATGACGTTACTAAGGACTTTCTCTGGCGTTACTAAGGACGATCTATGTCGTTACAAAGGACTATCGATGTCGTTACTAAGGACTTTCTCTGTCGTTACTAAAGACTATCTATGTCGTTGCTAAGGACTATCTATGTCGTTACTAAGGACTATCTATGTCGTTGCTAAGGACTATCTATGTCGTTACTAAGGACTATCTATGTCGTTGCTAAGGACTATCTATGTCGTTACTAAGGACTATCTATGTCGTTGCTACGGACTATCTATTTCGTTACTAAAGACTATCTATGTCGTTGCTAAGGACTATCTATGTCGTTGCTAAGGACTATCTATGTCGTTACTAAGGACTATCTATGTCGTTACTAAGGACTATCTATGTCGTTGCTAAGGACTATCTATGTCGTTGCTAAGGACTATCTATGTCGTTACTAAGGACTATCTATGTCGTTGCTAAGGACTATCTATGTCGTTACTAAGGACTATCTATGTCGTTACTAAGGACTATCTATGTCGTTGCTAAGGACTATCTATGTCGTTACTAAAGACTATCTATGTCGTTGCTAAGGACTACCTATGTCGTTACTAAGGACTATCTATGTCGTTGCTAACGACTATCTATGTCGTAGCTAAGGACTATCTATGTCGTTGCTAAGGACTATCTATGTCGTTGCTATGGACTATCTATGTCGTTACTAATGACTATCTATGTCGTTGCTAAGGACTATCTATGTCGTTGCTAAGGACTATCTATGTCGTTACTAAGGACTATCTATGTCGTTGCTAAGGACTATCTATATCGTTACTAAGGACTATCTATGTCGTTGCTAAGTACTATCTATGTCGTTACTAAAGACTATCTATGTCGTTGCTAAGGACTATCTATGTCGTTACTAAGGACTATCTATGTCGTTGCTAAGGACTATCTATGTCGTTGCTAAGGACTATCTATGTCGTTGCTAAGGACTATCTATGTCGTTACTAAAGACTATCTATGTCGTTGATAAGGACTATCTACGTTGTTACTAAGGACTATCTATGTCGTTACAAAGGACTATCGATGTCGTTACTAAGGACTTTCTCTGTCGTTACTAAAGACTATCTATGTCGTTGCTAAGGAATATCCATGTCGTTACTAAGAACTATCTATGTCGTTACTAAGGACTATCGATGTCGTTACTAAGGACTTTATCTGGCGTTACTAAGGACTATTTATGTCGTAACTATGGACTATCAATGTCGTTACTAAGGACTATCTATGTCGTTACTAAGGACTATCTATGTCGATACTAAGGACTTTCTCTGGCGTTACTAAGGACTTTCTCTGGCGTTACTGAGGAATATCTATGTCGTTTCTAAGAACTATCTATGCCGTTACTAAGGACTATCGATGACGTTACTAAGGACTTTCTCTGGCGTTACTAAGGACGATCTATGTCGTTACAAAGGACTATCGATGTCGTTACTAAGGACTTTCTCTGTCGTTACTAAAGACTATCTATGTCGTTGCTAAGGACTATCTATGTCGTTACTAAGGACTATCTATGTCGTTGCTAAGGACTATCTATGTCGTTACTAAGGACTATCTATGTCGTTGCTAAGGACTATCTATGTCGTTTTAAGGACTATCTATGTCGTTGCTACGGACTATCTATTTCGTTACTAAAGACTATCTATGTCGTTGCTAAGGACTATCTATGTCGTTGCTAAGGACTATCTATGTCGTTACTAAGGACTATCTATGTCGTTACTAAGGACTATCTATGTCGTTGCTAAGGACTATCTATGTCGTTGCTAAGGACTATCTATGTCGTTACTAAGGACTATCTATGTCGTTGCTAAGGACTATCTATGTCGTTACTAAGGACTATCTATGTCGTTGCTAATGACTATCTATGTCGTTGCAAAGGACTATCTATGTCGTTGCTAAGGACTATCTATGTCGTTGCTAAGGACTTTCTATGTCGTTGCTAAGGACTATCTATGTCGTTACTAAGTACTATCTATGTCGTTGCTAAGGACTATCTATGTCGTTACTAAGGACTATCTATGTCGTTACTAATGACTATCTATGTCGTTGCTAAGGACTATCTATGTCGTTGCTAAGGACTATCTATGTCGTTACTAAGGACTATCTATGTCGTTGCTAAGGACTATCTATGTCGTTACTAAAGACTATCTATGTCGTTGCTAAAGACTATCTATGTCGTTGCTAAGGACTATCTACGTCGTTACTAAGGACTATCTATGTCGTTGCTAAGGACTATCTATGTCGTTGCTAAGGACTATCTATGTCGTTACTAAAGACTATCTATGTCGTTGCTAAGGACTATCTATGTCGTTGCTAAGGACTTTCTCTGGCGTTACTAAGGACGATCTATGTCGTTACAAAGGACTATCGATGTCGTTACTAAGGACTTTCTCTGTCGTTACTAAAGACTATCTATGTCGTTGCTAAGGAATATCCATGTCGTTACTAAGAACTATCTATGTCGTTACTAAGGACTATCGATGTCGTTACGAAGGACTTTATCTGGCGTTACTAAGGACTATTTATGTCGTAACTATGGACTATCAATGTCGTTACTAAGGACTATCTATGTCGTTACTAATTACTATCTATGTCGATACTAAGGACTTTCTCTGGCGTTACTAAGGACTTTCTCTGGCGTTACTGAGGAATATCTATGTCGTTCCTAAGAACTATCTATGCCGTTACTAAGGACTATCGATGACGTTACTAAGGACTTTCTCTGGCGTTACTAAGGACGATCTATGTCGTTACAAAGGACTATCGATGTCGTTACTAAGGACTTTCTCTGTCGTTACTAAAGACTATCTATGTTGTTGCTAAGGAATATCTATGTCGTTACTAAGGACTATCTATGTCGTTACTAAGGACTATCTATGTCGTTACTAAGGACTATCTACGTCGTTGCTAAGGACTATCTATGTCGTTACTAAGGACTATCTATGTCGTTACTAAGGACTATCTATGTCGTTGCTAAGGACTATCTATGTCGTTACTAAGGACTTTATCTGGCGTTACTAAAGAATATCCATGTCGTTACTGAGGACTATCTATGTCGTTACTAAGGACTATCTATGTCGTTACTAAGGACTTTATCTGGCGTTACTAAAGAATATCCATGTCGTTACTGAGGACTATCTATGTCGTTACTAAGGGCTATCTTTGCCGTTACTAAGGACTATCTATGTCGCTAGTAGGGACTATCTATGTCGTTACTAAGCACTATCTATTTCGTTACTAAGGACAGTCTATGTCGTTATTAAGGCCTATTTATGTCGTTAATAAGGAATTTCCCTGGCGATACTAAGGACTATCTATGTCGGTACTAAGGACTATCTACGTCGTTATTACGGACTATCTATGACTATACTAAGGACTTTCTCTAGCGTTACTAAGGACTTTCTCTGTCGTTACTAATGACATTATTTGGCGTTACTAAGGACTAACTATGTCGTTACTAAGGACTATCTATGTCGTTACTAAGGGCTTTCTCTGGCGTTACTAAGGAATATCCATGTCGTTACTAAGAACTATCTATATCGTTACTAAGGACTATCGATGTCGTTACTAAGGACTTTATCTTGCGTTACTAAGGACTATTTATGTCGTAACTATGGACTATCAATATCGTTACTAAGGACTATCTATGTCGTTACTAAGGACTATCTATGTCGATACTAAGGACTTTCTCTGGCGTTACTAAGGACTTTCTCTGGCGTTACTGAGGAATATCTATGTCGTTTCTAAGAACTATCTATGCCGTTACTAAGGACTATCTATGTCGTTGCTAAGGACTATCTATGTCGTTACTAAGGACTATCTATGTCGTTGCTAACTACTATCTATGACGTTACTAAGGACTTTCTCTGGCGTTACTAAGGACGATCTATGTCGTTACAAAGGACTATCGATGTCGTTACTAAGGACTTTCTCTGTCGTTACTAAAGACCATCTATGTCGTTGCTAAGGACTATCTATGTCGTTACTAAGGACTATCTATGTCGTTACTAAGGACTATCTATGTCGTTATTAAGGACTATCTATGTCGTTGCTAAGGACTATCTATGTCGTTACTAAGGACTATCTATGTCGTTGCTAAGGACTATCTATGTCGTTACTAAGGACTATCTATGTCGTTGCTAAGGACTATCTATGTCGTTACTAAAGACTATCTATGTCGTTGCTAAGGACTATCTATGTCGTTACTAAGGACTATCTATGTCGTTGCTAAGGACTATCTATGTCGTTGCTAAGGACTATCTATGTCGGTACTAAGGACTATCTACGTCGTTATTACGGACTATCTATGACTATACTAAGGACTTTCTCTAGCGTTACTAAGGACTTTCTCTGTCGTTACTAATGACATTATTTGGCGTTACTAAGGACTAACTATGTCGTTACTAAGGACTATCTATGTCGTTACTAAGGACTATCTATGTCGTTGCTAAGGACTATCTATGTCGTTGCTAAGGACTATCTATGTCGTTACTAAGGACTATCTATGTCGTTGCTAAGGACTATCTATGTCGTTACTAAGGACTATCTATGTCGTTGCTAATGACTATCTATGTCGTTGCTAAGGACTATCTATGTCGTTGCTAAGGACTATCTATGTCGTTGCTAAGGACTATCTATGTCGTTGCTAAGGACTATCTATGTCGTTACTAAGAACTATCTATGTCGTTGCTAAGGACTATCTATGTCGTTACTAAGGACTATCTATGTCGCTACTAATGACTATCTATGTCGTTGCTAAGGACTATCTATGTCGTTGCTAAGGACTATCTATGTCGTTACTAAGGACTATCTATGTCGTTGCTAAGGACTATCTATATCGTTACTAAGGACTATCTATGTCGTTGCTAAGGACTATCTATGTCGTTACTAAAGACTATCTATGTCGTTGCTAAGGACTATCTATGTCGTTACTAAGGACTATCTATGTCGTTGCTAACTACTATCTATGTCGTTGCTAAGGACTATCTATGTCCTTGCTAAGGACTATCTATGTCGTTACTAAAGACTATCTATGTCGTTGATAAGGACTATCTACGTTGTTACTAAGGACTATCTATGTCGTTGCTAAGGACTATCTATGTCGTTGCTAAGGACTATCTATGTCGTTACTAAAAACTATCTATGTCGTTGCTAAGGACTATCTATGTCGTTGCTAAGGACTTTCTCTGGCGTTACTAAGGACGATCTATGTCGTTACAAAGGACTATCGATGTCGTTACTAAGGACTTTCTCTGTCGTTACTAAAGACTATCTATGTCGTTGCTAAGGAATATCCATGTCGTTACTAAGAACTATCTATGTCGTTACTAAGGACTATCGATGTCGTTACTAAGGACTTTATCTGGCGTTACTAAGGACTATTTATGTCGTAACTATGGACTATCAATGTCGTTACTAAGGACTATCTATGTCGTTACTAAGGACTATCTATGTCGATACTAAGGACTTTCTCTGGCGTTACTAAGGACTTTCTCTGGCGTTACTGAGGAATATCTATGTCGTTCCTAAGAACTATCTATGCCGTTACTAAGGACTATCGATGACGTTACTAAGGACTTTCTCTGGCGTTACTAAGGAAGATCTATGTCGTTACAAAGGAATATCTATGTCGTTACTAAGGACTATCTATGTCGTTACTAAGGACTATCTATGTCGTTACTAAGGACTATCTATGTCGTTACTAAGGACTATCTATGTCGTTGCTAAGGACTATATATGTCGTTACTAAGGACTTTCTCTGGCGTTACTGAGGAATATCTATGTCGTTCCTAAGAACTATCTATGCCGTTACTAAGGACTATCGATGACGTTACTAAGGACTTTCTCTGGCGTTACTAAGGAAGATCTATGTCGTTACAAAGGACTATCGATGTCGTTACTAAGGACTTTCTCTGTCGTTACTAAAGACTATCTATGTCGTTGCTAAGGAATATCTATGTCGTTACTAAGGACTATCTATGTCGTTACTAAGGACTATCTATGTCGTTACTAAGGACTATCTATGTCGTTACTAAGGACTATCTATGTCGTTGCTAAGGACTATATATGTCGTTACTAAGGACTATCTATGTCGTTGCTAAGGACTATCTATGTCGTTACTAAGGACTATCTATGTCGTTGCTAAGGACTATCTATGTCGTTACTAAAGACTATCTATGTCGTTGCTAAGGACTACCTATGTCGTTACTAAGGACTATCTATGTCGTTGCTAACGACTATCTATGTCGTAGCTAAGGACTATCTATGTCGTTGCTAAGGACTATCTATGTCGTTGCTATGGACTATCTATGTCGTTACTAATGACTATCTATGTCGTTGCTAAGGACTATCTATGTCGTTGCTAAGGACTATCTATGTCGTTACTAAGGACTATCTATGTCGTTGCTAAGGACTATCTATATCGTTACTAAGGACTATCTATGTCGTTGCTAAGTACTATCTATGTCGTTACTAAAGACTATCTATGTCGTTGCTAAGGACTATCTATGTCGTTACTAAGGACTATCTATGTCGTTGCTAACTACTATCTATGTCGTTGCTAAGGACTATCTATGTCGTTGCTAAGGACTATCTATGTCGTTACTAAAGACTATCTATGTCGTTGATAAGGACTATCTACGTTGTTACTAAGGACTATCTATGTCGTTACAAAGGACTATCGATGTCGTTACTAAGGACTTTCTCTGTCGTTACTAAAGACTATCTATGTCGTTGCTAAGGAATATCCATGTCGTTACTAAGAACTATCTATGTCGTTACTAAGGACTATCGATGTCGTTACTAAGGACTTTATCTGGCGTTACTAAGGACTATTTATGTCGTAACTATGGACAATCAATGTCGTTACTAAGGACTATCTATGTCGTTACTAAGGACTATCTATGTCGATACTAAGGACTTTCTCTGGCGTTACTAAGGACTTTCTCTGGCGTTACTGAGGAATATCTATGTCGTTTCTAAGAACTATCTATGCCGTTACTAAGGACTATCGATGACGTTACTAAGGACTTTCTCTGGCGTTACTAAGGACGATCTATGTCGTTACAAAGGACTATCGATGTCGTTACTAAGGACTTTCTCTGTCGTTACTAAAGACTAACTATGTCGTTGCTAAGGACTATCTATGTCGTTACTAAGGACTATCTATGTCGTTGCTAAGGACTATCTATGTCGTTACTAAGGACTATCTATGTCGTTGCTAAGGACTATCTATGTCGTTACTAAGGACTATCTATGTCGTTGCTACGGACTATCTATTTCGTTACTAAAGACTATCTATGTCGTTGCTAAGGACTATCTATGTCGTTGCTAAGGACTATCTATGTCGTTACTAAGGACTATCTATGTCGTTACTAAGGACTATCTATGTCGTTGCTAAGGACTATCTATGTCGTTGCTAAGGACTATCTATGTCGTTACTAAGGACTATCTATGTCGTTGCTAAGGACTATCTATGTCGTTACTAAGGACTATCTCTGTCGTTGCTAATGACTATCTATGTCGTTGCAAAGGACTATCTATGTCGTTGCTAAGGACTATCTATGTCGTTGCTAAGGACTTTCTATGTCGTTGCTAAGGACTATCTATGTCGTTACTAAGTACTATCTATGTCGTTGCTAAGGACTATCTATGTCGTTACTAAGGACTATCTATGTCGTTACTAATGACTATCTATGTCGTTGCTAAGGACTATCTATGTCGTTGCTAAGGACTATCTATGTCGTTACTAATGACTATCTATGTCGTTGCTAAGGACTATCTATGTCGTTACTAAAGACTATCTATGTCGTTGCTAAAGACTATCTATGTCGTTGCTAAGGACTATCTACGTCGTTACTATGGACTATCTATGTCGTTGCTAAGGACTATCTATGTCGTTGCTAAGGACTATCTATGTCGTTACTAAAGACTATCTATGTCGTTGCTAAGGACTATCTATGTCGTTGCTAAGGACTTTCTCTGGCGTTACTAAGGACGATCTATGTCGTTACAAAGGACTATCGATGTCGTTACTAAGGACTTTCTCTGTCGTTACTAAAGACTATCTATGTCGTTGCTAAGGAATATCCATGTCGTTACTAAGAACTATCTATGTCGTTACTAAGGACTATCGATGTCGTTACGAAGGACTTTATCTGGCGTTACTAAGGACTATTTATGTCGTAACTATGGACTATCAATGTCGTTACTAAGGACTATCTATGTCGTTACTAATTACTATCTATGTCGATACTAAGGACTTTCTCTGGCGTTACTAAGGACTTTCTCTGGCGTTACTGAGGAATATCTATGTCGTTCCTAAGAACTATCTATGCCGTTACTAAGGACTATCGATGACGTTACTAAGGACTTTCTCTGGCGTTACTAAGGACGATCTATGTCGTTACAAAGGACTATCGATGTCGTTACTAAGGACTTTCTCTGTCGTTACTAAAGACTATCTATGTTGTTGCTAAGGAATATCTATGTCGTTACTAAGGACTATCTATGTCGTTACTAAGGACTATCTATGTCGTTACTAAGGACTATCTACGTCGTTGCTAAGGACTATCTATGTCGTTACTAAGGACTATCTATGTCGTTACTAAGGACTATCTATGTCGTTGCTAAGGACTATCTATGTCGTTACTAAGGACTTTATCTGGCGTTACTAAAGAATATCCATGTCGTTACTGAGGACTATCTATGTCGTTACTAAGGACTATCTATGTCGTTACTAAGGACTTTATCTGGCGTTACTAAAGAATATCCATGTCGTTACTGAGGACTATCTATGTCGTTACTAAGGGCTATCTTTGCCGTTACTAAGGACTATCTATGTCGCTAGTAAGGACTATCTATGTCGTTACTAAGCACTATCTATTTCGTTACTAAGGACAGTCTATGTCGTTATTAAGGCCTATTTATGTCGTTAATAAGGAATTTCCCTGGCGATACTAAGGACTATCTATGTCGGTACTAAGGACTATCTACGTCGTTATTACGGACTATCTATGACTATACTAAGGACTTTCTCTAGCGTTACTAAGGACTTTCTCTGTCGTTACTAATGACATTATTTGGCGTTACTAAGGACTAACTATGTCGTTACTAAGGACTATCTATGTCGTTACTAAGGGCTTTCTCTGGCGTTACTAAGGAATATCCATGTCGTTACTAAGAACTATCTATATCGTTACTAAGGACTATCGATGTCGTTACTAAGGACTTTATCTTGCGTTACTAAGGACTATTTATGTCGTAACTATGGACTATCAATGTCGTTACTAAGGACTATCTATGTCGTTACTAAGGACTATCTATGTCGATACTAAGGACTTTCTCTGGCGTTACTAAGGACTTTCTCTGGCGTTACTGAGGAATATCTATGTCGTTTCTAAGAACTATCTATGCCGTTACTAAGGACTATCGATGACGTTACTAAGGACTTTCTCTGGCGTTACTAAGGACGATCTATGTCGTTACAAAGGACTATCGATGTCGTTACTAAGGACTTTCTCTGTCGTTACTAAAGACTATCTATGTCGTTGCTAAGGACTATCTATGTCGTTACTAAGGACTATCTATGTCGTTACTAAGGACTATCTATGTCGTTATTAAGGACTATCTATGTCGTTGCTAAGGACTATCTATGTCGTTACTAAGGACTATCTATGTCGTTGCTAAGGACTATCTATGTCGTTACTAAAGACTATCTATGTCTTTGCTAAGGACTGTCTATGTCGTTACTAAGGACTATCTATGTCGTTGCTAAGGACTATCTATGTCGTTGCTAAGGACTATCTATGTCGGTACTAAGGACTATCTACGTCGTTATTACGGACTATCTATGACTATACTAAGGACTTTCTCTAGCGTTACTAAGGACTTTCTCTGTCGTTACTAATGACATTATTTGGCGTTACTAAGGACTAACTATGTCGTTACTAAGGACTATCTATGTCGATACTAAGGGCTTTCTCTGGCGTTACTAAGGAATATCCATGTCGTTACTAAGAACTATCTATTTCGTTACTAAGGACTATCGATGTCGTTACTAAGGACTTTATCTTGCGTTACTAAGGACTATTTATGTCGTAACTATGGACTATCAATGTCGTTACTAAGGACTATCTATGTCGTTACTAAGGACTATCTATGTCGATACTAAGGACTTTCTCTGGCGTTACTAAGGACTTTCTCTGGCGTTACTGAGGAATATCTATGTCGTTTCTAAGAACTATCTATGCCGTTACTAAGGACTATCGATGACGTTACTAAGGACTTTCTCTGGCGTTACTAAGGACGATCTATGTCGTTACAAAGGACTATCGATGTCGTTACTAAGGACTTTCTCTGTCGTTACTAAAGACTATCTATGTCGTTGCTAAGGACTATCTATGTCGTTACTAAGGACTATCTATGTCGTTACTAAGGACTATCTATGTCGTTACTAAGGACTATCTATGTCGTTGCTAAGGACTATCTATGTCGTTACTAAGGACTATCTATGTCGTTGCTAAGGACTATCTATGTCGTTACTAAGGACTATCTATGTCGTTGCTACGGACTATCTATGTCGTTACTAAAGACTATCTATGTCGTTGCTAAGGACTATCTATGTCGTTGCTAAGGACTATCTATGTCGTTACTAAGGACTATCTATGTCGTTACTAAGGACTATCTATGTCGTTGCTAAGGACTATCTATGTCGTTGCTAAGGACTATCTATGTCGTTACTAAGGACTATCTATGTCGTTGCTAAGGACTATCTATTTCGTTACTAAGGACTATCTATGTCGTTGCTAATGACTATCTATGTCGTTGCTAAGGACTATCTATGTCGTTGCTAAGGACTATCTATGTCGTTGCTAAGGACTATCTATGTCGTTGCTAAGGACTATCTATGTCGTTACTAAAGACTATCTATGTCGTTGATAAGGACTATCTACGTTGTTACTAAGGACTATCTATGTCGTTGCTAAGGACTATCTATGTCGTTGCTAAGGCCTATCTATGTCGTTACTAAAGACTATCTATGTCGTTGCTAAGGACTATCTATGTCGTTGCTAAGGACTTTCTCTGGCGTTACTAAGGACGATCTATGTCGTTACAAAGGACTATCTACGTTGTTACTAAGGACTATCTATGTCGTTACTAAGGACTATCTATGTCGTTGCTAAGGACTATCTATTTCGTTACTAAGGACTATCTATGTCGTTGCTAATGACTATCTATGTCGTTGCTAAGGACTATCTATGTCGTTGCTAAGGACTATCTATGTCGTTGCTAAGGACTATCTATGTCGTTGCTAAGGACTATCTATGTCGTTACTAAGAACTAACTATGTCGTTGCTAAGGACTATCTATGTCGTTACTAAGGACTATCTATGTCGTTACTAATGACTATCTATGTCGTTGCTAAGGACTATCTATGTCGTTGCTAAGGACTATCTATGTCGTTACTAAGGACTATCTATGTCGTTGCTAAGGACTATCTATGTCGTTACTAAGGACTATCTATGTCGTTGCTAAGGATTATCTATGTCGTTACTAAAGACTATCTATGTCGTTGCTAAGGACTATCTATGTCGTTACGAAGGACTATCTATGTCGTTGCTAACTACTATCTATGTCGTTGCTAAGGACTATCTATGTCGTTGCTAAGGACTATCTATGTCGTTACTAAAGACTATCTATGTCGTTGATAAGGACTATCTACGTTGTTACTAAGGACTATCTATGTCGTTGCTAAGGACTATCTATGTCGTTGCTAAGGCCTATCTATGTCGTTACTAAATACTATCTATGTCGTTGCTAAGGACTATCTATGTCGTTGCTAAGGACTTTCTCTGGCGTTACTAAGGACGATCTATGTCGTTACAAAGGACTATCGATGTCGTTACTAAGGACTTTCTCTGTCGCTACTAAAGACTATCTATGTCGTTGCTAAGGAATATCCATGTCGTTACTAAGAACTATCTATGTCGTTACTAAGGACTATCGATGTCGTTACTAAGGACTTTATCTGGCGTTACTAAGGACTATTTATGTCGTAACTATGGACTATCAATGTCGTTACTAAGGACTATCTATGTCGTTACTAAAGACTATCTATGTCGATACTAAGGACTTTCTCTGGCGTTACTAAGGACTTTCTCTGGCGTTACTGAGGAATATCTATGTCGTTCCTAAGAACTATCTATGCCGTTACTAAGGACTATCGATGACGTTACTAAGGACTTTCTCTGGCGTTACTAAGGACGAACTATGTCGTTACAAAGGACTATCGATGTCGTTACTAAGGACTTTCTCTGTCGTTTCTAAAGACTATCTATGTCGTTCCTAAGGAATATCTATGTCGTTACTAAGGACTATCTATGTCGTTACTAAGGACTATCTATGTAGTTACTAAGGACTATCTACGTCGTTGCTAAGGACTATCTATGTCGTTACTAAGGACTATCTATGTCGTTACTAAGGACTATTTATGTCGTTGCTAAGTACTATCTATGTCGTTACTAAGGACTATCTATGTCGTTGCTAAGGACTATCTATGTCGTTACTAAGGACTATCTATGTCGTTGCTAAGGACTATCCATGTCGTTGCTAAGGACTATCTATGTCGTTACTAAGGACTATCTATGTCGTTGCTAAGGACTATCTATGTCGTTACTAAGGACTATCTATGTCGTTGCTAAGGGCTATCTATGTCGTTGCTAAGGGATATCTATGTCGTTGCTAAGGACTATCTATGTCGTTGCTAAGGACTATCTATGTCGTTGCTAAGGACTATCTATGTCGTTACTAAGTACTATCTATGTCGTTGCTAAGGACTATCTATGTCGTTACTAAGGACTATCTATGTCGTTACTAATGACTATCTATGTCGTTGCTAAGGACTATCTATGTCGTTGCTAAGGACTATCTATGTCGTTACTAAGGACTATCTATGTCGTTGCTAAGGACTATCTATGTCGTTACTAAGGACTATCTATGTCGTTGCTAAGAACTATCTATGTCGTTACTAAAGATAATCTATGTCGTTGCTAAGGACTATCTATGTCGTTACTAAGGACTATCTATGTCGTTGCTAAAGACTATCTATGTCGTTGTTAAGGACTATCTATGTCGTTGCTAAGGACTATCTATGTCGTTACTAAAGACTATCTATGTCGTTGCTAAGGACTATCAATGTCGTTACTAAGGACTATCTATGTCGTTACTAAGGACTATCTATGTCGATACTAAGGACTTCCTCTAGCGTTACTAAGGACTTTCTCTGGCGTTACTGAGGAATATCTATGTCGTTACTAAGAACTATCTATGCCGTTACTAAGGACTATCGATGACGTTACTAAGGACTTTCTCTGTCGTTACAAAAGACTATCTATGTCGTTGCTATGGACTATCAATGTCGTTACTAAGGACGATCTATGTCGTTATTAAGGACAATCGATATCGTTACTGAAGACTATCGATGTCGTTACTAAGGACTTTCTCTAGCGTTACTAAGGAATATCTATATCGTTACTAAGGAATATCTTTTTCGATACGAAGGATATTATTTGGCGTTACTAAGGACTAACTATTTCGTTACTAAGGACCAACTATGTCGTTGCTAAGGACTATCAATGTCGTTACTAAGGACTATCTATGTCGTTACTAAGGACTATCTATGTCGATACTAAGGACTTCCTCTAGCGTTACTAAGGACTTTCTCTGGCGTTACTGAGGAATATCTATGTCGTTACTAAGAACTATCTATGCCGTTACTAAGGACTATCGATGACGTTACTAAGGACTTTCTCTGTCGTTACAAAAGACTATCTATGTCGTTGCTTGGTATGGACTATCAATGTCGTTACTAAGGACGATCTATGTCGTTATTAAGGACAATCGATATCGTTACTGAAGACTATCGATGTCGTTACTAAGGACTTTCTCTAGCGTTACTAAGGAATATCTATATCGTTACTAAGGAATATCTTTTTCGATACGAAGGATATTATTTGGCGTTACTAAGGACTAACTATTTCGTTACTAAGGACCATCTATGTCGTTACTAAGGACTTTATCTGGCGTTAATAAGGACTATTTATGTCGTAACTATGGACTATCAATGTCGTTACTAATGACTATCTATGTCGTTGCTAAGGACTATCTATGTCGTTGCTAAGGACTATCTATGTCGTTGCTAAGGACTATCTATGTCGTTGCTAAGGACTATCTATGTCGTTACTAAGGACTTTATCTGGCGTTACTAAGGACTATTTATGTCGTAACTATGGACTATCAATGTCGTTACTAAGGACTATCTATGTCGTTACTAAGGACTATCTATGTCGATACTAAGGACTTTCTCTGGCGTTACTAAGGACTTTCTCTGGCGTTACTGAGGAATATCTATGTCGTTTCTAAGAACTATCTATGCCGTTACTAAGGACTATCGATGACGTTTCTAAGAACTATCTATGTCGTTACTAAGGACTATCGATGACGTTACTAAGGACTTTCTCTGGCGTTACTAAGGACTATCTATGTCGTTGCTAACGACTATCTATGTCGTAGCTAAGGACTATCTATGTCGTTGCTAAGGACTATCTATGTCGTTACTAAGGACTATCAATGTCGTTTCTAAGAACTATCTATGCCGTTACTAAGGACTATCAATGTCGTTTCTAAGAACTATCTATGCCGTTACTAAGGACTATCGATGACGTTACTAAGGACTTTCTCTGGCGTTACTAAGGACTATCTATGTCGTTGCTAACGACTATCTATGTCGTAGCTAAGGACTATCTATGTCGTTGCTAAGGACTATCTATGTCGTTGCTAAGGAATATCCATGTCGTTACTAAGAACTATCTATGTCGTTACTAAGGACTATCGATGTCGTTGCTAATGACTATCTATGTCGTTGCTAAGGACTATCTATGTCGTTGCTAAGGACTATCTATGTCGTTACTAAGGACTATCTATGTCGTTGCTAAGGACTATCTATATCGTTACTAAGGACTATCTATGTCGTTGCTAAGGACTATCTATGTCGTTACTAAAGAATATCTATGTCCTTGCTAAGGACTATGTCGTTACTAAGGACTATCTATGTCGTTGCTAACTACTATCTATGTCGTTGCTAAGGAATATCAATGTCGTTGCTAAGGACTATCTATGTCGTTACTAAAGACTATCTATGTCGTTGATAAGGACTATCTACGTTGTTACTAAGGACTATCTATGTCGTTGCTAAGGACTATCTATGTCGTTGCTAAGGACTATCTATGTCGTTACTAAAGACTATCTATGTCGTTGCTAAGGACTATCTATGTCGTTGCTAAGGACTTTCTCTGGCGTTACTAAGGACGATCTATATCGTTACAAAGGACTATCGATGTCGTTACTAAGGACTTTCTCTGTCGTTACTAAAGACTATCTATGTCGTTGCTAAGGAATATCCATGTCGTTACTAAGAACTATCTATGTCGTTACTAAGGACTATCGATGTCGTTACTAAGGACTTTATCTGGCGTTACTAAGGACTATTTATGTCGTAACTATGGATTATCAATGTCGTTACTAAGGACTATCTATGTCGTTACTAAGGACTATCTATGTCGATACTAAGGACTTTCTCTGGCGTTACTAAGGACTTTCTCTGGCGTTACTGAGGAATATCTATGTCGTTCCTAAGAACTATCTATGATGTTACTAAGGACTATCGATGACGTTACTAAGGACTTTCTCTGGCGTTACTAAGGACGATCTATGTCGTTACAAAGGACTATCGATGTCGTTACTAAGGACTTTCTCTGTCGTTACTAAAGACTATCTATGTCGTTGCTAAGGAATATCTATGTCGTTACTAAGGACTATCTATGTCGTTACTAAGGACTATCTATGTCGTTACTAAGGACTATCTACGTCGTTGCTAAGGACTATCTATGTCGTTACTAAGGACTATCTATGTCGTTACTAAGGACTATCTATTTCGTTGCTAAGGACTATCTATGTCGTTACTAAGGACTATCTATGTCGTTGCTAAGGACTATCTATGTCGTTACTAAGGACTATCTATGTCGTTGCTAAGGACTATCTATGTCGTTACTAAAGACTATCTATGTCGTTGCTAAGGACTACCTATGTCGTTACTAAGGACTATCTATGTCGTTGCTAACGACTATCTATGTCGTAGCTAAGGACTATCTATGTCGTTGCTAAGGACTATCTATGTCGTTGCTAAGGACTATCTATGTCGTTACTAAGGACTATCTATGTCGTTACTAAGGACTATCTATGTCGTTGCTAAGGACTATCTATGTCGTTGCTAAGGACTATCTATGTCGTTACTAAGAACTATCTATGTCGTTGCTAAGGACTATCTATGTCGTTACTAAGGACTATCTATGTCGTTACTAATGACTATCTATGTCGTTGCTAAGGACTATCTATGTCGTTGCTAAGGACTATCTATGTCGTTACTAAGGACTATCTATGTCGTTGCTAAGGACTATCTATATCGTTACTAAGGACTATCTATGTCGTTGCTAAGGACTATCTATGTCGTTACTAAAGACTATCTATGTCGTTGCTAAGGACTATCTATGTCGTTACTAAGGACTATCTATGTCGTTGCTAACTACTATCTATGTCGTTGCTAAGGACTATCTATGTCGTTGCTAAGGACTATCTATGTCGTTGCTAAGGACTATCTATGTCGTTACTAAGGACTATCTATGTCGTTACTAAGGACTATCTATGTCGTTGCTAAGGACTATCTATGTCGTTGCTAAGGACTATCTATGTCGTTACTAAGAACTATCTATGTCGTTGCTAAGGACTATCTATGTCGTTACTAAGGACTATCTATGTCGTTACTAATGACTATCTATGTCGTTGCTAAGGACTATCTATGTCGTTGCTAAGGACTATCTATGTCGTTACTAAGGACTATCTATGTCGTTGCTAAGGACTATCTATATCGTTACTAAGGACTATCTATGTCGTTGCTAAGGACTATCTATGTCGTTACTAAAGACTATCTATGTCGTTGCTAAGGACTATCTATGTCGTTACTAAGGACTATCTATGTCGTTGCTAACTACTATCTATGTCGTTGCTAAGGACTATCTATGTCGTTGCTAAGGACTATCTATGTCGTTACTAAAGACTATCTATGTCGTTGATAAGGACTATCTACGTTGTTACTAAGGACTATCTATGTCGTTGCTAAGGACTATCTATGTCGTTGCTAAGGACTATCTATGTCGTTACTAAAGACTATCTATGTCGTTGCTAAGGACTATCTATGTCGTTGCTAAGGTCTTTCTCTGGCGTTACTAAGGACGATCTATGTCGTTACAAAGGACTATCGATGTCGTTACTAAGGACTTTCTCTGTCGTTACTAAAGACTATCTATGTCGTTGCTAAGGAATATCCATGTCGTTACTAAGAACTATCTATGTCGTTACTAAGGACTATCGATGTCGTTACTAAGGACTTTATCTGGCGTTACTAAGGACTATTTATGTCGTAACTATGGACTATCAATGTCGTTACTAAGGACTATCTATGTCGTTACTAAGGACTATCTATGTCGATACTAAGGACTATCTCTGCCGTTACTAAGGACTTTCTCTGGCGTTACTGAGGAATATCTATGTCGTTTCTAAGAACTATCTATGCCGTTACTAAGGACTATCGATGACGTTACTAAGGACTTTCTCTGGCGTTACTAAGGACTATCTATGTCGTTGCTAACGACTATCTATGTCGTAGCTAAGGACTATCTATGTCGTTGCTAAGGACTATCTATGTCGTTGCTAAGGACTATCTATGTCGTTACTAAGGACTATCTATGTCGTTACTAAGGACTATCTATGTCGTTGCTAAGGACTATCTATGTCGTTGCTAAGGACTATCTATGTCGTTACTAAGAACTATCTATGTCGTTGCTAAGGACTATCTATGTCGTTACTAAGGACTATCTATGTCGTTACTAATGACTATCTATGTCGTTGCTAAGGACTATCTATGTCGTTGCTAAGGACTATCTATGTCGTTACTAAGGACTATCTATGTCGTTGCTAAGGACTATCTATATCGTTACTAAGGACTATCTATGTCGTTGCTAAGGACTATCTATGTCGTTACTAAAGACTATCTATGTCGTTGCTAAGGACTATCTATGTCGTTACTAAGGACTATCTATGTCGTTGCTAACTACTATCTATGTCGTTGCTAAGGACTATCTATGTCGTTGCTAAGGACTATCAATGTCGTTGCTAAGGACTATCTATGTCGTTACTAAGGACTATCTATGTCGTTACTAAGGACTATCTATGTCGTTGCTAAGGACTATCTATGTCGTTGCTAAGGACTATCTATGTCGTTACTAAGAACTATCTATGTCGTTGCTAAGGACTATCTATGTCGTTACTAAGGACTATCTATGTCGTTACTAATGACTATCTATGTCGTTGCTAAGGACTATCTATGTCGTTGCTAAGGACTATCTATGTCGTTACTAAGGACTATCTATGTCGTTGCTAAGGACTATCTATATCGTTACTAAGGACTATCTATGTCGTTGCTAAGGACTATCTATGTCGTTACTAAAGACTATCTATGTCGTTGCTAAGGACTATCTATGTCGTTACTAAGGACTATCTATGTCGTTGCTAACTACTATCTATGTCGTTGCTAAGGACTATCTATGTCGTTGCTAAGGACTATCTATGTCGTTACTAAAGACTATCTATGTCGTTGATAAGGACTATCTACTTTGTTACTAAGGACTATCTATGTCGTTGCTAAGGACTATCTATGTCGTTGCTAAGGACTATCTATGTCGTTACTAAAGACTATCTATGTCGTTGCTAAGGACTATCTATGTCGTTGCTAAGGTCTTTCTCTGGCGTTACTAAGGACGATCTATGTCGTTACAAAGGACTATCGATGTCGTTACTAAGGACTTTCTCTGTCGTTACTAAAGACTATCTATGTCGTTGCTAAGGAATATCCATGTCGTTACTAAGAACTATCTATGTCGTTACTAAGGACTATCGATGTCGTTACTAAGGACTTTATCTGGCGTTACTAAGGACTATTTATGTCGTAACTATGGACTATCAATGTCGTTACTAAGGACTATCTATGTCGTTACTAAGGACTATCTATGTCGATACTAAGGACTTTCTCTGGCGTTACTAAGGACTTTCTCTGGCGTTACTGAGGAATATCTATGTCGTTTCTAAGAACTATCTATGCCGTTACTAAGGACTATCGATGACGTTACTAAGGACTTTCTCTGGCGTTACTAAGGACGATCTATGTCGTTACAATGGACTATCGATGTCGTTACTAAGGACTTTCTCTGTCGTTACTAAAGCCTATCTATGTCGTTGCTAAGGACTATCTATGTCGTTACTAAGGATTATCTATGTCGTTACTAAGGACTATCTATGTCGTTACTAAGGACTATCTATGTCGTTGCTAAGGACTATCTATGTCGTTACTAAGGAGTATCTATGTCGTTGCTAAGGACTATCTATGTCGTTACTAAGGACTATCTATGTCGTTGCTACGGACTATCTATTTAGTTACTAAAGACTATCTATGTCGTTGCTAAGGACTATCTATGTCGTTGCTAAGGACTATCTATGTCGTTACTAAGGACTATCTATGTCGTTGCTAAGGACTATCTATGTCGTTACTAAAGACTATCTATGTCGTTGCTAAGGACTATCTATGTCGTTGCTAAGGACTATCTATGTCGTTGCTAAGGGCTATCTATGTCGTTGATAAGGACTATCTACGTCGTTACTAAGGACTATCTATGTCGTTGCTAAGGACTATCTATGTCGTTGCTAAGGACTATCTATGTCGTTACTAAAGACTATCTATGTCGTTGCTAAGGACTATCTATGTCGTTGCTAAGGACTTTCTCTGGCGTTACTAAGGACGATCTATGTCGTTACAAAGGACTATCGATGTCGTTACTAAGGACTTTCTCTGTCGTTACTAAAGACTATCTATGTCGTTGCTAAGGAATATCCATGTCGTTACTAAGAACTATCTATGTCGTTACTAAGGACTATCGATGTCGTTACTAAGGACTTTATCTGGCGTTACTAAGGACTATTTATGTCGTAACTATGGACTATCAATGTCGTTACTAAGGACTATCTATGTCGTTACTAAGGACTATCTATGTCGATACTAAGGACTTTCTCTGGCGTTACTAAGGACTTTCTCTGGCGTTACTGAGGAATATCTATGTCGTTCCTAAGAACTATCTATGCCGTTACTAAGGACTATCGATGACGTTACTAAGGACTTTCTCTGGCGTTACTAAGGACGATCTATGTCGTTACAAAGGACTATCGATGTCGTTACTAAGGACTTTCTCTGTCGTTACTAAAGACTATCTATGTTGTTGCTAAGGAATATCTATGTCGTTACTAAGGACTATCTATGTCGTTACTAAGGACTATCTATGTCGTTACTAAGGACTATCTACGTCGTTGCTAAGGACTATCTATGTCGTTACTAAGGACTATCTATGTCGTTACTAAGGACTATCTATGTCGTTGCTAAGGACTATCTATGTCGTTACTAAGGACTTTATCTGGCGTTACTAAAGAATATCCATGTCGTTACTGAGGACTATCTATGTCGTTACTAAGGACTATCTATGTCGTTACTAAGGACTTTATCTGGCGTTACTAAAGAATATCCATGTCGTTACTGAGGACTATCTATGTCGTTACTAAGCACTATCTATTTCGTTACTAAGGACAGTCTATGTCGTTATTAAGGCCTATTTATGTCGTTAATAAGGAATTTCCCTGGCGTTACTAAGGACTATCTATGTCGGTACTAAGGACTATCTACGTCGTTATTACGGACTATCTATGACTATACTAAGGACTTTCTCTAGCGTTACTAAGGACTTTCTCTGTCGTTACTAATGACATTATTTGGCGTTACTAAGGACTAACTATGTCGTTACTAAGGACTATCGATATCGTTACTGAAGACTATCGATGTCGTTACTAAGGACTTTCTCTGGCGTTACTAAGGAATATCTATATCGTTACTAAGGAATATCTTTTTCGATACGAAGGATATTATTTGGCGTTACTAAGGACTAACTATGTCGTTACTAAAGACTATCTATGTCGTTACTAAGGGCTTTCTCTGGCGTTACTAAGGAATATCCATGTCGTTACTAAGAACTATCTATATCGTTACTAAGGACTATCGATGTCGTTACTAAGGACTTTATCTTGCGTTACTAAGGACTATTTATGTCGTAACTATGGACTATCAATGTCGTTACTAAGGACTATCTATGTCGTTACTAAGGACTATCTATGTCGATACTAAGGACTTTCTCTGGCGTTACTAAGGACTTTCTCTGGCGTTACTGAGGAATATCTATGTCGTTTCTAAGAACTATCTATGCCGTTACTAAGGACTATCGATGACGTTACTAAGGACTTTCTCTGGCGTTACTAAGGACGATCTATGTCGTTACAAAGGACTATCGATGTCGTTACTAAGGACTTTCTCTGTCGGTACTAAAGACTATCTATGTCGTTGCTAAGGACTATCTATGTCGTTACTAAGGACTATCTATGTCGTTACTAAGGACTATCTATGTCGTTATTAAGGACTATCTATGTCGTTGCTAAGGACTATCTATGTCGTTACTAAGGACTATCTATGTCGTTGCTAAGGACTATCTATGTCGTTACTAAGGACTATCTATGTCGTTGCTAAGGACTATCTATGTCGTTACTAAAGACTATCTATGTCGTTGCTAAGGACTATCTATGTCGTTACTAAGGACTATCTATGTCGTTGCTAAGGACTATCTATGTCGTTGCTAAGGACTATCTATGTCGGTACTAAGGACTATCTACGTCGTTATTACGGACTATCTATGACTATACTAAGGACTTTCTCTAGCGTTACTAAGGACTTTCTCTGTCGTTACTAATGACATTATTTGGCGTTACTAAGGACTAACTATGTCGTTACTAAGGACTATCTATGTCGTTACTAAGGGCTTTCTCTGGCGTTACTAAGGAATATCCATGTCGTTACTAAGAACTATCTATTTCGTTACTAAGGACTATCGATGTCGTTACTAAGGACTTTATCTTGCGTTACTAAGGACTATTTATGTCGTAACTATGGACTATCAATGTCGTTACTAAGGACTATCTATGTCGTTACTAAGGACTATCTATGTCGATACTAAGGACTTTCTCTGGCGTTACTAAGGACTTTCTCTGGCGTTACTGAGGAATATCTATGTCGTTTCTAAGAACTATCTATGCCGTTACTAAGGACTATCGATGACGTTACTAAGGACTTTCTCTGGCGTTACTAAGGACGATCTATGTCGTTACAAAGAACTATCGATGTCGTTACTAAGGACTTTCTCTGTCGTTACTAAAGACTATCTATGTCGTTGCTAAGGACTATCTATGTCGTTACTAAGGACTATCTATGTCGTTACTAAGGACTATCTATGTCGTTACTAAGGACTATCTATGTCGTTGCTAAGGACTATCTATGTCGTTACTAAGGACTATCTATGTCGTTGCTAAGGACTATCTATGTCGTTACTAAGGACTATCTATGTCGTTGCTACGGACTATCTATGTCGTTACTAAAGACTATCTATGTCGTTGCTAAGGACTATCTATGTCGTTGCTAAGGACTATCTATGTCGTTACTAAGGACTATCTATGTCGTTACTAAGGACTATCTATGTCGTTGCTAAGGACTATCTATGTCGTTGCTAAGGACTATCTATGTCGTTACTAAGGACTATCTATGTCGTTGCTAAGGACTATCTATGTCGTTACTAAGGACTATCTATGTCGTTGCTAATGACTATCTATGTCGTTGCTAAGGACTATCTATGTCGTTGCTAAGGACTATCTATGTCGTTGCTAAGGACTATCTATGTCGTTGCTAAGGACTATCTATGTCGTTACTAAGAACTATCTATAACGTTGCTAAGGACTATCTATGTCGTTACTAAGGACTATCTATGTCGTTACTAATGACTATCTATGTCGTTGCTAAGGACTATCTATGTCGTTGCTAAGGACTATCTATGTCGTTACTAAGGACTATCTATGTCGTTGCTAAGGAATATCTATATCGTTACTAAGGACTATCTATGTCGTTGCTAAGGACTATCTATGTCGTTACTAAAGACTATCTATGTCGTTGCTAAGGACTATCTATGTCGTTACTAAGGACTATCTATGTCGTTGCTAACTACTATCTATGTCGTTGCTAAGGACTATCTATGTCGTTGCTAAGGACTATCTATGTCGTTACTAAAGACTATCTATGTCGTTGATAAGGACTATCTACGTTGTTACTAAGGACTATCTATGTCGTTGCTAAGGACTATCTATGTCGTTGCTAAGGCCTATCTATGTCGTTACTAAAGACTATCTATGTCGTTGCTAAGGACTATCTATGTCGTTGCTAAGGACTTTCTCTGGCGTTACTAAGGACGATCTATGTCGTTACAAAGGACTATCGATGTCGTTACTAAGGACTTTCTCTGTCGTTACTAAAGACTATCTATGTCGTTGCTAAGGAATATCCATGTCGTTACTAAGAACTATCTATGTCGTTACTAAGGACTATCGATGTCGTTACTAAGGACTTTATCTGGCGTTACTAAGGACTATTTATGTCGTAACTATGGACTATCAATGTCGTTACTAAGGACTATCTATGTCGTTACTAAGGACTATCTATGTCGATACTAAGGACTTTCTCTGGCGTTACTAAGGACTTTCTCTGGCGTTACTGAGGAATATCTATGTCGTTCCTAAGAACTATCTATGCCGTTACTAAGGACTATCGATGACGTTACTAAGGACTTTCTCTGGCGTTACTAAGGACGATCTATGTCGTTACAAAGGACTATCGATGTCGTCACTAAGGACTTTCTATGTCGTTACTAAAGACTATCTATGTCGTTGCTAAGGAATATCTATGTCGTTACTAAGGACTATCTATGTCGTTACTAAGGACTATCTATGTAGTTACTAAGGACTATCTACGTCGTTGCTAAGGACTATCTATGTCGTTACTAAGGACTATCTATGTAGTTACTAAGGACTATTTATGTCGTTGCTAAGGACTATCTATGTCGTTACTAAGGACTATCTATGTCGTTGCTAAGGACTATCTATGTCGTTACTAAGGACTATCTATGTCGTTGCTAAGGACTATCCATGTCGTTGCTAAGGACTATCTATGTCGTTACTAAGGACTATCTATGTCGTTGCTAAGGACTATCTATGTCGTTACTAAGGACTATCTATGTCGTTGCTAAGGACTATCTATGTCGTTGCTAAGGGATATCTATGTCGTTGCTAAGGACTATCTATGTCGTTGCTAAGGACTATCTATGTCGTTGCTAAGGACTATCTATGTCGTTACTAAGTACTATCTATGTCGTTGCTAAGGACTATCTATGTCGTTACTAAGGACTATCTATGTCGCTACTAATGACTATCTATGTCGTTGCTAAGGACTATCTATGTCGTTGCTAAGGACTATCTATGTCGTTACTAAGGACTATCTATGTCGTTGCTAAGGACTATCTATGTCGTTACTAAGGACTATCTATGTCGTTGCTAAGAACTATCTATGTCGTTACTAAAGATAATCTATGTCGTTGCTAAGGACTATCTATGTCGTTACTAAGGACTATCTATGTCGTTGCTAAGGACTATCTATGTCGTTGTTAAGGACTATCTATGTCGTTGCTAAGGACTATCTATGTCGTTACTAAAGACTATCTATGTCGTTGCTAAGGACTATCAATGTCGTTACTAAGGACTATCTATGTCGTTACTAAGGACTATCTATGTCGATACTAAGGACTTCCTCTGGCGTTACTAAGGACTTTCTCTGGCGTTACTGAGGAATATCTATGTCGTTACTAAGAACTATCTATGCCGTTACTAAGGACTATCGATGACGTTACTAAGGACTTTCTCTGTCGTTACTAAAGACTATCTATGTCGTTGCTATGGACTATCAATGTCGTTACTAAGGACGATCTATGTCGTTATTAAGGACAATCGATATCGTTACTGAAGACTATCGATGTCGTTACTAAGGACTTTCTCTAGCGTTACTAAGGAATATCTATATCGTTACTAAGGAATATCTTTTTCGATACGAAGGATATTATTTGGCGTTACTAAGGACTAACTATTTCGTTACTAAGGACCATCTATGTCGTTACTAAGGGCTTTCTCTGGCGTTACTAAGGAATATCCATGTCGTTACTAAGAACTATCTATATCGTTACTAAGGACTATCGATGTCGTTACTAAGGACTTTATCTGGCGTTACTAAGGACTATTTATGTCGTAACTATGGACTATCAATGTCGTTACTAATGACTATCTATGTCGTTGCTAAGAGCTATCTATGTCGTTGCTAAGGACTATCTATGTCGTTGCTAAGGACTATCTATGTCGTTGCTAAGGACTATCTATGTCGTTACTAAGAACTATCTATGTCGTTGCTAAGGACTATCTATGTCGTTACTAAGGACTATCTATGTCGTTACTAATGACTATCTATGTCGTTGCTAAGGACTATCTATGTCGTTGCTAAGGACTATCTATGTCGTTACTAAGGACTATCTATGTCGTTGCTAAGGACTATCTATATCGTTACTAAGGACTATCTATGTCGTTGCTAAGGACTATCTATGTCGTTACTAAAGACTATCTATGTCGTTGCTAAGGACTATCTATGTCGTTACTAAGGACTATCTATGTCGTTACTAAGGACTTTCTCTGTCGTTACTAAAGACTATCTATGTCGTTGCTAAGGAATATCCATGTCGTTACTAAGAACTATCTATGTCGTTACTAAGGACTATCGATGTCGTTACTAAGGACTTTATCTGGCGTTACTAAGGACTATTTATGTCGTAACTATGGACTATCAATGTCGTTACTAAGGACTATCTATGTCGTTACTAAGGACTATCTATGTCGATACTAAGGACTATTGATGTCGTTACTAAGGACTTTCTCTGTCGTTACTAAAGACTATCTATGTTGTTGCTAAGGAATATCTATGTCGTTACTAAGGACTATCTATGTCGTTACTAAGGACTATCTATGTCGTTACTAAGGACTATCTACGTCGTTGCTAAGGACTATCTATGTCGTTACTAAGGACTATCTATGTCGTTACTAAGGACTAACTATGTCGTTGCTAAGGACTATCTATGTCGTTACTAAGGACTTTCTCTTTCGTTACTAAGGACGATCTATGTCGTTACAAAGGACTATCGATGTCGTTACTAAGGACTTTCTCTGTCGTTACTAAAGACTATCTATGTTGTTGCTAAGGAATATCTATGTCGTTACTAAGGACTATCTATGTCGTTACTAAGGACTATCTATGTCGTTACTAAGGACTATCTACGTCGTTGCTAAGGACTATCTATGTCGTTACTAAGGACTATCTATGTCGTTACTAAGGACTATCTATGTCGTTGCTAAGGACTATCAATGTCGTTACTAAGGACTTTATCTGGCGTTACTAAAGAATATCCATGTCGTTACTGAGGACTATCTATGTCGTTACTAAGGACTATCTATGTCGTTACTAAGGACTTTATCTGGCGTTACTAAAGAATATCCATGTCGTTACTGAGGACTATCTATGTCGTTACTAAGGGCTATCTTTGCCGTTACTAAGGACTATCTATGTCGCTAGTAAGGACTATCTATGTCGTTACTAAGCACTATCTATTTCGTTACTAAGGACAGTCTATGTCGTTATTAAGGCCTATTTATGTCGTTAATAAGGAATTTCCCTGGCGTTACTAAGGACTATCTATGTCGGTACTAAGGACTATCTACGTCGTTATTACGGACTATCTATGACTATACTAA
This sequence comes from Prosapia bicincta, assembly GCA_036971475.1. NCBI lineage: Eukaryota > Metazoa > Arthropoda > Insecta > Hemiptera > Cercopidae > Prosapia > Prosapia bicincta. The sequence continues at coordinate 51,171,439 of JBAIZL010000006.1, forward strand.
GGACTTTCTCTAGCGTTACTAAGGACTTTCTCTGTCGTTACTAATGACATTATTTGGCGTTACTAAGGACTAACTATGTCGTTACTAAGGACTATCGATATCGTTACTGAAGACTATCGATGTCGTTACTAAGGACTTTCTCTGGCGTTACTAAGGAATATCTATATCGTTACTAAGGAATATCTTTTTCGATACGAAGGATATTATTTGGCGTTACTAAGGACTAACTATGTCGTTACTAAGGACTATCTATGTCGTTACTAAGGGCTTTCTCTGGCGTTACTAAGGAATATCCATGTCGTTACTAAGAACTATCTATATCGTTACTAAGGACTATCGATGTCGTTACTAAGGACTTTATCTTGCGTTACTAAGGACTATTTATGTCGTAACTATGGACTATCAATGTCGTTACTAAGGACTATCTATGTCGATACTAAGGACTTTCTCTGGCGTTACTAAGGACTTTCTCTGACGTTACTGAGGAATATCTATGTCGTTTCTAAGAACTATCTATGCCGTTACTAAGGACTATCGATGTCGTTACTAAGGACTTTCTCTGTCGTTACTAAAGACTATCTATGTCGTTGCTAAGGACTATCTATGTCGTTACTAAGGACTATCTATGTCGTTACTAAGGACTATCTATGTCGTTATTAAGGACTATCTATGTCGTTGCTAAGGACTATCTATGTCGTTACTAAGGACTATCTATGTCGTTGCTAAGGACTATCTATGTCGTTACTAAGGACTATCTATGTCGTTGCTAAGGACTATCTATGTCGTTGCTAAGGACTATCTATGTCGTTGCTAAGGACTATCTATGTCGTTGCTAAGGACTATCTATGTCGTTACTAAGAACTATCTATGTCGTTGCTAAGGACTATCTATGTCGTTACTAAGGACTATCTATGTCGTTACTAATGACTATCTATGTCGTTGCTAAGGACTATCTATGTTGTTGCTAAGGACTATCTATGTCGTTACTAAGGACTATCTATGTCGTTGCTAAGGACTATCTATATCGTTACTAAGGACTATCTATGTCGTTGCTAAGGACTATCTATGTCGTTACTAAAGACTATCTATGTCGTTGCTAAGGACTATCTATGTCGTTACTAAGGACTATCTATGTCGTTGCTAACTACTATCTATGTCGTTGCTAAGGACTATCTATGTCGTTGCTAAGGACTATCTATGTCGTTACTAAAGACTATCTATGTCGTTGATAAGGACTATCTACGTTGTTACTAAGGACTATCTATGTCGTTGCTAAGGACTATCTATGTCGTTGCTAAGGCCTATCTATGTCGTTACTAAAGACTATCTATGTCGTTGCTAAGGACTATCTATGTCGTTGATAAGGACTTTCTCTGGCGTTACTAAGGACGATCTATGTCGTTACAAAGGACTATCGATGTCGTTACTAAGGACTTTCTCTGTCGTTACTAAAGACTATCTATGTCGTTGCTAAGGAATATCCATGTCGTTACTAAGAACTATCTATGTCGTTACTAAGGACTATCGATGTCGTTACTAAGGACTTTATCTGGCGTTACTAAGGACTATTTATGTCGTAACTATGGACTATCAATGTCGTTACTAAGGACTATCTATGTCGTTACTAAGGACTGTCTATGTCGATACTAAGGACTTTCTCTGGCGTTACTAAGGACTTTCTCTGGCGTTACTGAGGAATATCTATGTCGTTTCTAAGAACTATCTATGCCGTTACTAAGGACTATCGATGACGTTACTAAGGACTTTCTCTGGCGTTACTAAGGACGATCTATGTCGTTACAAAGGACTATCGATGTCGTTACTAAGGACTTTCTCTGTCGTTACTAAAGACTATCTATGTCGTTGCTAAGGACTATCTATGTCGTTACTAAGGACTATCTATGTCGTTACTAAGGACTATCTATGTCGTTATTAAGGACTATCTATGTCGTTGCTAAGGACTATCTATGTCGTTACTAAGGACTATCTATGTCGTTGCTAAGGACTATCTATGTCGTTACTAAGGACTATCTATGTCGTTGCTAAGGACTATCTATGTCGTTACTAAAGACTATCTATGTCGTTGCTAAGGACTATCTATGTCGTTACTAAGGACTATCTATGTCGTTGCTAAGGACTATCTATGTCGATACTAAGGACTTTCTCTGGCGTTACTAAGGACTTTCTCTGGCGTTACTGAGGAATATCTATGTCGTTTCTAAGAACTATCTATGCCGTTACTAAGGACTATCGATGACGTTACTAAGGACTTTCTCTGGCGTTACTAAGGACGATCTATGTCGTTACAAAGGACTATCGATGTCGTTACTAAGGACTTTCTCTGTCGTTACTAAAGACTATCTATGTCGTTGCTAAGGACTATCTATGTCGTTACTAAGGACTATCTATGTCGTTACTAAGGACTATCTATGTCGTTATTAAGGACTATCTATGTCGTTGCTAAGGACTATCTATGTCGTTACTAAGGACTATCTATGTCGTTGCTAAGGACTATATATGTCGTTACTAAGGACTATCTATGTCGTTGCTAAGGACTATCTATGTCGTTACTAAAGACTATCTATGTCGTTGCTAAGGACTATCTATGTCGTTACTAAGGACTATCGATGACGTTACTAAGGACTTTCTCTGGCGTTACTAAGGACGATCTATGTCGTTACAAAGGACTATCGATGTCGTTACTAAGGACTTTCTCTGTCGTTACTAAAGACTATCTATGTCGTTGCTAAGGACTATCTATGTCGATACTAAGGACTATCTATGTCGTTACTAAGGACTATCTATGTCGTTACTAAGGACTATCTATGTCGTTGCTAAGGACTATCTATGTCGTTGCGAATGACTATCTATGTCGTTGCTAAGGACTATCTATGTCGTTGCTAAGGACTATCTATGTCGTTGCTAAGGACTATCTATGTCGTTGCTAAGGACTATCTATGTCGTTACTAAGAACTATCTATATCGTTGCTAAGGACTATCTATGTCGTTACTAAGGACTATCTATGTCGTTACTAATGACTATCTATGTCGTTGCTAAGGACTATCCTTGTCGTTGCTAAGGACTATCTATGTCGTTACTAAGGACTATCTATGTCGTTGCTAAGGACTATCTATATCGTTACTAAGGACTATCTATGTCGTTGCTAAGGACTATCTATGTCGTTACTAAAGATTATCTATGTCGTTGCTAAGGACTATCTATGTCGTTACTAAGGACTATCTATGTCGTTGCTAACTACTATCTATGTCGTTGCTAAGGACTATCTATATCGTTGCTAAGGACTATCTATGTCGTTACTAAAGACTATCTATGTCGTTGATAAGGACTATCTACGTTGTTACTAAGGACTATCTATGTCGTTGCTAAGGACTATCTATGTCGTTGCTAAGGCCTATCTATGTCGTTACTAAAGACTATCTATGTCGTTGCTAAGGACTATCTATGTCGTTGCTAAGGACTTTCTCTGGCGTTACTAAGGACGATCTATGTCGTTACAAAGGACTATCGATGTCGTTACTAAGGACTTTCTCTGTCGTTACTAAAGACTATCTATGTCGTTGCTAAGGAATATCCATGTCGTTACTAAGAACTATCTATGTCGTTACTAAGGACTATCGATGTCGTTACTAAGGACTTTATCTGGCGTTACTAAGGACTATTTATGTCGTAACTATGGACTATCAATGTCGTTACTAAGGACTATCTATGTCGTTACTAAGGACTATCTATGTCGATACTAAGGACTTTCTCTGGCGTTACTAAGGACTTTCTCTGGCGTTACTGAGGAATATCTATGTCGTTTCTAAGAACTATATATGCCGTTACTAAGGACTATCGATGACGTTACAAAGGACTTTCTCTGGCGTTACTAAGGACGATCTATGTCGTTACAAAGGACTATCGATGTCGTTACTAAGGACTTTCTCTGTCGTTACTAAAGACTATCTATGTCGTTGCTAAGGACTATCTATGTCGTTACTAAGGACTATCTATGTCGTTACAAAGGACTATCTATGTCGTTATTAAGGACTATCTATGTCGTTGCTAAGGACTATCTATGTCGTTACTAAGGACTATCTATGTCGTTGCTAAGGACTATCTATGTCGTTACTAAGGACTATCTATGTCGTTGCTAAGGACTATCTATGTCGTTACTAAAGACTATCTATGTCGTTGCTAAGGACTATCTATGTCGTTACTAAGGACTATCTATGTCGTTGCTAAGGACTATCTATGTCGTTGCTAAGGACTATCTATGTCGGTACTAAGGACTATCTACGTCGTTATTACGGACTATCTATGACTATACTAAGGACTTTCTCTAGCGTTACTAAGGACTTTCTCTGTCGTTACTAATGACATTATTTGGCGTTACTAAGGACTAACTATGTCGTTACTAAGGACTATCTATGTCGTTACTAAGGGCTTTCTCTGGCGTTACTAAGGAATATCCATGTCGTTACTAAGAACTATCTATTTCGTTACTAAGGACTATCGATGTCGTTACTAAGGACTTTATCTTGCGTTACTAAGGACTATTTATGTCGTAACTATGGACTATCAATGTCGTTACTAAGGACTATCTATGTCGTTACTAAGGACTATCTATGTCGATACTAAGGACTTTCTCTGGCGTTACTAAGGACTTTCTCTGGCGTTACTGAGGAATATCTATGTCGTTTCTAAGAACTATCTATGCCGTTACTAAGGACTATTGATGACGTTACTAAGGACTTTCTCTGGCGTTACTAAGGAACATCTATGTCGTTACAAAGGACTATCGATGTCGTTACTAAGAACTTTCTCTGTCGTTACTAAAGACTATCTATGTCGTTGCTAAGGACTATCTATGTCGTTACTAAGGACTATCTATGTCGTTACTAAGGACTATCTATTTCGTTACTAAGGACTATCTATGTCGTTGCTAAGGACTATCTATGTCGTTACTAAGGACTATCTATGTCGTTGCTAAGGACTATCTATGTCGTTACTAAGGACTATCTATGTCGTTGCTACGGACTATCTATGTCCTTACTAAAGACTATCTATGTCGTTGCTAAGGACTATCTATGTCGTTGCTAAGGACTATCTATGTCGTTACTAAGGACTATCTATGTCGTTACTAAGGACTATCTATGTCGTTGCTAAGGACTATCTATGTCGTTGCTAAGGACTATCTATGTCGTTACTAAGGACTATCTATGTCGTTGCTAAAGACTATCTATGTCGTTACTAAGGACTATCTATGTCGTTGCTAATGACTATCTATGTTGTTGCTAAGGACTATCTATGTCGTTGCTAAGGACTATCTATGTCGTTGCTAAGGACTATCTATGTCGTTGCTAAGGACTATCTATGTCGTTACTAAGAACTATCTATGTCGTTGCTAAGGACTATCTATGTCGTTGCTAAGGACTATCTATGTCGTTACTAAGGACTATCTATGTCGTTGCTAAGGACTATCTATGTCGTTGCTAAGGACTATCTATGTCGTTACTAAGGACTATCTATGTCGTTGCTAAGGACTATCTATATCGTTACTAAGGACTATCTATGTCGTTGCTAAGGACTATCTATGTCGTTACTAAAGACTATCTATGTCGTTGCTAAGGACTATCTATGTCGTTACTAAGGACTATCTATGTCGTTGCTAACTACTATCTATGTCGTTGCTAAAGACTATCTATGTCGTTGCTAAGGACTATCTATGTCGTTACTAAAGACTATCTATGTCGTTGATAAGGACTATCTACGTTGTTACTAAGGACTATCTATGTCGTTGCTAAGGACTATCTATGTCGTTGCTAAGGACTATCTATGTCGTTACTAAAGACTATCTATGTCGTTGCTAAGGACTATCTATGTCGTTGCTAAGGACTTTCTCTGGCGTTACTAAGGACGATCTATGTCGTTACAAAGGACTATTGATGTCGTTACTAAGGACTTTCTCTGTCGTTACTAAAGACTATCTATGTCGTTGCTAAGGAATATCCATGTCGTTACTAAGAACTATCTATGTCGTTACTAAGGACTAACGATGTCGTTACTAAGGACTTTATCTGGCGTTACTAAGGACTATTTATGTCGTAACTATGGTCTATCAATGTCGTTACTAAGGACTATCTATGTCGTTACTAAGGACTATCTATGTCGATACTAAGGACTTTCTCTGGCGTTACTAAGGACTTTCTCTGGCGTTACTGAGGAATATCTATGTCGTTCCTAAGAACTATCTATGCCGTTACTAAGGACTATCGATGACGTTACTAAGGACTTTCTCTGGCGTTACTAAGGACGATCTATGTCGTTACAAAGGACTATCGATGTCGTTACTAAGGACTTTCTCTGTCGTTACTAAAGACTATCTATGTCGTTGCTAAGGAATATCTATGTCGTTACTAAGGACTATCTATGTCGTTACTAAGGACTATCTATGTCGTTACTAAGGACTATCTACGTCGTTGCTAAGGACTATCTATGTCGTTACTAAGGACTATCTATGTCGTTACTAAGGACTATCTATGTCGTTGCTAAGGACTATCTATGTCGTTACTAAGGACTGTCTATGTCGTTGCTAAGGACTATCTATGTCGTTACTAAGGACTATCTATGTCGTTGCTAAGGACTATCTATGTCGTTACTAAAGACTATCTATGTCGTTGCTAAGGACTACCTATGTCGTTACTAAGGACTATCTATGTCGTTGCTAACGACTATCTATGTCGTAGCTAAGGACTATCTATGTCGTTGCTAAGGACTATCTATGTCGTTGCTAAGGACTATCTATGTCGTTACTAAGGACTATCTATGTCGTTACTAAGGACTATCTATGGCGTTGCTAAGGACTATCTATGTCGTTGCTAAGGACTATCTATGTCGTTACTAAGAACTATCTATGTCGTTGCTAAGGACTATCTATGTCGTTACTAAGGACTATCTATGTCGTTACTAATGACTATCTATGTCGTTGCTAAGGACTATCTATGTCGTTGCTAAGGACTATCTATGTCGTTACTAAGGACTATCTATGTCGTTGCTAAGGACTATCTATATCGTTACTAAGGACTATCTATGTCGTTGCTAAGGACTATCTATGTCGTTACTAAGGACTATCTATGTAGTTGCTAACTACTATCTATGTCGTTGCTAAGGACTATCTATGTCGTTGCTAAGGACTATCTATGTCGTTACTAAAGACTATCTATGTCGTTGATAAGGACTATCTACGTTGTTACTAAGGACTATCTATGTCGTTGCTAAGGACTATCTATGTCGTTGCTAAGGACTATCTATGTCGTTACTAAAGACTATCTATGTCGTTGATAAGGACTATCTACGTTGTTACTAAGGACTATCTATGTCGTTTCTAAGGACTATCTATGTCGTTGCTAAGGACTTTCTCTGGCGTTACTAAGGACGATCTATGTCGTTACAAAGGACTATCGATGTAGTTACTAAGGACTTTCTCTGTCGTTACTAAAGACTATCTATGTCGTTGCTAAGGAATATCCATGTCGTTACTAAGAACTATCTATGTCGTTACTAAGGACTATCTATGTCGATACTAAGGACTTTCTCTGGCGTTACTAAGGACTTTCTCTGGCGTTACTGAGGAATATCTATGTCGTTCCTAAGAACTATCTATGCCGTTACTAAGGACTATCGATGACGTTACTAAGGACTTTCTCTGGCCTTACTAAGGACGATCTATGTCGTTACAAAGGACTATCGATGTCGTTACTAAGGACTTTCTCTGTCGTTACTAAAGACTATCTATGTTGTTGCTAAGGAATATCTATGTCGTTACTAAGGACTATCTATGTCGTTACTAAGGACTATCTATGTCGTTACTAAGGACTATCTACGTCGTTGCTAAGGACTATCTATGTCGTTACTAAGGACTATCTATGTCGTTACTAAGGACTATCTATGTCGTTGCTAAGGACTATCTATGTCGTTACTAAGGACTTTATCTGGCGTTACTAAAGAATATCCATGTCGTTACTGAGGACTATCTATGTCGTTACTAAGGACTATCTATGTCGTTACTAAGGACTTTATCTGGCGTTACTAAAGAATATCCATGTCGTTACTGAGGACTATCTATGTCGTTACTAAGGGCTATCTTTGCCGTTACTAAGGACTATCTATGTCGCTAGTAAGGACTATCTATGTCGTTACTAAGCACCATCTATTTCGTTACTAAGGACAGTCTATGTCGTTATTAAGGCCTATTTATGTCGTTAATAAGGAATTTCCCTGGCGTTACTAAGGACTATCTATGTCGGTACTAAGGACTATCTACGTCGTTATTACGGACTATCTATGACTATACTAAGGACTTTCTCTAGCGTTACTAAGGACTTTCTCTGTCGTTACTAATGACATTATTTGGCGTTACTAAGGACTAACTATGTCGTTACTAAGGACTATCGATATCGTTACTGAAGACTATCGATGTCGTTACTAAGGACTTTCTCTGGCGTTACTAAGGAATATCTATATCGTTACTAAGGAATATCTTTTTCGATACGAAGGATATTATTTGGCGTTACTAAGGACTAACTATGTCGTTACTAAGGACTATCTATGTCGTTACTAAGGGCTTTCTCTGGCGTTACTAAGGAATATCCATGTCGTTACTAAGAACTATCTATATCGTTACTAAGGACTATCGATGTCGTTACTAAGGACTTTATCTTGCGTTACTAAGGACTATTTATGTCGTAACTATGGAATATCAATGTCGTTACTAAGGACTATCTATGTCGTTACTAAGGACTATCTATGTCGATACTAAGGACTTTCTCTGGCGTTACTAAGGACTTTCTCTGGCGTTACTGAGGAATATCTATGTCGTTTCTAAGAACTATCTATGCCGTTACTAAGGACTATCGATGACGTTACTAAGGACTTTCTCTGGCGTTACTAAGGACGATCTATGTCGTTACAAAGGACTATCGATGTCGTTACTAAGGACTTTCTCTGTCGTTACCAAAGACTATCTATGTCGTTGCTAAGGACTATCTATGTCGTTACTAAGGACTATCTATGTCGTTACTAAGGACTATCTATGTCGTTATTAAGGACTATCTATGTCGTTGCTAAGGACTATCTATGTCGTTACTAAGGACTATCTATGTCGTTGCTAAGGACTATCTATGTCGTTACTAAGGACTATCTATGTCGTTGCTAAGGACTATCTATGTCGTTACTAAAGACTATCTATGTCGTTGCTAAGGACTATCTATGTCGTTACTAAGGACTATCTATGTCGTTGCTAAGGACTATCTATGTCGTTGCTAAGGACTATCTATGTCGGTACTAAGGACTATCTACGTCGTTATTACGGACTATCTATGACTATACTAAGGACTTTCTCTAGCGTTACTAAGGACTTTCTCTGTCGTTACTAATGACATTATTTGGCGTTACTAAGGACTAACTATGTCGTTACTAAGGACTATCTATGTCGTTACTAAGGGCTTTCTCTGGCGTTACTAAGGAATATCCATGTCGTTACTAAGAACTATCTATTTCGTTACTAAGGACTATCGATGTCGTTACTAAGGACTTTATCTTGCGTTACTAAGGACTATTTATGTCGTAACTATGGACTATCAATGTCGTTACTAAGGACTATCGATGTCGTTACTAAGGACTATCTATGTCGATACTAAGGACTTTCTCTGGCGTTACTAAGGACTTTCTCTGGCGTTACTGAGGAATATCTATGTCGTTTCTAAGAACTATCTATGCCGTTACTAAGGACTATCGATGACGTTACTAAGGACTTTCTCTGGCGTTACTAAGGACGATCTATGTCGTTACAAAGGACTATCGATGTCGTTACTAAGGACTTTCTCTGTCGTTACTAAAGACTATCTATGTCGTTGCTAAGGACTATCAATGTCGTTACTAAGGACTATCTATGTCGTTACTAAGGACTATCGATGTCGAAACTAAGGACTTTCTCTGGCGTTACTAAGGACTTTCTCTGTCGTTACTGAGGAATATCTATGTCGTTACTAAGAACTATCTATGCCGTTACTAAGGACTACCGATGACGTTACTAAGGACTTTCTCTGTCGTTACTAAAGACTATCTATGTCGTTGCTATGGGCTATCAATGTCGTTACTAAGGACTATCTATGTCGTTATTAAGGACAATCGATATCGTTACTGAAGTTTAACGATGTCGTTACTAAGGACTTTCTCTGGCGTTTCTAAGGAATATCTATATCGTTACTAAGGAATAACTTTTTCGATACGAAGGATATTATTTGGCGTTACTAAGGACTAACTATGTCGTTACTAAGGATTATCTATGTCGTTACTAAGGGCTTTCTCTGGCGTTACTAAGGAATATCCATGTCGTTACTAAGAACTATCTATGTCGTTACTAAGGACTATCGATGTCGTTACTAAGGACTTTATCTGGCGTTACTAAGGACTATTTATGTCGTAACTATGGACTATCAATGTCGTTACTAAGGACTATCTATGTCGTTACTAAGGCCTATCTATGTCGATACTAAGGACTTACTCTGGCGTTACTAAGGAATTTCTCTGGCGTTACTGAGGAATATCTATGTCGTTTCTAAGAACTATCTATGCCGTTACTAAGGACTATCGATGACGTTACTAAGGACTTTCTCTGTCGTTACTAAGGACGATCCATGTCGTTACAAAGGACTATCGATGTCGTTACTAAGGACTTTCTCTGTCGTTACTAAAGACTATCTATGTCGATGCTAAGAACTATCTATGTCGTTACTAAGGACTATCTATGTCGTTACTAAGGACAATCTATGTCGTTACTAAGGACAATCTATGTCGTTGCTAAGGACTATCTATGTCGTTACTAAGGACTATCTATGTCGTTGCTAAGGACTATCTATGTCGTTGCTAAGGACTATCTATGTCGTTACTAAGGACTATCTATGTCGTTGCTAAGGACTATCTTTGTCGTTACTAAAGACTATCTATGTCGTTTCTAAGGACTATCTATGCCGTTACTAAGGACTATCTATGTCGTTGCTAAGGACTATCTATGTCGTTGCTAAGGACTATTTATGTCGTTACTAAGGACTATCTATGTCGTTGCTAAGGACTATCTATGTCGTTACTACGGACTATCTATGTCGTTGCTAAGGACTATCTATGTCGTTGCTAAGGACTATCTATGTAGTTGTTAAGGACTATCTATGTCGTTGCTAAGGACTATCTATGTCGTTACTAAGGACTATCTATGTCGTTACTAAGGACTATCTATGTCGTTGCTAAGGACTATCTATGTCGTTGCTAAGTATTATCTATGTCGTTGCTAAGGACTATCTATGTCGTTACTAAGGACTATCTATGTCGTTACTAAGGACTATCTATGTCGTTACTAAGGACTATCTACGTCGTTGCTAAGGACTATCTATGTCGTTACTAAGGACTATCTATGGTCGTTACTAAGGACTATCTATGTCGTTGCTAAGGACTATCTATGTCGTTACTAAGGACTTTCTATGTCGTTGCTAAGGACTATCTATGTCGTTACTAAAGATAATCTATGTCGTTGCTAAGGACTATCTATCTCGTTACTAAGGACTATCTATGTCGTTGCTAAGGACTATCTATGTCGTTACTAAAGACTATCTATGTCGTTGCTAAGGACTATCTATGTCGTTACTAAGGACTATCTATGTCGTTGCTAAGGACTATCTATGTCGTTACTAAGTACTATCTATGTCGTTGCTAAGGACTATCTATGTCGTTACTAAGGACTATCTATGTCGTTACTAATGACTATCTATGTCGTTGCTAAGGACTATCTATGTCGTTGCTAAGGACTATCTATGTCGTTACTAAGGACTATCTATGTCGTTGCTAAGGACTATCTATGTCGTTACTACGGACTATCTATGTCGTTGCTAAGAACTATCTATGTCGTTACTAAAGATAATCTATGTCGTTGCTAAGGACTATCTATCTCGTTGCTAAGGACTATCTATGTCATTACTAAAGACTATCTATGTCGTTGCTAAAGACTATCAATGTCGTTACTAAGGACTATCTATGTCGTTACTAAGGACTATCTATGTCGATACTAAGGACTTCCTCTGGCATTACTAAGGACTTTCTCTGGCGTTACTGAGGAATATCTATGTCGTTACTAAGAACTATCTATGCCGTTACTAAGGACTATCGATGACGTTACTAAGGACTTTCTCTGTCGTTACTAAAGACTATCTATGTCGTTGCTATGGACTATCAATGTCGTTACTAAGGACTATCTATGTCGTTATTAAGGACAATCGATATCGTTACTGAAGACTATCGATGTCGTTACTAATTACTTTCTCTGGCGTTACTAAGGAATATCTATATCGTTACTAAGGAATATCTTTTTCGATACGAAGGATATTATTTGGCGTTACTAAGGACTAACTATTTCGTTACTAAGGACTATCTATGTCGTTACTAAGGGCTTTCTCTGGCGTTACTAAGGAATATCCATGTCGTTACTAAGAACTATCTATGTCGTTACTAAGGACTATCGATGTCGTTACTAAGGAATTTATCTGGCGTTACTAAGGACTATTTATGTCGTAACTATGGACTATCAATGTCGTTACTAAGGACTATCTATGTCGTTACTAAGGACTATCTATGTCGATACTAAGGACTTTCTCTGGCGTTACTAAGGACTTTCTCTGGCGTTACTGAAGAATATCTATGTCGTTTCTAAGAACTATCTATGCCGTTACTAAGGACTATCGATGACATTACTAAGGACTTTCTCTGGCGTTACTAAGGACGATCTATGTCGTTACAAAGGACTATCTATGTCGTTACTAAGGACTATCTATGTCGTTACTAAGGACTATCTATGTCGTTACTAAGGACTATCTATGTCGTTGCTAAGGACTATCTATGTTGTTACTAAGGACTATCTATGTCGTTGCTAAGGACTATCTATGTCTTTACTAATGACTATCGATTTCGTTGCTACGGATTATCTATGTCGTTACTAAAGACTATCTATGTCGTTGCTAAGGACTATCTATGTCGTTGCTAAGGACTATCTATGTCGAAACTAAGGACTATCTATGTCGTTACTAAGGACTATCTATGACGTTGCTAAGGACTATCTATGCCGTTGCTAAGGACTATCTATGTCGTTACTAAGGACTGTCTATGTCGTTACTAAGGACTATCTATGTCGTTACTAAGGACTATCTATGTCGTTGCTAATGACTATCTATGTCGTTGCTAAGGACTATCTATGTCGTTGCTAAGGACTATCTATGTCGTTGCTAAGGACTATCTATGTCGTTGCTAAGGACTATCTATGTCGTTACTAAGTACTATCTATGTCGTTGCTAAGGACTATCTATGTCGTTACTAAGGACTATCTATGTCGTTACTAATGACTATCTATGTCGTTGCTATGGACTATCTATGTCGTTGCTAAGGACTATCTATGTCGTTACTTAGGACTATCTATGTCGTTGCTAAGGACTATCTATGTCGTTACTAAGGACTATCTATGTCGTTGCTAAGGACTATCTATGTCGTTACTAAAGACTATCTATGTCGTTGCTAAGGACTATCTATGTCGTTACTAAGGACTATCTATGTCTTTGCTAACTACTATCTATATCGTTGCTAAGGACTTCCTCTGGCGTTACTAAGGACGATCTATGTCGTTACAAAGGACTATCGATGTCGTTACTAAGGACTTTCTCTGTCGTTACTAAAGACTATCTATGTCGTTGCTAAGGAATATCCATGTCGTTACTAAGAACTATCTATGTCGTTACTAAGGACTATCGATGTCGTTACTAAGGACTTTATCTGGCGTTACTAAAGACTATCTATGTCGTTGCTAAGGAATATCCATGTCGTTAAAAAGAACTATCTATGTCGTTACTAAGGACTATCGATGTCGTTACTAAGGACTTTCTCTGTCGTTACTAAAGACTATCTATGTCGTTGCTAAGGAATATCCATGTCGTTACTAAGAACTATCAATGTCGTTACTAAGGATTATCTATGTCGTTACTAAGGACTATCTATGTCGATACTAAGGACTTTTTCTGGCGTTACTAAGGACGATCTATGTCGTTACAAAGGACTATCGATGTCGTTACTAAGGACTTTCTCTGTCGTTACTAAAGACTATCTATGTCGTTGCTAAGGAATATCCATGTCGTTACTAAGAACTATCTATGTCGTTACTAAAGACTATCTATGTCGTTGCTAAGGACTATCTATGTCGTTACTAAGGACTATCTATGTCTTTGCTAACTACTATCTATATCGTTGCTAAGGACTATCTATGTCGTTGCTAAGGACTATCTATGTTGTTACTAAAGACTATCTATGTCGTTGCTAAGGACTATCTATGTCGTTGCTAAGGACTTTCTCTGGCGTTACTAAGGACGATCTATGTCGTTACAAAGGACTATCGATGTCGTTACTAAGGACTGTCTATGTCGTTGCTAAGGAATATCCATGTCGTTACTAAGAACTATCTATGTCGTTACTAAGGACTATCGATGTCGTTACTAAGGACTTTCTCTGTCGTTACTAAAGACTATCTATGTCGTTGCTAAGGAATATCCATGTCGTTACTAAGAACTATCAATGTCGTTACTAAGGACTATCTATGTCGTTACTAAGGACTATCTATGTCGATACTAAGGACTTTCTCTGGCGTTACTAAGGACTTTCTCTGGCGTTACTGAGGAATATCTATGTCGTTTCTAAGAACTATCTATGACGTTACTAAGGACTTTCTCTGGCGTTACTAAGGAAGACCTATGTCGTTGCTAAGGACTATCTATGTCGTTGCTAAGGACTATCTATGTCGTTACTAAGGACTATCTATGTCGTTACTAAGGACTATCTATGTCGTTGCTAAGGACTATCTATGTCGTTGCTAAGGACTATCTATGTCGTTACTAAGGACTATCTATGTCGTTGCTAAGGACTATCTATGTCGTTACTAAGGACTATCTATGTCGTTGCTAATGACTATCTATGTTGTTGCTAAGGACTATCTATGTCGTTGCTAAGGACTATCTATGTCGTTGCTAAGGACTATCTATGTCGTTGCTAAGGACTATCTATGTCGTTACTAAGAACTATCTATGTCGTTGCTAAGGACTATCTATGTCGTTACTAAGGACTATCTATGTCGTTACTAATGACTATCTATGTCGTTGCTAAGGACTATCTATGTCGTTGCTAAGGACTATCTATGTCGTTACTAAGGACTATCTATGTCGTTGCTAAGGACTATCTATATCGTTACTAAGGACTATCTATGTCGTTGCTAAGGACTATCTATGTCGTTACTAAAGACTATCTATGTCGTTGCTAAGGACTATCTATGTCGTTACTAAGGACTATCTATGTCGTTGCTAACTACTATCTATGTCGTTGCTAAAGACTATCTATGTCGTTGCTAAGGACTATCTATGTCGTTACTAAAGACTATCTATGTCGTTGATAAGGACTATCTACGTTGTTACTAAGGACTATCTATGTCGTTGCTAAGGACTATCTATGTCGTTGCTAAGGACTATCTATGTCGTTACTAAAGACTATCTATGTCGTTGCTAAGGACTATCTATGTCGTTGCTAAGGACTTTCTCTGGCGTTACTAAGGACGATCTATGTCGTTACAAAGGACTATTGATGTCGTTACTAAGGACTTTCTCTGTCGTTACTAAAGACTATCTATGTCGTTGCTAAGGAATATCCATGTCGTTACTAAGAACTATCTATGTCGTTACTAAGGACTAACGATGTCGTTACTAAGGACTTTATCTGGCGTTACTAAGGACTATTTATGTCGTAACTATGGTCTATCAATGTCGTTACTAAGGACTATCTATGTCGTTACTAAGGACTATCTATGTCGATACTAAGGACTTTCTCTGGCGTTACTAAGGACTTTCTCTGGCGTTACTGAGGAATATCTATGTCGTTCCTAAGAACTATCTATGCCGTTACTAAGGACTATCGATGACGTTACTAAGGACTTTCTCTGGCGTTACTAAGGACGATCTATGTCGTTACAAAGGACTATCGATGTCGTTACTAAGGACTTTCTCTGTCGTTACTAAAGACTATCTATGTCGTTGCTAAGGAATATCTATGTCGTTACTAAGGACTATCTATGTCGTTACTAAGGACTATCTATGTCGTTACTAAGGACTATCTACGTCGTTGCTAAGGACTATCTATGTCGTTACTAAGGACTATCTATGTCGTTACTAAGGACTATCTATGTCGTTGCTAAGGACTATCTATGTCGTTACTAAGGACTGTCTATGTCGTTGCTAAGGACTATCTATGTCGTTACTAAGGACTATCTATGTCGTTGCTAAGGACTATCTATGTCGTTACTAAAGACTATCTATGTCGTTGCTAAGGACTACCTATGTCGTTACTAAGGACTATCTATGTCGTTGCTAACGACTATCTATGTCGTAGCTAAGGACTATCTATGTCGTTGCTCAGGACTATCTATGTCGTTGCTAAGGACTATCTATGTCGTTACTAAGGACTATCTATGTCGTTACTAAGGACTATCTATGTCGTTGCTAAGGACTATCTATGTCGTTGCTAAGGACTATCTATGTCGTTACTAAGAACTATCTATGTCGTTGCTAAGGACTATCTATGTCGTTACTAAGGACTATCTATGTCGTTACTAATGACTATCTATGTCGTTGCTAAGGACTATCTATGTCGTTGCTAAGGACTATCTATGTCGTTACTAAGGACTATCTATGTCGTTGCTAAGGACTATCTATATCGTTACTAAGGACTATCTATGTCGTTGCTAAGGACTATCTATGTCGTTACTAAAGACTATCTATGTCGTTGCTAAGGACTATCTATGTCGTTACTAAGGACTATCTATGTAGTTGCTAACTACTATCTATGTCGTTGCTAAGGACTATCTATGTCGTTGCTAAGGACTATCTATGTCGTTACTAAAGACTATCTATGTCGTTGATAAGGACTATCTACGTTGTTACTAAGGACTATCTATGTCGTTGCTAAGGACTATCTATGTCGTTGCTAAGGACTATCTATGTCGTTACTAAAGACTATCTATGTCGTTGATAAGGACTATCTACGTTGTTACTAAGGACTATCTATGTCGTTTCTAAGGACTATCTATGTCGTTGCTAAGGACTTTCTCTGGCGTTACTAAGGACGATCTATGTCGTTACAAAGGACTATCGATGTAGTTACTAAGGACTTTCTCTGTCGTTACTAAAGACTATCTATGTCGTTGCTAAGGAATATCCATGTCGTTACTAAGAACTATCTATGTCGTTACTAAGGACTATCTATGTCGATACTAAGGACTTTCTCTGGCGTTACTAAGGACTTTCTCTGGCGTTACTGAGGAATATCTATGTCGTTCCTAAGAACTATCTATGCCGTTACTAAGGACTATCGATGACGTTACTAAGGACTTTCTCTGGCGTTACTAAGGACGATCTATGTCGTTACAAAGGACTATCGATGTCGTTACTAAGGACTTTCTCTGTCGTTACTAAAGACTATCTATGTTGTTGCTAAGGAATATCTATGTCGTTACTAAGGACTATCTATGTCGTTACTAAGGACTATCTATGTCGTTACTAAGGACTATCTACGTCGTTGCTAAGGACTATCTATGTCGTTACTAAGGACTATCTATGTCGTTACTAAGGACTATCTATGTCGTTGCTAAGGACTATCTATGTCGTTACTAAGGACTTTATCTGGCGTTACTAAAGAATATCCATGTCGTTACTGAGGACTATCTATGTCGTTACTAAGGACTATCTATGTCGTTACTAAGGACTTTATCTGGCGTTACTAAAGAATATCCATGTCGTTACTGTGGACTATCTATGTCGTTACTAAGGGCCATCTTTGCCGTTACTAAGGACTATCTATGTCGCTAGTAAGGACTATCTATGTCGTTACTAAGCACTATCTATTTCGTTACTAAGGACAGTCTATGTCGTTATTAAGGCCTATATATGTCGTTAATAAGGAATTTCCCTGGCGTTACTAAGGACTATCTATGTCGGTACTAAGGACTATCTACGTCGTTATTACGGACTATCTATGACTATACTAAGGACTTTCTCTAGCGTTACTAAGGACTTTCTCTGTCGTTACTAATGACATTATTTGGCGTTACTAAGGACTAACTATGTCGTTACTAAGGACTATCGATATCGTTACTGAAGACTATCGATGTCGTTACTAAGGACTTTCTCTGGCGTTACTAAGGAATATCTATATCGTTACTAAGGAATATCTTTTTCGATACGAAGGATATTATTTGGCGTTACTAAGGACTAACTATGTCGATACTAAGGACTATCTATGTCGTTACTAAGGGCTTTCTCTGGCGTTACTAAGGAATATCCATGTCGTTACTAAGAACTATCTATATCGTTACTAAGGACTATCGATGTCGTTACTAAGGACTTTATCTTGCGTTACTAAGGACTATTTATGTCGTAACTATGGAATATCAATGTCGTTACTAAGGACTATCTATGTCGTTACTAAGGACTATCTATGTCGATACTAAGGACTTTCTCTGGCGTTACTAAGGACTTTCTCTGGCGTTACTGAGGAATATCTATGTCGTTTCTAAGAACTATCTATGCCGTTACTAAGGACTATCGATGACGTTACTAAGGACTTTCTCTGGCGTTACTAAGGACGATCTATGTCGTTACAAAGGACTATCGATGTCGTTACTAAGGACTTTCTCTGTCGTTACCAAAGACTATCTATGTCGTTGCTAAGGACTATCTATGTCGTTACTAAGGACTATCTATGTCGTTACTAAGGACTATCTATGTCGTTATTAAGGACTATCTATGTCGTTGCTAAGGACTATCTATGTCGTTACTAAGGACTATCTATGTCGTTGCTAAGGACTATCTATGTCGTTACTAAGGACTATCTATGTCGTTGCTAAGGACTATCTATGTCGTTACTAAAGACTATCTATGTCGTTGCTAAGGACTATCTATGTCGTTACTAAGGACTATCTATGTCGTTGCTAAGGACTATCTATGTCGTTGCTAAGGACTATCTATGTCGTTACTAAGGACTTTATCTGGCGTTACTAAAGAATATCCATGTCGTTACTGAGGACTATCTATGTCGTTACTAAGGACTATCTATGTCGTTACTAAGGACTTTATCTGGCGTTACTAAAGAATATCCATGTCGTTACTGAGGACTATCTATGTCGTTACTAAGGGCTATCTTTGCCGTTACTAAGGACTATCTATGTCGCTAGTAAGGACTATCTATGTCGTTACTAAGCACTATCTATTTCGTTACTAAGGACAGTCTATGTCGTTATTAAGGCCTATTTATGTCGTTAATAAGGAATTTCCCTGGCGTTACTAAGGACTATCTATGTCGGTACTAAGGACTATCTACGTCGTTATTACGGACTATCTATGACTATACTAAGGACTTTCTCTAGCGTTACTAAGGACTTTCTCTGTCGTTACTAATGACATTATTTGGCGTTACTAAGGACTAACTATGTCGTTACTAAGGACTATCGATATCGTTACTGAAGACTATCGATGTCGTTACTAAGGACTTTCTCTGGCGTTACTAAGGAATATCTATATCGTTACTATGGAATATCTTTTTCGATACGAAGGATATTATTTGGCGTTACTAAGGACTAACTATGTCGTTACTAAGGACTATCTATGTCGTTACTAAGGGCTTTCTCTGGCGTTACTAAGGAATATCCATGTCGTTACTAAGAACTATCTATATCGTTACTAAGGACTATCGATGTCGTTACTAAGGACTTTATCTTGCGTTACTAAGGACTATTTATGTCGTAACTATGGAATATCAATGTCGTTACTAAGGACTATCTATGTCGTTACTAAGGACTATCTATGTCGATACTAAGGACTTTCTCTGGCGTTACTAAGGACTTTCTCTGGCGTTACTGAGGAATATCTATGTCGTTTCTAAGAACTATCTATGCCGTTACTAAGGACTATCGATGACGTTACTAAGGACTTTCTCTGGCGTTACTAAGGACGATCTATGTCGTTACAAAGGACTATCGATGTCGTTACTAAGGACTTTCTCTGTCGTTACCAAAGACTATCTATGTCGTTGCTAAGGACTATCTATTTCGTTACTAAGGACTATCTATGTCGTTACTAAGGACTATCTATGTCGTTATTAAGGACTATCTATGTCGTTGCTAAGGACTATCTATGTCGTTACTAAGGACTATCTATGTCGTTGCTAAGGACTATCTATGTCGTTACTAAGGACTATCTATGTCGTTGCTAAGGACTATCTATGTCGTTACTAAAAACTATCTATGTCGTTGCTAAGGACTATCTATGTCGTTACTAAGGACTATCTATGTCGTTGCTAAGGACTATCTATGTCGTTGCTAAGGACTATCTATGTCGGTACTAAGGACTATCTACGTCGTTATTACGGACTATCTATGACTATACTAAGGACTTTCTCTAGCGTTACTAAGGACTTTCTCTGTCGTTACTAATGACATTATTTGGCGTTACTAAGGACTAACTATGTCGTTACTAAGGACTATCTATGTCGTTACTAAGGGCTTTCTCTGGCGTTACTAAGGAATATCCATGTCGTTACTAAGAACTATCTATTTCGTTACTAAGGACTATCGATGTCGTTACTAAGGACTTTATCTTGCGTTACTAAGGACTATTTATGTCGTAACTATGGACTATCACTGTCGTTACTAAGGACTATCGATGTCGTTACTAAGGACTATCTATGTCGATACTAAGGACTTTCTCTGGCGTTACTAAGGACTTTCTCTGGCGTTACTGAGGAATATCTATGTCGTTTCTAAGAACTATCTATGCCGTTACTAAGGACTATCGTTGACGTTACTAAGGACTTTCTCTGGCGTTACTAAGGACGATCTATGTCGTTACAAAGGACTATCGATGTCGTTACTAAGGACTTTCTCTGTCGTTACTAAAGACTATCTATGTCGTTGCTAAGGACTATCAATGTCGTTACTAAGGACTATCTATGTCGTTACTAAGGACTATCGATGTCGAAACTAAGGACTTTCTCTGGCGTTACTAAGGACTTTCTCTGTCGTTACTGAGGAATATCTATGTCGTTACTAAGAACTATCTATGCCGTTACTAAGGACTACCGATGACGTTACTAAGGACTTTCTCTGTCGTTACTAAAGACTATCTATGTCGTTGCTATGGGCTATCAATGTCGTTACTAAGGACTATCTATGTCGTTATTAAGGACAATCGATATCGTTACTGAAGTTTAACGATGTCGTTACTAAGGACTTTCTCTGGCGTTTCTAAGGAATATCTATATCGTTACTAAGGAATAACTTTTTCGATACGAAGGATATTATTTGGCGTTACTAAGGACTAACTATGTCGTTACTAAGGACTATCTATGTCGTTACTAAGGACTTTCTCTGGCGTTACTAAGGAATATCCATGTCGTTACTAAGAACTATCGATGTCGTTACTAAGGACTTTATCTGGCGTTACTAAGGACTATTTATGTCGTAACTATGGACTATCAATGTCGTTACTAAGGACTATCTATGTCGTTACTAAGGCCTATCTATGTCGATACTAAGGACTTTCTCTGGCGTTACTAAGGAATTTCTCTGGCGTTACTGAGGAATATCTATGTCGTTTCTAAGAACTATCTATGCCGTTACTAAGGACTATCGATGACGTTACTAAGGACTTTCTCTGTCGTTACTAAGGACGATCCATGTCGTTACAAAGGACTATCGATGTCGTTACTAAGGACTTTCTCTGTCGTTACTAAAGACTATCTATGTCGATGCTAAGAACTATCTATGTCGTTACTAAGGACTATCTATGTCGTTACTAAGGACAATCTATGTCGTTACTAAGGACTATCTATGTCGTTGCTAAGGACTATCTATGTCGTTACTAAGGACTATCTATGTCGTTACTAAGGACTATCTATGTCGTTGCTAAGGACTATCTATGTCGTTGCTAAGGACTATCTATGT
This sequence comes from Prosapia bicincta, assembly GCA_036971475.1. NCBI lineage: Eukaryota > Metazoa > Arthropoda > Insecta > Hemiptera > Cercopidae > Prosapia > Prosapia bicincta. Next base: position 51,193,563 of record JBAIZL010000006.1, read on the forward strand.
CGTTACTAAGGACTATCTATGTCGTTGCTAAGGACTATCTTTGTCGTTACTAAAGACTATCTATGTCGTTTCTAAGGACTATCTATGCCGTTACTAAGGACTATCTATGTCGTTGCTAAGGACTATCTATGTCGTTGCTAAGGACTATTTATGTCGTTACTAAGGACTATCTATGTCGTTGCTAAGGACTATCTATGTCGTTACTACGGACTATCTATGTCGTTGCTAAGGACTATCTATGTCGTTGCTAAGGACTATCTATGTAGTTGTTAAGGACTATCTATGTCGTTGCTAAGGACTATCTATGTCGTTACTAAGGACTATCTATGTCGTTACTAAGGACTATCTATGTCGTTGCTAAGGACTATCTATGTCGTTGCTAAGTATTATCTATGTCGTTGCTAAGGACTATCTATGTCGTTACTAAGGACTATCTATGTCGTTACTAAGGACTATCTATGTCGTTACTAAGGACTATCTACGTCGTTGCTAAGGACTATCTATGTCGTTACTAAGGACTATCTATGGTCGTTACTAAGGACTATCTATGTCGTTGCTAAGGACTATTTATGTCGTTACTAAGGACTTTCTATGTCGTTGCTAAGGACTATCTATGTCGTTACTAAGGACTATCTATGTCGTTGCTAAGGACTATCTATGTCGTTACTAAAGACTATCTATGTCGTTGCTAAGGACTATCTATGTCGTTACTAAGGACTATCTATGTCGTTGCTAAGGACTATCTATGTCGTTACTAAGTACTATCTATGTCGTTGCTAAGGACTATCTATGTCGTTACTAAGGACTATCTATGTCGTTACTAATGACTATCTATGTCGTTGCTAAGGACTATCTATGTCGTTGCTAAGGACTATCTATGTCGTTACTAAGGACTATCTATGTCGTTGCTAAGGACTATCTATGTCGTTACTACGGACTATCTATGTCGTTGCTAAGAACTATCTATGTCGTTACTAAAGATAATCTATGTCGTTGCTAAGGACTATCTATCTCGTTGCTAAGGACTATCTATGTCGTTACTAAAGACTATCTATGTCGTTGCTAAAGACTATCAATGTCGTTACCAAGGACTATCTATGTCGTTACTAAGGACTATCTATGTCGATACTAAGGACTTCCTCTGGCATTACTAAGGACTTTCTCTGGCGTTACTGAGGAATATCTATGTCGTTACTAAGAACTATCTATGCCGTTACTAAGGACTATCGATGACGTTACTAAGGACTTTCTCTGTCGTTACTAAAGACTATCTATGTCGTTGCTATGGACTATCAATGTCGTTACTAAGGACTATCTATGTCGTTATTAAGGACAATCGATATCGTTACTGAAGACTATCGATGTCGTTACTAATTACTTTCTCTGGCGTTACTAAGGAATATCTATATCGTTACTAAGGAATATCTTTTTCGATACGAAGGATATTATTTGGCGTTACTAAGGACTAACTATTTCGTTACTAAGGACTATATATGTCGTTACTAAGGGCTTTCTCTGGCGTTACTAAGGAATATCCATGTCGTTACTAAGAACTATCTATGTCGTTACTAAGGACTATCGATGTCGTTACTAAGGAATTTATCTGGCGTTACTAAGGACTATTTATGTCTTAACTATGGACTATCAATGTCGTTACTAAGGACTATCTATGTCGTTACTAAGGACTATCTATGTCGATACTAAGGACTTTCTCTGGCGTTACTAAGGACTTCTTCTGGCGTTACTGAAGAATATCTATGTCGTTTCTAAGAACTATCTATGCCGTTACTAAGGACTATCGATGACATTACTAAGGACTTTCTCTGGCGTTACTAAGGACGATCTATGTCGTTACAAAGGACTATCTATGTCGTTACTAAGGACTATCTATGTCGTTACTAAGGACTATCTATGTCGTTACTAAGGACTATCTATGTCGTTGCTAAGGACTATCTATGTTGTTACTAAGGACTATCTATGTCGTTGCTAAGGACTATCTATGTCGTTACTAAGGACTATCGATTTCGTTGCTACGGACTATCTATGTCGTTACTAAAGACTATCTATGTCGTTGCTAAGGACTATCTATGTCGTTGCTAAGGACTATCTATGTCGAAACTAAGGACTATCTATGTCGTTACTAAGGACTATCTATGACGTTGCTAAGGACTATCTATGCCGTTGCTAAGGACTATCTATGTCGTTACTAAGGACTGTCTATGTCGTTACTAAGGACTATCTATGTCGTTACTAAGGACTATCTATGTCGTTGCTAATGACTATCTATGTCGTTGCTAAGGACTATCTATGTCGTTGCTAAGGACTATCTATGTCGTTGCTAAGGACTATCTATGTCGTTGCTAAGGACTATCTATGTCGTTACTAAGTACTATCTATGTCGTTGCTAAGGACTATCTATGTCGTTACTAAGGACTATCTATGTCGTTACTAATGACTATCTATGTCGTTGCTATGGACTATCTATGTCGTTGCTAAGGACTATCTATGTTGTTACTTAGGACTATCTATGTCGTTGCTAAGGACTATCTATGTCGTTACTAAGGACTATCTATGTCGTTGCTAAGGACTATCTATGTCGTTACTAAAGACTATCTATGTCGTTGCTAAGGACTATCTATGTCGTTACTAAGGACTATCTATGTCTTTGCTAACTACTATCTATATCGTTGCTAAGGACTTCCTCTGGCGTTACTAAGGTCGATCTATGTCGTTACAAAGGACTATCGATGTCGTTACTAAGGACTTTCTCTGTCGTTACTAAAGACTATCTATGTCGTTGCTAAGGAATATCCATGTCGTTACTAAGAACTATCTATGTCGTTACTAAGGACTATCGATGTCGTTACTAAGGACTTTATCTGGCGTTACTAAAGACTATCTATGTCGTTGCTAAGGAATATCCATGTCGTTAAAAAGAACTATCTATGTCGTTACTAAGGACTATCGATGTCGTTACTAAGGACTTTCTCTGTCGTTACTAAAGACTATCTATGTCGTTGCTAAGGAATATCCATGTCGTTACTAAGAACTATCAATGTCGTTACTAAGGATTATCTATGTCGTTACTAAGGACTATCTATGTCGATACTAAGGACTTTTTCTGGCGTTACTAAGGACGATCTATGTCGTTACAAAGGACTATCGATGTCGTTACTAAGGTCTTTCTCTGTCGTTACTAAAGACTATCTATGTCGTTGCTAAGGAATATCCATGTCGTTACTAAGAACTATCTATGTCGTTACTAAAGACTATCTATGTCGTTGCTAAGGACTATCTATGTCGTTACTAAGGACTATCTATGTCTTTGCTAACTACTATCTATATCGTTGCTAAGGACTATCTATGTCGTTGCTAAGGACTATCTATGTTGTTACTAAAGACTATCTATGTCGTTGCTAAGGACTATCTATGTCGTTGCTAAGGACTTTCTCTGGCGTTACTAAGGACGATCTATGTCGTTACAAAGGACTATCGATGTCGTTACTAAGGACTTTCTCTGTCGTTACTAAAGACTATCTATGTCGTTGCTAAGGAATATCCATGTCGTTACTAAGAACTATCTATGTCGTTACTAAGGACTATCGATGTCGTTACTAAGGACTTTCTCTGTCGTTACTAAAGACTATCTATGTCGTTGCTAAGGAATATCCATGTCGTTACTAAGAACTATCAATGTCGTTACTAAGGACTATCTATGTCGTTACTAAGGACTATCTATGTCGATACTAAGGACTTTCTCTGGCGTTACTAAGGACTTTCTCTGGCGGTACTGAGGAATATCTATGTCGTTTCTAAGAACTATCTATGACGTTACTAAGGACTTTCTCTGGCGTTACTAAGGACGATCTATGTCGTTACAAAGGACTATCGATGTCGTTTATAAGGACTTTCTCTGTCGTTACTAAAGACTATCTATGTCGTTGCTAAGGAATATCTATGTCGTTACTAAGGACTATCTATGTCGTTACAAAGGACTATCTATGTCGTTGATAAGGACTATCTATGTCGTTACTAAGGACTATCTATGTCGTTGCTAAGGACTATCTATGTCGTTACTAAGGACTATCTATGTCGTTGCTAAGGACTATCTATGTCGTTACTAAAGACTATCTATGTCGTTGCTAAGGACTATCTATGTCGTTACTAAGGACTATCTATGTCGTTGCTAAGGGCTATCTATGTCGTTGCTAAGGACTATCTATGTCGTTGCTAAGGACTATCTATGTCGTTGCTAAGGACTATCTATGTCGTTACTAAGTACTATCTATGTCGTTGCTAAGGACTATCTATGTCGTTGCTAAGGACTATCTATGTCGTTGCTAAGGACTATCTATGTCGTTACTAAGGACTATCTATGTCGTTGCTAAGGACTATCTATGTCGTTACTAAGGACTATTTATGTCGTTGCTAAGAACTATCTATGTCGTTACTAAAGATAATCTATGTCGTTGCTAAGGACTATCTATGTCGTTACTAAGGACTATCTATGTCGTTGCTAAGGACTATCTATGTCGTTGCTAAGGACTATCTATGTCGTTGCTAAGGACTATCTATGTCGTTACTGAAGACTATCTATGTCGTTGCTAAGGACTATCAATGTCGTTACTAAGTACTATCTATGTCGTTACTAAGGACTATCTATGTCGATACTAAGGACTTCCTCTGGCGTTACTAAGGATTTTCTCTGGCGTTACTGAGGAATATCTATGTCGTTACTAAGAACTATCTATGCCGTTACTAAGGACTATCGATGACGTTACTAAGGACTTTCTCTGTCGTTACTAAAGATTATCTATGTCGTTGCTATGGACTATCAATGTCGTTACTAAGGACTATCTATGTCGTTATTAAGGACAATCGATATGGTTACTGAAGACTATCGATGTCGTTACTAAGGACTTTCTCTGGCGTTACTAAGGAATATCTATATCGTTACTAAGGAATATCTTTTTCGATACGAAGGATATTATTTGGCGTTACTAAGGACTAACTATTTCGTTACTAAGGACTATCTATGTCGTTACTAAGGGCTTTCTCTGGCGTTACTAAGGAATATCCATGTCGTTACTAAGAACTATCTATGTCGTTACTAAGGACTATCGATGTCGTTACTAAGGACTTTATCTGGCGTTACTAAGGACTATTTATGTCGTAACTATGGACTATCAATGTCGTTACTAAGGACTATCTATGTCGTTACTAAGGACTATCTATGTCGATACTAAGGGCTTTCTCTGGCGTTACTAAGGAATTTCTCTGGCGTTACTGAGGAATATCTATGTCGTTTCTAAGAACTATCTATGCCGTTACTAAGGACTATCGATGACGTTACTAAGGATTTTCTCTGGCGTTACTAAGGACGATCTATGTCGTTACAAAGGACTATCGATGTCGTTACTAAGGACCTTCTCTGTCGTTACTAATTACTATGTATGCCGATACTAAGGACTATCGATGACGTTACTAAGGATTTTCTCTGGCGTTACTAAGGACGATCTATGTCGTTACAAAGGACTATCGATGTCGTTACTAAGGACTATCTATGTCGTTACTAAAGACTATCTATGTCTTTGCTAACTACTATCTATATCGTTGCTAAGGACTATCTATGTCGTTGCTAAGGACTATCTATGTTGTTACTAAAGACTATCTATGTCGTTGCTAAGGACTATCTATGTCGTTGCTAAGGACTTTCTCTGGCGTTACTAAGGACGATCTATGTCGTTACAAAGGACTATCGATGTCGTTACTAAGGACTTTCTCTGTCGTTACTAAAGACTATCTATGTCGTTGCTAAGGAATATCCATGTCGTTACTAAGAACTATCTATGTCGTTACTAAGGACTATCGATGTCGTTACTAAGGACTTTATCTGGCGTTACTAAAGACTATCTATGTCGTTGCTAAGGAATATCCATGTCGTTACTAAGAACTATCTATGTCGTTACTAAGGACTATCGATGTCGTTACTAAGGACTTTCTCTGTCGTTACTAAAGACTATCAATGTCGTTGCTAAGGAATATCCATGTCGTTACTAAGAACTATCAATGTCGTTACTAAGGACTATCTATGTCGTTACTAAGGACTATCTATGTCGATACTAAGGACTCTCTCTGGCGTTACTAAGGACGATCTATGTCGTTACAAAGGACTATCGATGTCGTTACTAAGGACTTTCTCTGTCGTTACTAAAGACTATCTATGTCGTTGCTAAGGAATATCCATGTCGTTACTAAGAACTATCTATGTCGTTACTAAAGACTATCTATGTCGTTGCTAAGGACTATCTATGTCGTTACTAAGGACTATCTATGTCTTTGCTAACTACTTTCTATATCGTTGCTAAGGACTATCTATGTCGTTGCTAAGGACTATCTAGGTTGTTACTAAAGACTATCTATGTCATTGCTAAGGACTATCTATGTCGTTGCTAAGGACTTTCTCTGGCGTTACTAAGGACGATCTATGTCGTTACAAAGGACTATCGATGTCGTTACTAAGGACTTTCTCTGTCGTTACTAAAGACTATCTATGTCGTTGCTAAGGAATATCCATGTCGTTACTAAGAACTATCTATGTCGTTACTAAGGACTATCGATGTCGTTACTAAGGACTTTCTCTGTCGTTACTAAAGACTATCTATGTCGTTGCTAAGGAATATCCATGTCGTTACTAAGAACTATCAATGTCGTTACTAAGGACTATCTATGTCGTTACTAAGGACTATCTATGTCGATACTAAGGACTTTCTCTGGCGTTACTAAGGACTTTCTCTGGCGTAACTGAGGAATATCTATGTCGTTCCTAAGAACTATCTATGACGTTACTAAGGACTTTCTCTGGCGTTACTAAGGACGATCTATGTCGTTACAAAGGACTATCGATGTCGTTACTAAGGACTTTCTCTGTCGTTACTAAAGACTATCTATGTCGTTGCTAAGGAATATCTATGTCGTTACTAAGGACTATCTATGTCGTTACTAAGGACTATCTATGTCGTTGCTAAGGACTATCTATGTCGTTACTAAGGACTATCTATGTCGTTACTAAGGACTATCTATGTCGTTGCTAAGGACTATCTATGTCGTTACTAAGGACTATCTATGTCGTTGCTAAGGTCTATCTATGTCGTTACTAAAGACTATCTATGTCGTTGCTAAGGACTATCTATGTCGTTACTAAGGACTATCTATGTCGTTGCTAAGGGCAATCTATGTCGTTGCTAAGGACTATCTATGTCGTTGCTAAGGACTATCTATGTCGTTGCTAAGGACTATCTATGTCGTTGCTAAGGAATATCCATGTCGTTACTAAGAACTATCAATGTCGTTACTAAGGACTATCTATGTCGTTACTAAGGACTATCTATGTCGATACTAAGGACTTTCTCTGGCGTTACTAAGGACTTTCTCTGGCGTTACTGAGGAATATCTATGTCGTTTCTAAGAACTATCTATGACGTTACTAAGGACTTTCTCTGGCGTTACTAAGGACGATCTATGTCGTTACAAAGGACTATCGATGTCGTTTATAAGGACTTTCTCTGTCGTTACTAAAGACTATCTATGTCGTTGCTAAGGAATATCTATGTCGTTACTAAGGACTATCTATGTCGTTACAAAGGACTATCTATGTCGTTGATAAGGACTATCTATGTCGTTACTAAGGACTATCTATGTCGTTGCTAAGGACTATCTATGTCGTTACTAAGGACTATCTATGTCGTTGCTAAGGACTATCTATGTCGTTACTAAAGACTATCTATGTCGTTGCTAAGGAATATCTATGTCGTTACTAAGGACTATCTATGTCGTTGCTAAGGGCTATCTATGTCGTTGCTAAGGACTATCTATGTCGTTGCTAAGGACTATCTATGTCGTTGCTAAGGACTATCTATGTCGTTACTAAGTACTATCTATGTCGTTGCTAAGGACTATCTATGTCGTTGCTAAGGACTATCTATGTCGTTGCTAAGGACTATCTATGTCGTTACTAAGGACTATCTATGTCGTTGCTAAGGACTATCTATGTCGTTACTAAGGACTATTTATGTCGTTGCTAAGAACTATCTATGTCGTTACTAAAGATAATCTATGTCGTTGCTAAGGACTATCTATGTCGTTACTAAGGACTATCTATGTCGTTGCTAAGGACTATCTATGTCGTTGCTAAGGACTATCTATGTCGTTGCTAAGGACTATCTATGTCGTTACTGAAGACTATCTATGTCGTTGCTAAGGACTATCAATGTCGTTACTAAGTACTATCTATGTCGTTACTAAGGACTATCTATGTCGATACTAAGGACTTCCTCTGGCGTTACTAAGGATTTTCTCTGGCGTTACTGAGGAATATCTATGTCGTTACTAAGAACTATCTATGCCGTTACTAAGGACTATCGATGACGTTACTAAGGACTTTCTCTGTCGTTACTAAAGATTATCTATGTCGTTGCTATGGACTATCAATGTCGTTACTAAGGACTATCTATGTCGTTATTAAGGACAATCGATATGGTTACTGAAGACTATCGATGTCGTTACTAAGGACTTTCTCTGGCGTTACTAAGGAATATCTATATCGTTACTAAGGAATATCTTTTTCGATACGAAGGATATTATTTGGCGTTACTAAGGACTAACTATTTCGTTACTAAGGACTATCTATGTCGTTACTAAGGGCTTTCTCTGGCGTTACTAAGGAATATCCATGTCGTTACTAAGAACTATCTATGTCGTTACTAAGGACTATCGATGTCGTTACTAAGGACTTTATCTGGCGTTACTAAGGACTATTTATGTCGTAACTATGGACTATCAATGTCGTTACTAAGGACTATCTATGTCGTTACTAAGGACTATCTATGTCGATACTAAGGGCTTTCTCTGGCGTTACTAAGGAATTTCTCTGGCGTTACTGAGGAATATCTATGTCGTTTCTAAGAACTATCTATGCCGTTACTAAGGACTATCGATGACGTTACTAAGGATTTTCTCTGGCGTTACTAAGGACGATCTATGTCGTTACAAAGGACTATCGATGTCGTTACTAAGGACCTTCTCTGTCGTTACTAATTACTATGTATGCCGATACTAAGGACTATCGATGACGTTACTAAGGATTTTCTCTGGCGTTACTAAGGACGATCTATGTCGTTACAAAGGACTATCGATGTCGTTACTAAGGACTATCTATGTCGTTACTAAGGACTATCTATGTCTTTGCTAACTACTATCTATATCGTTGCTAAGGACTATCTATGTCGTTGCTAAGGACTATCTATGTTGTTACTAAAGACTATCTATGTCGTTGCTAAGGACTATCTATGTCGTTGCTAAGGACTTTCTCTGGCGTTACTAAGGACGATCTATGTCGTTACAAAGGACTATCGATGTCGTTACTAAGGACTTTCTCTGTCGTTACTAAAGACTATCTATGTCGTTGCTAAGGAATATCCATGTCGTTACTAAGAACTATCTATGTCGTTACTAAGGACTATCGATGTCGTTACTAAGGACTTTATCTGGCGTTACTAAAGACTATCTATGTCGTTGCTAAGGAATATCCATGTCGTTACTAAGAACTATCTATGTCGTTACTAAGGACTATCGATGTCGTTACTAAGGACTTTCTCTGTCGTTACTAAAGACTATCAATGTCGTTGCTAAGGAATATCCATGTCGTTACTAAGAACTATCAATGTCGTTACTAAGGACTATCTATGTCGTTACTAAGGACTATCTATGTCGATACTAAGGACTCTCTCTGGCGTTACTAAGGACGATCTATGTCGTTACAAAGGACTATCGATGTCGTTACTAAGGACTTTCTCTGTCGTTACTAAAGACTATCTATGTCGTTGCTAAGGAATATCCATGTCGTTACTAAGAACTATCTATGTCGTTACTAAAGACTATCTATGTCGTTGCTAAGGACTATCTATGTCGTTACTAAGGACTATCTATGTCTTTGCTAACTACTTTCTATATCGTTGCTAAGGACTATCTATGTCGTTGCTAAGGACTATCTAGGTTGTTACTAAAGACTATCTATGTCATTGCTAAGGACTATCTATGTCGTTGCTAAGGACTTTCTCTGGCGTTACTAAGGACGATCTATGTCGTTACAAAGGACTATCGATGTCGTTACTAAGGACTTTCTCTGTCGTTACTAAAGACTATCTATGTCGTTGCTAAGGAATATCCATGTCGTTACTAAGAACTATCTATGTCGTTACTAAGGACTATCGATGTCGTTACTAAGGACTTTCTCTGTCGTTACTAAAGACTATCTATGTCGTTGCTAAGGAATATCCATGTCGTTACTAAGAACTATCAATGTCGTTACTAAGGACTATCTATGTCGTTACTAAGGACTATCTATGTCGATACTAAGGACTTTCTCTGGCGTTACTAAGGACTTTCTCTGGCGTAACTGAGGAATATCTATGTCGTTCCTAAGAACTATCTATGACGTTACTAAGGACTTTCTCTGGCGTTACAGAGGACGATCTATGTCGTTACAAAGGACTATCGATGTCGTTACTAAGGACTTTCTCTGTCGTTACTAAAGACTATCTATGTCGTTGCTAAGGAATATCTATGTCGTTACTAAGGACTATCTATGTCGTTACTAAGGACTATCTATGTCGTTGCTAAGGACTATCTATGTCGTTACTAAGGACTATCTATGTCGTTACTAAGGACTATCTATGTCGTTGCTAAGGACTATCTATGTCGTTACTAAGGACTATCTATGTCGTTGCTAAGGACTATCTATGTCGTTACTAAAGACTATCTATGTCGTTGCTAAGGACTATCTATGTCGTTACTAAGGACTATCTATGTCGTTGCTAAGGGCAATCTATGTCGTTGCTAAGGACTATCTATGTCGTTGCTAAGGACTATCTATGTCGTTGCTAAGGACTATCTATGTCGTTACTAAGTACTATCTATGTCGTTGCTAAGGACTATCTATGTCGTTGCTAAGGACTATCTATGTCGTTACTAAGGACTATCTATGTCGTTGCTAAGGATTATCTATGTCGTTACTAAGGACTATTTATGTCGTTGCTAAGAACTATCTATGTCGTTACTAAAGATAATCTATGTCGTTGCTAAGGACTATCTATGTCGTTACTAAGGACTATCTATGTCGTTGCTAAGGACTATCTATGTCGTTGCTAAGGACTATCTATGTCGTTACTAAAGACTATCTATGTCGTTGCTAAGGACTATCAATGTCGTTACTAAGTACTATCTATGTCGTTACTAAGGACTATCTATGTCGATACTAAGGACTTCCTCTGGCGTTACTAAGGATTTTCTCTGGCGTTACTGAGGAATATCTATGTCGTTACTAAGAACTATCTATGCCGTTACTAAGGACTATCGATGACGTTACTAAGGACTTTCTCTGGCGTTACTAAGGACGATCTATGTCGTTACAAAGGACTATCTATGTCGTTACTAAGGACTATCTATGTCGTTACTAAGGACTATCTATGTCGTTACTAAGGACTATCTATGTCGTTACTAAGGACTATCTATGTCGTTGCTAACGACTATCTATGTCGTAGCTAAGGACTATCTATGTCGTTGCTAAGGACTATCTATGTCGTTGCTAAGGACTATCTATGTCGTTACTAAGGACTATCTATGTCGTTGCTAAGGACTATCTATGTCGTTACTAAGTACTATCTATGTCGTTGCTAAGGACTATCTATGTCGTTACTAAGGACTATCTATGTCGTTACTAATGACTATCTATGTCGTTGCTAAGGACTATCTATGTCGTTGCTAAGGACTATCTATGTCGTTACTAAGGACTATCTATGTCGTTGCTAAGGACTATCTATGTCGTTACTAAGGACTATCTATGTCGTTGCTAAGAACTATCTATGTCGTTACTAAAGATAATCTATGTCGTTGCTAAGGACTATCTATCTCGTTACTAAGGACTATCTATGTCGTTGCTAAGGACTATCTATGTCGTTGCTAAAGACTATCTATGTCGTTGCTAAGGACTATCTATGTCGTTACTAAAGACTATCTATGTCGTTGCTAAGGACTATCAATGTCGTTACTAAGGACTATCTATGTCGTTACTAAGGACTATCTATGTCGATACTAAGGACTTCCTCTGGCGTTACTAAGGACTTTCTCTGGCGTTACTGAGGAATATCTATGTCGTTACTAAGAACTATCTATGCCGTTACTAAGGACTATCGATGACGTTACTAAGGACTTTCTCTGTCGTTACTAAAGATTATCTATGTCGTTGCTATGGACTATCAATGTCGTTACTAAGGACTATCTATGTCGTTATTAAGGACAATCGATATGGTTACTGAAGACTATCGATGTCGTTACTAAGGACTTTCTCTGGCGTTACTAAGGAATATCTATATCGTTACTAAGGAATATCTTTTTCGATACGAAGGATATTATTTGGCGTTACTAAGGACTAACTATTTCGTTACTAAGGACTATCTATGTCGTTACTAAGGGCTTTCTCTGGCGTTACTAAGGAATATCCATGTCGTTACTAAGAACTATCTATGTCGTTACTAAGGACTATCGATGTCGTTACTAAGGACTTTATCTGGCGTTACTAAGGACTATTTATGTCGTAACTATGGACTATCAATGTCGTTACTAAGGACTATCTATGTCGTTACTAAGGACTATCTATGTCGATACTAAGGGCTTTCTCTGGCGTTACTAAGGAATTTCTCTGGCGTTACTGAGGAATATCTATGTCGTTTCTAAGAACTATCTATGCCGTTACTAAGGACTATCGATGACGTTACTAAGGATTTTCTCTGGCGTTACTAAGGACGATCTATGTCGTTACAAAGGACTATCGATGTCGTTACTAAGGACCTTCTCTGTCGTTACTAAAGACTATCTATGTCGTTGCTAAGGACTATCTATGTCGTTACTAAGGACTATCTATGTCGTTACTAAGGACTATCTATGTCGTTACTAAGGACTATCTATGTCGTTACTAAGGACTATCTATGTCTTTGCTAACTACTATCTATATCGTTGCTAAGGACTATCTATGTCGTTGCTAAGGACTATCTATGTTGTTACTAAAGACTATCTATGTCGTTGCTAAGGACTATCTATGTCGTTGCTAAGGACTTTCTCTGGCGTTACTAAGGACGATCTATGTCGTTACAAAGGACTATCGATGTCGTTACTAAGGACTTTCTCTGTCGTTACTAAAGACTATCTATGTCGTTGCTAAGGAATATCCATGTCGTTACTAAGAACTATCTATGTCGTTACTAAGGACTATCGATGTCGTTACTAAGGACTTTATCTGGCGTTACTAAAGACTATCTATGTCGTTGCTAAGGAATATCCATGTCGTTACTAAGAACTATCTATGTCGTTACTAAGGACTATCGATGTCGTTACTAAGGACTTTCTCTGTCGTTACTAAAGACTATCAATGTCGTTGCTAAGGAATATCCATGTCGTTACTAAGAACTATCAATGTCGTTACTAAGGACTATCTATGTCGTTACTAAGGACTATCTATGTCGATACTAAGGACTCTCTCTGGCGTTACTAAGGACGATCTATGTCGTTACAAAGGACTATCGATGTCGTTACTAAGGACTTTCTCTGTCGTTACTAAAGACTATCTATGTCGTTGCTAAGGAATATCCATGTCGTTACTAAGAACTATCTATGTCGTTACTAAAGACTATCTATGTCGTTGCTAAGGACTATCTATGTCGTTACTAAGGACTATCTATGTCTTTGCTAACTACTATCTATATCGTTGCTAAGGACTATCTATGTCGTTGCTAAGGACTATCTAGGTTGTTACTAAAGACTATCTATGTCGTTGCTAAGGACTATCTATGTCGTTGCTAAGGACTTTCTCTGGCGTTACTAAGGACGATCTATGTCGTTACAAAGGACTATCGATGTCGTTACTAAGGACTTTCTCTGTCGTTACTAAAGACTATCTATGTCGTTGCTAAGGAATATCCATGTCGTTACTAAGAACTATCTATGTCGTTACTAAGGACTATCGATGTCGTTACTAAGGACTTTCTCTGTCGTTACTAAAGACTATCTATGTCGTTGCTAAGGAATATCCATGTCGTTACTAAGAACTATCAATGTCGTTACTAAGGACTATCTATGTCGTTACTAAGGACTATCTATGTCGATACTAAGGACTTTCTCTGGCGTTACTAAGGACTTTCTCTGGCGTAACTGAGGAATATCTATGTCGTTCCTAAGAACTATCTATGACGTTACTAAGGACTTTCTCTGGCGTTACTAAGGACGATCTATGTCGTTACAAAGGACTATCGATGTCGTTACTAAGGACTTTCTCTGTCGTTACTAAAGACTATCTATGTCGTTGCTAAGGAATATCTATGTCGTTACTAAGGACTATCTATGTCGTTACTAAGGACTATCTATGTCGTTGCTAAGGACTATCTATGTCGTTACTAAGGACTATCTATGTCGTTACTAAGGACTATCTATGTCGTTGCTAAGGACTATCTATGTCGTTACTAAGGACTATCTATGTCGTTGCTAAGGACTATCTATGTCGTTACTAAAGACTATCTATGTCGTTGCTAAGGACTATCTATGTCGTTACTAAGGACTATCTATGTCGTTGCTAAGGGCTATCTATGTCGTTGCTAAGGACTATCTATGTCGTTGCTAAGGACTATCTATGTCGTTGCTAAGGACTATCTATGTCGTTACTAAGTACTATCTATGTCGTTGCTAAGGACTATCTATGTCGTTGCTAAGGACTATCTATGTCGTTACTAAGGACTATCTATGTCGTTGCTAAGGATTATCTATGTCGTTACTAAGGACTATTTATGTCGTTGCTAAGAACTATCTATGTCGTTACTAAAGATAATCTATGTCGTTGCTAAGGACTATCTATGTCGTTACTAAGGACTATCTATGTCGTTGCTAAGGACTATCTATGTCGTTGCTAAGGACTATCTATGTCGTTACTAAAGACTATCTATGTCGTTGCTAAGGACTATCAATGTCGTTACTAAGTACTATCTATGTCGTTACTAAGGACTATCTATGTCGATACTAAGGACTTCCTCTGGCGTTACTAAGGATTTTCTCTGGCGTTACTGAGGAATATCTATGTCGTTACTAAGAACTATCTATGCCGTTACTAAGGACTATCGATGACGTTACTAAGGACTTTCTCTGGCGTTACTAAGGACGATCTATGTCGTTACAAAGGACTATCTATGTCGTTACTAAGGACTATCTATGTCGTTACTAAGGACTATCTATGTCGTTACTAAGGACTATCTATGTCGTTACTAAGGACTATCTATGTCGTTGCTAACGACTATCTATGTCGTAGCTAAGGACTATCTATGTCGTTGCTAAGGACTATCTATGTCGTTGCTAAGGACTATCTATGTCGTTACTAAGGACTATCTATGTCGTTGCTAAGGACTATCTATGTCGTTACTAAGTACTATCTATGTCGTTGCTAAGGACTATCTATGTCGTTGCTAAGGACTATCTATGTCGTTGCTAAGGACTATCTATGTCGTTACTAAGGACTATCTATGTCGTTGCTAAGGACTATCTATGTCGTTACTAAGGACTATCTATGTCGTTACTAAGAACTATCTATGTCGTTACTAAAGATAATCTATGTCGTTGCTAAGGACTATCTATCTCGTTACTAAGGACTATCTATGTCGTTGCTAAGGACTATCTATGTCGTTGCTAAAGACTATCTATGTCGTTGCTAAGGACTATCTATGTCGTTACTAAAGACTATCTATGTCGTTGCTAAAGACTATCAATGTCGTTACTAAGGACTATCTATGTCGTTACTAAGGACTATCTATGTCGATACTAAGGACTTCCTCTGGCGTTACTAAGGACTTTCTCTGGCGTTACTGAGGAATATCTATGTCGTTACTAAGAACTATCTATGCCGTTACTAAGGACTATCGATGACGTTACTAAGGACTTCCTCTGTCGTTACTAAAGACTATCTATGTCGTTGCTATGGACTATCAATTTCGTTACTAAGGACTATCTATGTCGTTATTAAGGACAATCAATATCGTTACTGAAGACTATCGATGTCGTTACTAATTACTTTCTCTGGCGTTACTAAGGAATATCTATATCGTTACTAAGGAATATCTTTTTCGATACGAAGGATATTATTTGGCGTTACTAAGGACTAACTATTTCGTTACTAAGGACTATCTATGTCGTTACTAAGGGCTTTCTCTGGCGTTACTAAGGAATATCCATGTCGTTACTAAGAACTATCTATGTCGTTACTAAGGACTATCGATGTCCTTACTAAGGAATTTATCTGGCGTTACTAAGGACTATTTATGTCGTAACTATGGACTATCAATGTCGTTACTAAGGACTATCTATGTCGTTACTAAGGACTATCTATGTCGATACTAAGGACTTTCTCTGGCGTTACTAAGGACTTTCTCTGGCGTTACTGAAGAATATCTATGTCGTTTCTAAGAACTATCTATGCCGTTACTAAGGACTTTTGATGACGTTACTAAGGACTTTCTCTGGCGTTACTAAGGACGATCTATGTCGTTACAAAGGACTATCTATGTCGTTACTAAGGACTATCTATGTCGTTACTAAGGACTATCTATGTCGTTACTAAGGACTATCTATGTCGTTGCTAAGGACTATCTATGTTGTTACTAAGGACTATCTATGTCGTTGCTAAGGACTATCTATGTCGTTACTAAGGACTATCGATTTCGTTGCTACGGACTATCTATGTCGTTACTAAAGACTATCTATGTCGTTGCTAAGGACTATCTATGTCGTTGCTAAGGACTATCTATGTCGTTACTAAGGACTATCTATGTCGTTACTAAGGACTATCTATGACGTTGCTAAGGACTATCTATGCCGTTGCTAAGGACTATCTATGTCGTTACTAAGGACTATCTATGTCGTTACTAAGGACTATCTATGTCGTTACTAAGGACTATCTATGTCGTTGCTAATGACTATCTATGTCGTTGCTAAGGACTATCTATGTCGTTGCTAAGGACTATCTATGTCGTTGCTAAGGACTATCTATGTCGTTGCTAAGGACTATCTATGTCGTTACTAAGTACTATCTATGTCGTTGCTAAGGACTATCTATGTCGTTACTAAGGACTATCTATGTCGTTACTAATGACTATCTATGTCGTTGCTAAGGACTATCTATGTCGTTGCTAAGGACTATCTATGTCGTTACTAAGGACTATCTATGTCGTTGCTAAGGACTATCTATGTCGTTACTAAGGACTATCTATGTCGTTGCTAAGGACTATCTATGTCGTTACTAAAGACTATCTATGTCGTTGCTAAGGACTATCTATGTCGTTACTAAGGACTATCTATGTCTTTGCTAACTACTATCTATATCGTTGCTAAGGACTATCTATGTCGTTGCTAAGGACTATCTATGTTGTTACTAAAGACTATCTATGTCGTTGCTAAGGACTATCTATGTCGTTGCTAAGGACTTTCTCTGGCGTTACTAAGGACGATCTATGTCGTTACAAAGGACTATCGATGTCGTTACTAAGGACTTTCTCTGTCGTTACTAAAGACTATCTATGTCGTTGCTAAGGAATATCCATGTCGTTACTAAGAACTATCTATGTCGTTACTAAGGACTATCGATGTCGTTACTAAGGACTTTATCTGGCGTTACTAAAGACTATCTATGTCGTTGCTAAGGAATATCCATGTCGATACTAAGAACTATCTATGTCGTTACTAAGGACTATCGATGTCGTTACTAAGGACTTTCTCTGTCGTTACTAAAGACTATCTATGTCGTTGCTAAGGAATATCCATGTCGTTACTAAAAACTATCAATGTCGTTACTAAGGATTATCTATGTCGTTACTAAGGACTATCTATGTCGATACTAAGGACTTTCTCTGGCGTTACTAAGGACGATCTATGTCGTTACAAAGGACTATCGATGTCGTTACTAAGGACTTTCTCTGTCGTTACTAAAGACTATCTATGTCGTTGCTAAGGAATATCCATGTCGTTACTAAGAACTATCTATGTCGTTACTAAAGACCATCTATGTCGTTGCTAAGGACTATCTATGTCGTTACTAAGGACTATCTATGTCTTTGCTAACTACTATCTATATCGTTGCTAAGGACTATCTATGTCGTTGCTAAGGACTATCTATGTTGTTACTAAAGACTATCTATGTCGTTGCTAAGGACTATCTATGTCGTTGCTAAGGACTTTCTCTGGCGTTACTAAGGACGATCTATGTCGTTACAAAGGACTATCGATGTCGTTACTAAGGACTTTCTCTGTCGTTACTAAAGCCTATCTATGTCGTTGCTAAGGAATATCCATGTCGTTACTAAGAACTATCTATGTCGTTACTAAGGACTATCGATGTCGTTACTAAGGACTTTCTCTGTCGTTACTAAAGACTATCTATGTCGTTGCTAAGGAATATCCATGTCGTTACTAAGAACTATCAATGTCGTTACTAAGGACTATCTATGTCGTTACTAAGGACTATCTATGTCGATACTAAGGACTTTCTCTGGCGTTACTAAGGACTTTCTCTGGCGTTACTGAGGAATATCTATGTCGTTCCTAAGAACTATCTATGACGTTACTAAGGACTTTCTCTGGCGTTACTAAGGACGATCTATGTCGATACAAAGGACTATCGATGTCGTTACTAAGGACTTTCTCTGTCGTTACTAAAGACTATCTATGTCGTTGCTAAGGAATATCTATGTCGTTACTAAGGACTATCTATGTCGTTACTAAGGACTATCTATGTCGTTGCTAAGGACTATCTATGTCGTTATTAAGGACTATCTATGTCGTTGCTAAGGACTATCTATGTCGTTACTAAGGACTATCTATGTCGTTGCTAAGGACTATCTATGTCGTTACTAAAGACTATCTATGTCGTTGCTAAGGACTATCTATGTCGTTACTAAGGACTATCTATGTCGTTGCTAAGGGCTATCTATGTCGTTGCTAAGGACTATCTATGTCGTTGCTAAGGACTATCTATGTCGTTGCTAAGGACTATCTATGTCGTTACTAAGGACTATCTATGTCGTTGCTAAGGTCTATCTATGTCGTTACTAAGGACTATTTCTGTCGTTGCTAAGAACTATCTATGTCGTTACTAAAGATAATCTATGTCGTTGCTAAGGACTATCTATGTCGTTACTAAGGACTATCTATGTCGTTGCTAAGGACTATCTATGTCGTTGCTAAGGACTATCTATGTCGTTGCTAAGGACTATCTATGTCGTTACTAAAGACTATCTATGTCGTTGCTAAGGACTATCAATGTCGTTACTAAGTACTATCTATGTCGTTACTAAGGACTATCTATGTCGATACTAAGGACTTCCTCTGGCGTTACTAAGGATTTTCTCTGGCGTTACTGAGGAATATCTATGTCGTTACTAAGAACTATCTATGCCGTTACTAAGGACTATCGATGACGTTACTAAGGACTTTCTCTGTCGTTACTAAAGATTATCTATGTCGTTGCTATGGACTATCAATGTCGTTACTAAGGTCTATCTATGTCGTTATTAAGGACAATCGATATGGTTACTGAAGACTATCGATGTCGTTACTAAGGACTTTCTCTGGCGTTACTAAGGAATATCTATATCGTTACTAAGGAATATCTTTTTCGATACGAAGGATATTATTTGGCGTTACTAAGGACTAACTATTTCGTTACTAAGGACTATCTATGTCGTTACTAAGGGCTTTCTCTGGCGTTACTAAGGAATATCCATGTCGTTACTAAGAACTATCTATGTCGTTACTAAGGACTATCGATGTCGTTACTAAGGACTTTATCTGGCGTTACTAAGGACTATTTATGTCGTAACTATGGACTATCAATGTCGTTACTAAGGACTATCTATGTCGTTACTAAGGACTATCTATGTCGATACTAAGGGCTTTCTCTGGCGTTACTAAGGACTTTCTCTGGCGTTACTGAGGAATATCAATGTCGTTTATAAGAACTATCTATGCCGTTACTAAGGACTATCGATGACGTTACTAAGGATTTTCTCTGGCGTTACTAAGGACGATCTATGTCGTTACAAAGGACTATCGATGTCGTTACTAAGGACCTTCTCTGTCGTTACTAAAGACTATCTATGTCGTTGCTAAGGACTATCTATGTCGTTACTAAGGACTATCTATGTCGTTACTAAGGACTATCTATGTCGTTACTAAGGACTATCTATGTCGTTACTAAGGACTATCTATGTCTTTGCTAACTACTATCTATATCGTTGCTAAGGACTATCTATGTCGTTGCTAAGGACTATCTATGTTGTTACTAAAGACTAGCTATGTCGTTGCTAAGGACTATCTATGTCGTTGCTAAGGACTTTCTCTGGCGTTACTAAGGACGATCTATGTCGTTACAAAGGACTATCGATGTCGTTACTAAGGACTTTCTCTGTCGTTACTAAAGACTATCTATGTCGTTGCTAAGGAATATCCATGTCGTTACTAAGAACTATCTATGTCGTTACTAAGGACTATCGATGTCGTTACTAAGGACTTTATCTGGCGTTACTAAAGACTATCTATGTCGTTGCTAAGGAATATCCATGTCGTTACTAAGAACTATCTATGTCGTTACTAAGGACTATCTATGTCGTTACTAAGGACTTTCTCTGTCGTTACTAAAGACTATCTATGTCGTTGCTAAGGAATATCCATGTCGTTACTAAGAACTATCAATGTCGTTACTAAGGACTATCTATGTCGTTACTAAGGACTATCTATGTCGATACTAAGGACTTTCTCTGGCGTTACTAAGGACGATCTATGTCGTTACAAAGGACTATCGATGTCGTTACTAAGGACTTTCGCTGTCGTTACTAAAGACTATCTATGTCGTTGATAAGGAATATCCATGTCGTTACTAAGAACTATCTATGTCGTTACTAAAGACTATCTATGTCGTTGCTAAGGACTATCTATGTCGTTACTAAGGACTATCTATGTCTTTGCTAACTACTATCTATATCGTTGCTAAGGACTATCTATGTCGTTGCTAAGGACTATCTATGTTGTTACTAAAGACTATCTATGTCGTTGCTAAGGACTATCTATGTCGTTGCTAAGGACTTTCTCTGGCGTTACTAAGGACGATCTATGTCGTTACAAAGGACTATCGATGTCGTTACTAAGGACTTTCTCTGTCGTTACTAAAGACTATCTATGTCGTTGCTAAGGAATATCCATGTCGTTACTAAGAACTATCTATGTCGCTGCTAAGGAATATCCATGTCGTTTCTAAGAACTATCAATGTCGTTACTAAGGACTATCTATGTCGTTACTAAGGACTATCTATGTCGATACTAAGGACTTTCTCTGGCGTTACTAAGGACTTTCTCTGGCGTTACTGAGGAATATCTATGTCGTTCCTAAGAACTATCTATGACGTTACTAAGGACTTTCTCTGGCGTTACTAAGGACGATCTATGTCGTTACAAAGGACTATCGATGTCGTTACTAAGGACTTTCTCTGTCGTTACTAAAGACTATCTATGTCGTTGCTAAGGAATATCTATGTCGTTACTAAGGACTATCTATGTCGTTACTTAGGACTATCTATGTCGTTGCTAAGGACTATCTATGTCGATACTAAAGACTATCTATGTCGTTGCTAAGGACTATCTATGTCGTTACTAAGGACTATCTATGTCGTTGCTAAGGGCTATCTATGTCGTTACTAAGGACTATCTATGTCGTTGCTAAGGACTATCTATGTCGTTACTAAAGACTATCTATGTCGTTGCTAAGGACTATCTATGTCGTTACTAAGGACTATCTATGTCGTTGCTAAGGGCTATCTATGTCGTTGCTAAGGACTATCTATGTCGTTGCTAAGGACTATCTATGTCGTTGCTAAGGACTATCTATGTCGTTACTAAGTACTATCTATGTCGTTGCTAATTACTACCTATGTCGTTGCTAAGGACTATCTATGTCGTTACTAAGGACTATCTATGTCGTTGCTAAGGACTATCTATGTCGTTACTAAGGACTATTTATGTCGTTGCTAAGAACTATCTATGTCGTTACTAAAGATAATCTATGTCGTTGCTAAGGACTATCTATGTCGTTACTAAGGACTATCTATGTCGTTGCTAAGGACTATCTATGTCGATTCTAAGGACTATCTATGTCGTTGCTAAGGACTATCTATGTCGTTACTAAAGACTATCTATGTCGTTGCTAAGGACTATCAATGTCGTTACTAAGTACTATCTATGTCGTTACTAAGGACTATCTATGTCGATACTAAGGACTTCCTCTGGCGTTACTAAGGATTTTCTCTGGCGTTACTGAGGAATATCTATGTCGTTACTAAGAACTATCTATGCCGTTACTAAGGACTATCGATGACGTTACTAAGGACGTTCTCTGTCGTTACTAAAGATTATCTATGTCGTTGCTATGGACTATCAATGTCGTTACTAAGGACTATCTATGTCGTTATTAAGGATAATCGATATGGTTACTGAAGACTATCGATGTCGTTACTAAGGACTTTCTCTGGCGTTACTAAGGAATATCTATATCGTTACTAAGGAATATCTTTTTCGATACGAAGGATATTATTTGGCGTTACTAAGGACTAACTATTTCGTTACTAAGGACTATCTATGTCGTTACTAACGACTTTATCTGGCGTTACTAAGGACTATTTATGTCGTAACTATGGACTATCAATGTCGTTACTAAGGACTATCTATGTCGTTACTAAGGACTATCTATGTCGATACTAAGGGCTTTCTCTGGCGTTACTAAGGACTTTCTCTGGCGTTACTGAGGAATATCTATGTCGTTTCTAAGAACTATCTATGCCGTTACTAAGGACTATCGATGACGTTACTAAGGATTTTCTCTGGCGTTACTAAGGACGATCTATGTCGTTACAAAGGACTATCGATGTCGTTACTAAGGACCTTCTCTGTCGTTACTAAAGACTATCTATGTCGTTGCTAAGGACTATCTATGTCGTTACTAAGGACTATCTATGTCGTTACTAAGGACTATCTATGTCGTTACTAAGGACTATCTATGTCGTCGCTAAGGACTATCTATGTCGTTACTAGGAACTATCTATGTCGTTCCTAAGGACTATCTATGTCGTTACTAAGGACTATCTATGTCGTTGCTAAGGACTATCTATGTCGTTACTAAAGACTATCTATGTCGTTTCTAAGGACTATCTATGTCGTTACTAAGGACTATCTATGTCGTTGCTAAGGACTATCTATGTCGTTACTAAAGACTATCTATGTCGTTACTAAGGACTATCTATGTCGTTACTAAGGACTATCTATGTCGTTGCTAAGGACTATCAATGTCGTTGCTAAGTACTATCTATGTCGTTGCTAAGGACTATCTATGTCGTTACTAAGGACTATCTATGTCGTTACTAATGACTATCTATGTCGTTGCTAAGGACTATCTATGTCGTTGCTAAGGACTATCTATGTCGTTACTAAGGATATCTATGTCGTTGCTAAGGACTATCTATGTCGTTGCTATGGACTATCAATGTCGTTACTAAGGACTATCTATGTCGTTATTAAGGACAATCGATATGGTTACTGAAGACTATCGATGTCGTTACTAAGGACTTTCTCTGGCGTTACTAAGGAATATCTATATCGTTACTAAGGAATATCTTTTTCGATACGAAGGATATTATTTGGCGTTACTAAGGACTAACTATTTCGTTACTAAGGACTATCTATGTCGTTACTAAGGGCTTTCTCTGGCGTTACTAAGGAATATCCAAGTCGTTACTAAGAACTATCTATTTCGTTACTAAGGACCATCGATGTCGTTACTAAGGACTTTATCTGGCGTTACTAAGGACTATTTATGTCGTAACTATGGACTATCAATGTCGTTACTAAGGACTATCTATGTCGTTACTAAGGACTATCTATGTCGATACTAAGGGCTTTCTCTGGCGTTACTAAGGACTTTCTCTGGCGTTACTGATTAATATCTATGTCGTTTCTAAGAACTATCTATGCCGTTACTAAGGTCTATCGATAACGTTACTAAGGACGTTCTCTGGCGTTACTAAGGACGATCTATGTCGTTACAAAGGACTATCGATGTCGTTACTAAGGACCTCCTCTGTCGTTACTAAAGACTATCTATGTCGTTGCTAAGGACTATCTATGTCGTTACTAAGGACTATCTATGTCGTTACTAAGGACTATCTATGTCGTTGCTAAGGACTATCTATGTCGTTGCTAAGGACTATCTATGTCGTTACTAAGGACTATCTATGTCGTTGCTAAGGACTATCTATGTCGTTACTAAGGACTATCTATGTCGTTGCTAAGGACTATCTATGTCGTTGCTAAGGACTATCTATGTCGTTGCTAAGGACTATCTATGTCGTTACTAAGGACTATTTATGTCGTTACTAAGGACTATCTATGTCGTTGCTAAGGACTATCAATGTCGTTGCTAAGTACTATCTATGTCGTTGCTAAGGACTATCTATGTCGTTACTAAGGACTATCTATGTCGTTACTAATGACTATCTATGTCGTTGCTAAGGACTATCTATGTCGTTGCTAAGGACTATCTATGTCGTTACTAAGGATATCTATGTCGTTGCTAAGGACTATCTATGTCGTTACTAAGGACTATCTATGTCGTTGCTAAGGACTATCTATGTCGTTACTAATTACTATCTATGTCGTTGCTAAGGACTATCTATGTCGTTACTAAGGACTATCTATGTCGTTGCTAAGGACTATCTATGTCGTTGCTAAGGACTATCTATGTCGTTGCTAAGGACTATCTATGTCGTTACTAAAGACTATCTATGTCGTTGCTAAGGACTATCTATGTCGTTAGTAAGGACTATCTATGTCGTTGCTAAGGACTATTTATGTCGTTGCTAAGGACTATCTATGTCGTTACTAAAGACTATCTATGTTGTTGCTAAGGACTATCTATGTCGTTGCTAAGGGCTATCTATGTCGTTGCTAAGGACTATCTATGTCGTTGCTAAGGACTATCTATGTCGTTGCTAAGGACTATCTATGTCGTTACTAAGTACTATCTATGTCGTTGCTAAGGACTATCTATGTCGTTGCTAAGGACTATCTATGTCGTTGCTAAGGACTATCTATGTCGTTACTAAGGACTATCTATGTCGTTGCTAAGGACTATCTATGTCGTTACTAAGGACTATTTATGTCGTTGCTAAGAACTATCTATGTCGTTACTAAAGATAATCTATGTCGTTGCTAAGGACTATCTATGTCGTTACTAAGGACTATCTATGTCGTTGCTAAGGACTATCTATGTCGTTGCTAAGGACTATCTATGTCGTTGCTAAGGACTATCTATGTCGTTACTAAAGACTATCTATGTCGTTGCTAAGGACTATCAATGTCGTTACTAAGTACTATCTATGTCGTTACTAAGGACTATCTATGTCGATACTAAGGACTTCCTCTGGCGTTACTAAGGATTTTCTCTGGCGTTACTGAGGAATATCTATGTCGTTACTAAGAACTATCTATGCCGTTACTAAGGACTATCGATGTCGTTACTAAGGACTTTATCTGGCGTTACTAAGGACTATTTATGTCGTAACTATGGACTATCAATGTCGTTACTAAGGACTATCTATGTCGTTACTAAGGACTATCTATGTCGATACTAAGGGCTTTCTCTGGCGTTACTAAGGACTTTCTCTGGCGTTACTAAGGAATATCTATATCGTTACCTAGGAATATCTTTTTCGATACGAAGGATATTATTTGGCGTTACTAAGGACTAACTATTTCGTTACTAAGGACTATCTATGTCGTTACTAAGGGCTTTCTCTGGCGTTACTAAGGAATATCCATGTCGTTACTAAGAACTATCTATGTCGTTACTAAGGACTATCGATGTCGTTACTAAGGACTTTATCTGGTGTTACTAAGGACTATTTATGTCGTAACTATGGACTATCAATGTCGTTACTAAGGACTATCTATGTCGTTACTAAGGACTATCTATGTCGATACTAAGGGCTTTCTCTGGCGTTACTAAGGACTTTCTCTGGCGTTACTGAGGAATATCTATGTCGTTTCTAAGAACTATCTATGCCGTTACTAAGGACTATCGATGACGTTACTAAGGATTTTCTCTGGCGTTACTAAGGACGATCTATGTCGTTACAAAGGACTATCGATGTCGTTACTAAGGACCTTCTCTGTCGTTACTAAAGACTATCTATGTCGTTGCTAAGGACTATCTATGTCGTTACTAAGGACTATCTATGTCGTTACTAAGGACTATCTATGTCGTTACTAAGGACTATCTATGTCGTTGCTAAGGACTATCTATGTCGTTACTAGGGACTATCTATGTCGTTGCTAAGGACTATCTATGTCGTTACTAAGGACTATCTATGTCGTTGCTAAGGACTATCTATGTCGTTACTAGGGACTATCTATGTCGTTGCTAAGGACTATCTATGTCGTTACTAAGGACTATCTATGTCGTTACTAAAGACTATCTATGTCGTTTCTAAGGACTATCTATGCCGTTACTAAGGACTATCTATGTCGTTACTAAGTACTATCTATGTCGTTGCTAAGGACTATCGATGTCGTTACTAAGGACCTTCTCTGTCGTTACTAAAGACTATCTATGTCGTTGCTAAGGACTATCTATGTCGTTACTAAGGACTATCTATGTCGTTACTAAGGACTATCTATGTCGTTACTAAGGACTATCTATGTCGTTGCTAAGGACTATCTATGTCGTTACTAGGGACTATCTATGTCGTTGCTAAGGACTATCTATGTCGTTACTAAGGACTATCTATGTCGTTACTAAGTACTATCTATGTCGTTGCTAAGGACTATCTATGTCGTTGCTAAGGACTATCTATGTCGTTGCTAAGGACTATCTATGTCGTTACTAAGGACTATCTATGTCGTTGCTAAGGACTATCTATGTCGTTACTAAGGACTATTTATGTCGTTGCTAAGAACTATCTATGTCGTTACTAAAGATAATCTATGTCGTTGCTAAGGACTATCTATGTCGTTACTAAGGACTATCTATGTCGTTGCTAAGGACTATCTATGTCGTTGCTAAGGACTATCTATGTCGTTGCTAAGGACTATCTATGTCGTTACTAAAGACTATCTATGTCGTTGCTAAGGACTATCAATGTCGTTACTAAGTACTATCTATGTCGTTACTAAGGACTATCTATGTCGATACTAAGGACTTCCTCTGGCGTTACTAAGGATTTTCTCTGGCGTTACTGAGGAATATCTATGTCGTTACTAAGAACTATCTATGCCGTTACTAAGGACTATCGATGTCGTTACTAAGGACTTTATCTGGCGTTACTAAGGACTATGTATGTCGTAACTATGGACTATCAATGTCGTTACTAAGGACTATCTATGTCGTTACTAAGGACTATCTATGTCGATACTAAGGGCTTTCTCTGGCGTTACTAAGGACTTTCTCTGGCGTTACTAAGGAATATCTATATCGTTACTAAGGAATATCTTTTTCGATACGAAGGATATTATTTGGCGTTACTAAGGACTAACTATTTCGTTACTAAGGACTATCTATGTCGTTACTAAGGGCTTTCTCTGGCGTTACTAAGGAATATCCATGTCGTTACTAAGAACTATCTATGTCGTTACTAAGGACTATCGATGTCGTTACTAAGGACTTTATCTGGTGTTACTAAGGACTATTTATGTCGTAACTATGGACTATCAATGTCGTTACTAAGGACTATCTATGTCGTTACTAAGGACTATCTATGTCGATACTAAGGGCTTTCTCTGGCGTTACTAAGGACTTTCTCTGGCGTTACTGAGGAATATCTATGTCGTTTCTAAGAACTATCTATGCCGTTACTAAGGACTATCGATGACGTTACTAAGGATTTTCTCTGGCGTTACTAAGGACGATCTATGTCGTTACAAAGGACTATCGATGTCGTTACTAAGGACCTTCTCTGTCGTTACTAAAGACTATCTATGTCGTTGCTAAGGACTATCTATGTCGTTACTAAGGACTATCTATGTCGTTACTAAGGACTATCTATGTCGTTACTAAGGACTATCTATGTCGTTGCTAAGGACTATCTATGTCGTTACTAGGGACTATCTATGTCGTTGCTAAGGACTATCTATGTCGTTACTAAGGACTATCTATGTCGTTGCTAAGGACTATCTATGTCGTTGCTAAAGACTATCTATGTCGTTACTAAGGACTATCTATGTCGTTACTAAGGACTATCTATGTCGTTGCTAAGGACTATCTATGTCGTTGCTAAGGACTATCTATGTCGTTACTAAGGACTATCTATGTCGTTGCTAAGGACTATCTATGTCGTTACTAAGGACTATCTATGTCGTTGCTAAGGACTATCTATGTCGTTGCTAAGGACTATCTATGTCGTTGCTAAGGACTATCTATGTCGTTACTAAAGACTATCTATGTTGTTGCTAAGGACTATCTATGTCGTTGCTAAGGGCTATCTATGTCGTTGCTAAGGACTATCTATGTCGTTGCTAAGGACTATCTATGTCGTTGCTAAGGACTATCTATGTCGTTACTAAGTACTATCTATGTCGTTGCTAAGGACTATCTATGTCGTTGCTAAGGACTATCTATGTCGTTGCTAAGGACTATCTATGTCGTTACTAAGGACTATCTATGTCGTTGCTAAGGACTATCTATGTCGTTACTAAGGACTATTTATGTCGTTGCTAAGAACTATCTATGTCGTTACTAAAGATAATCTATGTCGTTGCTAAGGACTATCTATGTCGTTACTAAGGACTATCTATGTCGTTGCTAAGGACTATCTATGTCGTTGCTAAGGACTATCTATGTCGTTGCTAAGGACTATCAATTTCGTTACTAAGTACTATCTATGTCGTTACTAAGGACTATCTATGTCGATACTAAGGACTTCCTCTGGCGTTACTAAGGATTTTCTCTGGCGTTACTGAGGAATATCTATGTCGTTACTAAGAACTATCTATGCCGTTACTAAGGACTATCGATGTCGTTACTAAGGACTTTATCTGGCGTTACTAAGGACTATTTATGTCGTAACTATGGACTATCAATGTCGTTACTAAGGACTATCTATGTCGTTACTAAGGACTATCTATGTCGATACTAAGGGCTTTCTCTGGCGTTACTAAGGACTTTCTCTGGCGTTACTAAGGAATATCTATATCGTTACTAAGGAATATCTTTTTCGATACGAAGGATATTATTTGGCGTTACTAAGGACTAACTATTTCGTTACTAAGGACTATCTATGTCGTTACTAAGGGCTTTCTCTGGCGTTACTAAGGAATATCCATGTCGTTACTAAGAACTATCTATGTCGTTACTAAGGACTATCGATGTCGTTACTAAGGACTTTATCTGGTGTTACTAAGGACTATTTATGTCGTAACTATGGACTATCAATGTCGTTACTAAGGACTATCTATGTCGTTACTAAGGACTATCTATGTCGATACTAAGGGCTTTCTCTGGCGTTACTAAGGACTTTCTCTGGCGTTACTGAGGAATATCTATGTCGTTTCTAAGAACTATCTATGCCGTTACTAAGGACTATCGATGACGATACTAAGGATTTTCTCTGGCGTTACTAAGGACGATCTATGTCGTTACAAAGGACTATCGATGTCGTTACTAAGGACCTTCTCTGTCGTTACTAAAGACTATCTATGTCGTTGCTAAGGACTATCTATGGAGTTACTAAGGACTAACTATGTCGTTACTAAGGACTATCTATGTCGTTACTAAGGACTATCTATGTCGTTGCTAAGGACTATCTATGTCGTTACTAGGGACTATCTATGTCGTTGCTAAGGACTATCTATGTCGTTACTAAGGACTATCTATGTCGTTGCTAAGGACTATCTATGTCGTTACTAAAGACTATCTATGTCGTTTCTAAGGACTATCTATGCCGTTACTAAGGACTATCTATGTCGTTACTAAGTACTATCTATGTCGTTGCTAAGGACTATCGATGTCGTTACTAAGGACCTTCTCTGTCGTTACTAAAGACTATCTATGTCGTTGCTAAGGACTATCTATGTCGTTACTAAGGACTATCTATGTCGTTACTAAGGACTATCTATGTCGTTACTAAGGACTATCTATGTCGTTGCTAAGGACTATCTATGTCGTTACTAGGGACTATCTATGTCGTTGCTAAGGACTATCTATGTCGTTACTAAGGACTATCTATGTCGTTACTAAGTACTATCTATGTCGTTGCTAAGGACTATCTATGTCGTTGCTAAGGACTATCTATGTCGTTGCTAAGGACTATCTATGTCGTTACTAAGGACTATCTATGTCGTTGCTAAGGACTATCTATGTCGTTACTAAGGACTATTTATGTCGTTGCTAAGAACTATCTATGTCGTTACTAAAGATAATCTATGTCGTTGCTAAGGACTATCTATGTCGTTACTAAGGACTATCTATGTCGTTGCTAAGGACTATCTATGTCGTTGCTAAGGACTATCTATGTCGTTGCTAAGGACTATCTATGTCGTTACTAAGGACTATTTATGTCGTTGCTAAGAACTATCTATGTCGTTACTAAAGATAATCTATGTCGTTACTAAGGACTATCTATGTCGATACTAAGGACTTCCTCTGGCGTTACTAAGGATTTTCTCTGGCGTTACTGAGGAATATCTATGTCGTTACTAAGAACTATCTATGCCGTTACTAAGGACTATCGATGTCGTTACTAAGGACTTTATCTGGCGTTACTAAGGACTATTTATGTCGTAACTATGGACTATCAATGTCGTTACTAAGGACTATCTATGTCGTTACTAAGGACTATCTATGTCGATACTAAGGGCTTTCTCTGGCGTTACTAAGGACTTTCTCTGGCGTTACTAAGGAATATCTATATCGTTACTAAGGAATATCTTTTTCGATACGAAGGATATTATTTGGCGTTACTAAGGACTAACTATTTCGTTACTAAGGACTATCTATGTCGTTACTAAGGGCTTTCTCTGGCGTTACTAAGGAATATCCATGTCGTTACTAAGAACTATCTATGTCGTTACTAAGGACTATCGATGTCGTTACTAAGGACTTTATCTGGTGTTACTAAGGACTATTTATGTCGTAACTATGGACTATCAATGTCGTTACTAAGGACTATCTATGTCGTTACTAAGGACTATCTATGTCGATACTAAGGGCTTTCTCTGGCGTTACTAAGGACTTTCTCTGGCGTTACTGAGGAATATCTATGTCGTTTCTAAGAACTATCTATGCCGTTACTAAGGACTATCGATGACGATACTAAGGATTTTCTCTGGCGTTACTAAGGACGATCTATGTCGTTACAAAGGACTATCGATGTCGTTACTAAGGACCTTCTCTGTCGTTACTAAAGACTATCTATGTCGTTGCTAAGGACTATTTATGGAGTTACTAAGGACTAACTATGTCGTTACTAAGGACTATCTATGTCGTTACTAAGGACTATCTATGTCGTTGCTAAGGACTATCTATGTCGTTACTAGGGACTATCTATGTCGTTGCTAAGGACTATCTATGTCGTTACTAAGGACTATCTATGTCGTTGCTAAGGACTATCTATGTCGTTACTAAAGACTATCTATGTCGTTTCTAAGGACTATCTATGCCGTTACTAAGGACTATCTATGTCGTTACTAAGTACTATCTATGTCGTTGCTAAGGACTATCGATGTCGTTACTAAGGACCTTCTCTGTCGTTACTAAAGACTATCTATGTCGTTGCTAAGGACTATCTATGTCGTTACTAAGGACTATCTATGTCGTTACTAAGGACTATCTATGTCGTTACTAAGGACTATCTATGTCGTTGCTAAGGACTATCTATGTCGTTACTAGGGACTATCTATGTCGTTGCTAAGGACTATCTATGTCGTTACTAAGGACTATCTATGTCGTTACTAAGTACTATCTATGTCGTTGCTAAGGACTATCTATGTCGTTGCTAAGGACTATCTATGTCGTTGCTAAGGACTATCTATGTCGTTACTAAGGACTATCTATGTCGTTGCTAAGGACTATCTATGTCGTTACTAAGGACTATTTATGTCGTTGCTAAGAACTATCTATGTCGTTACTAAAGATAATCTATGTCGTTGCTAAGGACTATCTATGTCGTTACTAAGGACTATCTATGTCGTTGCTAAGGACTATCTATGTCGTTGCTAAGGACTATCTATGTGGTTGCTAAGGACTATCTATGACGTTACTAAAGACTATCTATGTCGTTGCTAAGGACTATCAATGTCGTTACTAAGTACTATCTATGTCGTTACTAAGGACTATCTATGTCGATACTAAGGACTTCCTCTGGCGTTACTAAGGATTTTCTCTGGCGTTACTGAGGAATATCTATGTCGTTACTAAGAACTATCTATGCCGTTACTAAGGACTATCGATGTCGTTACTAAGGACTTTATCTGGCGTTACTAAGGACTATTTATGTCGTAACTATGGACTATCAATGTCGTTACTAAGGACTATCTATGTCGTTACTAAGGACTATCTATGTCGATACTAAGGGCTTTCTCTGGCGTTACTAAGGACTTTCTCTGGCGTTACTAAGGAATATCTATATCGTTACTAAGGAATATCTTTTTCGATACGAAGGATATTATTTGGCGTTACTAAGGACTAACTATTTCGTTACTAAGGACTATCTATGTCGTTACTAAGGGC
The DNA here is from genome assembly GCA_036971475.1 of Prosapia bicincta. Classification (NCBI taxonomy): domain Eukaryota; kingdom Metazoa; phylum Arthropoda; class Insecta; order Hemiptera; family Cercopidae; genus Prosapia; species Prosapia bicincta. The sequence goes on from JBAIZL010000006.1 coordinate 51,226,465, forward strand.
TTTCTCTGGCGTTACTAAGGAATATCCATGTCGTTACTAAGAACTATCTATGTCGTTACTAAGGACTATCGATGTCGTTACTAAGGACTTTATCTGGTGTTACTAAGGACTATTTATGTCGTAACTATGGACTATCAATGTCGTTACTAAGGACTATCTATGTCGTTACTAAGGACTATCTATGTCGATACTAAGGGCTTTCTCTGGCGTTACTAAGGACTTTCTCTGGCGTTACTGAGGAATATCTATGTCGTTTCTAAGAACTATCTATGCCGTTACTAAGGACTATCGACGACGTTACTAAGGATTTTCTCTGGCGTTACTAAGGACGATCTATGTCGTTACAAAGGACTATCGATGTCGTTACTAAGGACCTTCTCTGTCGTTACTAAAGACTATCTATGTCGTTGCTAAGGACTATCTATGTCGTTACTAAGGACTATCTATGTCGTTACTAAGGACTATCTATGTCGTTACTAAGGACTATCTATGTCGTTGCTAAGGACTATCTATGTCGTTACTAGGGACTATCTATGTCGTTGCTAAGGACTATCTATGTCGTTACTAAGGACTATCTATGTCGTTGCTAAGGACTATCTATGTCGTTGCTAAAGACAATCTATGTCGCTACTAAGGACTATCTATGTCGTTACTAAGGACTATCTACGTCGTTGCTAAGGACTATCTATGTCGTTGCTAAGGACTATCTATGTCGTTACTAAGGACTATCTATGTCGTTGCTAAGGACTATCTATGTCGTTACTAAGGACTATCTATGTCGTTGCTAAGGACTATCTATGTCGTTGCTAAGGACTATCTATGTCGTTGCTAAGGACTATCTATGTCGTTACTAAGGACTATCTATGTCGTTACTAAGGACTATCTATGTCGTTGCTAAGGACTATCAATGTCGTTGCTAAGTACTATCTATGTCGTTGCTAAGGACTATCTATGTCGTTACTAAGGACTATCTATGTCGTTACTAATGACTATCTATGTCGTTGCTAAGGACTATCTATGTCGTTGCTAAGGACTATCTATGTCGTTACTAAGGATATCTATGTCGTTGCTAAGGACTATCTATGTCGTTACTAAGGACTATCTATGTCGTTGCTAAGGACTATCTATGTCGTTACTAAAGACTATCTATGTCGTTACTAAAGATAATCTATGTCGTTGCTAAGGACTATCTATGTCGTTACTAAGGACTATCTATGTCGTTGCTAAGGACTATCTATGTCGTTGCTAATGACTATCTATGTCGTTGCTAAGGACTATCTATGACGTTACTAAAGACTATCTATGTCGTTGCTAAGGACTATCAATGTCGTTACTAAGTACTATCTATGTCGTTACTAAGGACTATCTATGTCGATACTAAGGACTTCCTCTGGCGTTACTAAGGATTTTCTCTGGCGTTACTGAGGAATATCTATGTCGTTACTAAGAACTATCTATGCCGTTACTAAGGACTATCGATGTCGTTACTAAGGACTTTATCTGGCGTTACTAAGGACTATGTATGTCGTAACTATGGACTATCAATGTCGTTACTAAGGACTATCTATGTCGTTACTAAGGACTATCTATGTCGATACTAAGGGCTTTCTCTGGCGTTACTAAGGACTTTCTCTGGCGTTACTAAGGAATATCTATATCGTTACTAAGGAATATCTTTTTCGATACGAAGGATATTATTTGGCGTTACTAAGGACTAACTATTTCGTTACTAAGGACTATCTATGTCGTTACTAAGGGCTTTCTCTGGCGTTACTAAGGAATATCCATGTCGTTACTAAGAACTATCTATGTCGTTACTAAGGACTATCGATGTCGTTACTAAGGACTTTATCTGGTGTTACTAAGGACTATTTATGTCGTAACTATGGACTATCAATGTCGTTACTAAGGACTATCTATGTCGTTACTAAGGACTATCTATGTCGATACTAAGGGCTTTCTCTGGCGTTACTAAGGACTTTCTCTGGCGTTACTGAGGAATATCTATGTCGTTTCTAAGAACTATCTATGCCGTTACTAAGGACTATCGATGACGTTACTAAGGATTTTCTCTGGCGTTACTAAGGACGATCTATGTCGTTACAAAGGACTATCGATGTCGTTACTAAGGACCTTCTCTGTCGTTACTAAAGACTATCTATGTCGTTGCTAAGGACTATCTATGTCGTTACTAAGGACTATCTATGTCGTTACTAAGGACTATCTATGTCGTTACTAAGGACTATCTATGTCGTTGCTAAGGACTATCTATGTCGTTACTAGGGACTATCTATGTCGTTGCTAAGGACTATCTATGTCGTTACTAAGGACTATCTATGTCGTTGCTAAGGACTATCTATGTCGTTGCTAAAGACTATCTATGTCGTTACTAAGGACTATCTATGTCGTTACTAAGGACTATCTATGTCGTTGCTAAGGACTATCTATGTCGTTGCTAAGGACTATCTATGTCGTTACTAAGGACTATCTATGTCGTTGCTAAGGACTATCTATGTCGTTACTAAGGACTATCTATGTCGTTGCTAAGGACTATCTATGTCGTTGCTAAGGACTATCTATGTCGTTGCTAAGGACTATCTATGTCGTTACTAAAGAATATCTATGTTGTTGCTAAGGACTATCTATGTCGTTGCTAAGGGCTATCTATGTCGTTGCTAAGGACTATCTATGTCGTTGCTAAGGACTATCTATGTCGTTGCTAAGGACTATCTATGTCGTTACTAAGTACTATCTATGTCGTTGCTAAGGACTATCTATGTCGTTGCTAAGGACTATCTATGTCGTTGCTAAGGACTATCTATGTCGTTACTAAGGACTATCTATGTCGTTGCTAAGGACTATCTATGTCGTTACTAAGGACTATTTATGTCGTTGCTAAGAACTATCTATGTCGTTACTAAAGATAATCTATGTCGTTGCTAAGGACTATCTATGTCGTTACTAAGGACTATCTATGTCGTTGCTAAGGACTATCTATGTCGTTGCTAAGGACTATCTATGTCGTTGCTAAGGACTATCTATGTCGTTACTAAAGACTATCTATGTCGTTGCTAAGGACTATCAATTTCGTTACTAAGTACTATCTATGTCGTTACTAAGGACTATCTATGTCGATACTAAGGACTTCCTCTGGCGTTACTAAGGATTTTCTCTGGCGTTACTGAGGAATATCTATGTCGTTACTAAGAACTATCTATGCCGTTACTAAGGACTATCGATGTCGTTACTAAGGACTTTATCTGGCGTTACTAAGGACTATTTATGTCGTAACTATGGACTATCAATGTCGTTACTAAGGACTATCTATGTCGTTACTAAGGACTATCTATGTCGATACTAAGGGCTTTCTCTGGCGTTACTAAGGACTTTCTCTGGCGTTACTAAGGAATATCTATATCGTTACTAAGGAATATCTTTTTCGATACGAAGGATATTATTTGGCGTTACTAAGGACTAACTATTTCGTTACTAAGGACTATCTATGTCGTTACTAAGGGCTTTCTCTGGCGTTACTAAGGAATATCCATGTCGTTACTAAGAACTATCTATGTCGTTACTAAGGACTATCGATGTCGTTACTAAGGACTTTATCTGGTGTTACTAAGGACTATTTATGTCGTAACTATGGACTATCAATGTCGTTACTAAGGACTATCTATGTCGTTACTAAGGACTATCTATGTCGATACTAAGGGCTTTCTCTGGCGTTACTAAGGACTTTCTCTGGCGTTACTGAGGAATATCTATGTCGTTTCTAAGAACTATCTATGCCGTTACTAAGGACTATCGATGACGATACTAAGGATTTTCTCTGGCGTTACTAAGGACGATCTATGTCGTTACAAAGGACTATCGATGTCGTTACTAAGGACCTTCTCTGTCGTTACTAAAGACTATCTATGTCGTTGCTAAGGACTATCTATAGAGTTACTAAGGACTAACTATGTCGTTACTAAGGACTATCTATGTCGTTACTAAGGACTATCTATGTCGTTGCTAAAGACTATCTATGTCGTTACTAGGGACTATCTATGTCGTTGCTAAGGACTATCTATGTCGTTACTAAGGACTATCTATGTCGTTGCTAAGGACTATCTATGTCGTTACTAAAGACTATCTATGTCGTTTCTAAGGACTATCTATGCCGTTACTAAGGACTATCTATGTCGTTACTAAGTACTATCTATGTCGTTGCTAAGGACTATCGATGTCGTTACTAAGGACCTTCTCTGTCGTTACTAAAGACTATCTATGTCGTTGCTAAGGACTATCTATGTCGTTACTAAGGACTATCTATGTCGTTACTAAGGACTATCTATGTCGTTACTAAGGACTATCTATGTCGTTGCTAAGGACTATCTATGTCGTTACTAGGGACTATCTATGTCGTTGCTAAGGACTATCTATGTCGTTACTAAGGACTATCTATGTCGTTACTAAGTACTATCTATGTCGTTGCTAAGGACTATCTATGTCGTTGCTAAGGACTATCTATGTCGTTGCTAAGGACTATCTATGTCGTTACTAAGGACTATCTATGTCGTTGCTAAGGACTATCTATGTCGTTACTAAGGACTATTTATGTCGTTGCTAAGAACTATCTATGTCGTTACTAAAGATAATCTATGTCGTTGCTAAGGACTATCTATGTCGTTACTAAGGACTAACTATGTCGTTGCTAAGGACTATCTATGTCGTTGCTAAGGACTATCTATGTGGTTGCTAAGGACTATCTATGACGTTACTAAAAACTATCTATGTCGTTGCTAAGGACTATCAATGTCGTTACTAAGTACTATCTATGTCGTTACTAAGGACTATCTATGTCGATACTAAGGACTTCCTCTGGCGTTACTAAGGATTTTCTCTGGCGTTACTGAGGAATATCTATGTCGTTACTAAGAACTATCTATGCCGTTACTAAGGACTATCGATGTCGTTACTAAGGACTTTATCTGGCGTTACTAAGGACTATTTATGTCGTAACTATGGACTATCAATGTCGTTACTAAGGACTATCTATGTCGTTACTAAGGACTATCTATGTCGATACTAAGGGCTTTCTCTGGCGTTACTAAGGACTTTCTCTGGCGTTACTAAGGAATATCTATATCGTTACTAAGGAATATCTTTTTCGATACGAAGGATATTATTTGGCGTTACTAAGGACTAACTATTTCGTTACTAAGGACTATCTATGTCGTTACTAAGGGCTTTCTCTGGCGTTACTAAGGAATATCCATGTCGTTACTAAGAACTATCTATGTCGTTACTAAGGACTATCGATGTCGTTACTAAGGACTTTATCTGGTGTTACTAAGGACTATTTATGTCGTAACTATGGACTATCAATGTCGTTACTAAGGACTATCTATGTCGTTACTAAGGACTATCTATGTCGATACTAAGGGCTTTCTCTGGCGTTACTAAGGACTTTCTCTGGCGTTACTGAGGAATATCTATGTCGTTTCTAAGAACTATCTATGCCGTTACTAAGGACTATCGATGACGTTACTAAGGATTTTCTCTGGCGTTACTAAGGACGATCTATGTCGTTACAAAGGACTATCGATGTCGTTACTAAGGACCTTCTCTGTCGTTACTAAAGACTATCTATGTCGTTGCTAAGGACTATCTATGTCGTTACTAAGGACTATCTATGTCGTTACTAAGGACAATCTATGTCGTTACTAAGGACTATCTATGTCGTTGCTAAGGACTATCTATGTCGTTACTAGGGACTATCTATGTCGTTGCTAAGGACTATCTATGTCGTTACTAAGGACTATCTATGTCGTTGCTAAGGACTATCTATGTCGTTGCTAAAGACAATCTATGTCGCTACTAAGGACTATCTATGTCGTTACTAAGGACTATCTATGTCGTTGCTAAGGACTATCTATGTCGTTGCTAAGGACTATCTATGTCGTTACTAAGGACTATCTATGTCGTTGCTAAGGACTATCTATGTCGTTACTAAGGACTATCTATGTCGTTGCTAAGGACTATCTATGTCGTTGCTAAGGACTATCTATATCGTTGCTAAGGACTATCTATGTCGTTACTAAGGACTATCTATGTCGTTACTAAGGACTATCTATGTCGTTGCTAAGGACTATCAATGTCGTTGCTAAGTACTATCTATGTCGTTACTAAGGACTATCTATGTCGTTACTAATGACTATCTATGTCGTTGCTAAGGACTATCTATGTCGTTGCTAAGGACTATCTATGTCGTTACTAAGGATATCTATGTCGTTGCTAAGGACTATCTATGTCGTTACTAAAGATAATCTATGTCGTTGCTAAGGACTATCTATGTCGTTACTAAGGACTATCTATGTCGTTGCTAAGGACTATCTATGTCGTTGCTAAGGACTATCTATGTCGTTGCTAAGGACTATCTATGACGTTACTAAAGACTATCTATGTCGTTGCTAAGGACTATCAATGTCGTTACTAAGTACTATCTATGTCGTTACTAAGGACTATCTATGTCGATACTAAGGACTTCCTCTGGCGTTACTAAGGATTTTCTCTGGCGTTACTGAGGAATATCTATGTCGTTACTAAGAACTATCTATGCCGTTACTAAGGACTATCGATGTCGTTACTAAGGACTTTATCTGGCGTTACTAAGGACTATGTATGTCGTAACTATGGACTATCAATGTCGTTACTAAGGACTATCTATGTCGTTACTAAGGACTATCTATGTCGATACTAAGGGCTTTCTCTGGCGTTACTAAGGACTTTCTCTGGCGTTACTAAGGAATATCTATATCGTTACTAAGGAATATCTTTTTCGATACGAAGGATATTATTTGGCGTTACTAAGGACTAACTATTTCGTTACTAAGGACTATCTATGTCGTTACTAAGGGCTTTCTCTGGCGTTACTAAGGAATATCCATGTCGTTACTAAGAACTATCTATGTCGTTGCTAAGGACTATCTATGTCGTTACTAAGGACTATCTATGTCGTTACTAAGGACTATCTATGTCGTTACTAAGGACTATCTATGTCGTTGCTAAGGACTATCTATGTCGTTACTAGGGACTATCTATGTCGTTGCTAAGGACTATCTATGTCGTTACTAAGGACTATCTATGTCGTTGCTAAGGACTATCTATGTCGTTGCTAAAGACTATCTATGTCGTTACTAAGGACTATCTATGTCGTTACTAAGGACTATCTATGTCGTTGCTAAGGACTATCTATGTCGTTGCTAAGGACTATCTATGTCGTTACTAAGGACTATCTATGTCGTTGCTAAGGACTATCTATGTCGTTACTAAGGACTATCTATGTCGTTGCTAAGGACTATCTATGTCGTTGCTAAGGACTATCTATGTCGTTGCTAAGGACTATCTATGTCGTTACTAAAGAATATCTATGTTGTTGCTAAGGACTATCTATGTCGTTGCTAAGGGCTATCTATGTCGTTGCTAAGGACTATCTATGTCGTTGCTAAGGACTATCTATGTCGTTGCTAAGGACTATCTATGTCGTTACTAAGTACTATCTATGTCGTTGCTAAGGACTATCTATGTCGTTGCTAAGGACTATCTATGTCGTTGCTAAGGACTATCTATGTCGTTACTAAGGACTATCTATGTCGTTGCTAAGGACTATCTATGTCGTTACTAAGGACTATTTATGTCGTTGCTAAGAACTATCTATGTCGTTACTAAAGATAATCTATGTCGTTGCTAAGGACTATCTATGTCGTTACTAAGGACTATCTATGTCGTTGCTAAGGACTATCTATGTCGTTGCTAAGGACTATCTATGTCGTTGCTAAGGACTATCTATGTCGTTACTAAAGACTATCTATGTCGTTGCTAAGGACTATCAATTTCGTTACTAAGTACTATCTATGTCGTTACTAAGGACTATCTATGTCGATACTAAGGACTTCCTCTGGCGTTACTAAGGATTTTCTCTGGCGTTACTGAGGAATATCTATGTCGTTACTAAGAACTATCTATGCCGTTACTAAGGACTATCGATGTCGTTACTAAGGACTTTATCTGGCGTTACTAAGGACTATTTATGTCGTAACTATGGACTATCAATGTCGTTACTAAGGACTATCTATGTCGTTACTAAGGACTATCTATGTCGATACTAAGGGCTTTCTCTGGCGTTACTAAGGACTTTCTCTGGCGTTACTAAGGAATATCTATATCGTTACTAAGGAATATCTTTTTCGATACGAAGGATATTATTTGGCGTTACTAAGGACTAACTATTTCGTTACTAAGGACTATCTATGTCGTTACTAAGGGCTTTCTCTGGCGTTACTAAGGAATATCCATGTCGTTACTAAGAACTATCTATGTCGTTACTAAGGACTATCGATGTCGTTACTAAGGACTTTATCTGGTGTTACTAAGGACTATTTATGTCGTAACTATGGACTATCAATGTCGTTACTAAGGACTATCTATGTCGTTACTAAGGACTATCTATGTCGATACTAAGGGCTTTCTCTGGCGTTACTAAGGACTTTCTCTGGCGTTACTGAGGAATATCTATGTCGTTTCTAAGAACTATCTATGCCGTTACTAAGGACTATCGATGACGATACTAAGGATTTTCTCTGGCGTTACTAAGGACGATCTATGTCGTTACAAAGGACTATCGATGTCGTTACTAAGGACCTTCTCTGTCGTTACTAAAGACTATCTATGTCGTTGCTAAGGACTATCTATGGAGTTACTAAGGACTAACTATGTCGTTACAAAGGACTATCTATGTCGTTACTAAGGACTATCTATGTCGTTGCTAAGGACTATCTATGTCGTTACTAGGGACTATCTATGTCGTTGCTAAGGACTATCTATGTCGTTACTAAGGACTATCTATGTCGTTGCTAAGGACTATCTATGTCGTTACTAAAGACTATCTATGTCGTTTCTAAGGACTATCTATGCCGTTACTAAGGACTATCTATGTCGTTACTAAGTACTATCTATGTCGTTGCTAAGGACTATCGATGTCGTTACTAAGGACCTTCTCTGTCGTTACTAAAGACTATCTATGTCGTTGCTAAGGACTATCTATGTCGTTACTAAGGACTATCTATGTCGTTACTAAGGACTATCTATGTCGTTACTAAGGACTATCTATGTCGTTGCTAAGGACTATCTATGTCGTTACTAGGGACTATCTATGTCGTTGCTAAGGACTATCTATGTCGTTACTAAGGACTATCTATGTCGTTACTAAGTACTATCTATGTCGTTGCTAAGGACTATCTATGTCGTTGCTAAGGACTATCTATGTCGTTGCTAAGGACTATCTATGTCGTTACTAAGGACTATCTATGTCGTTGCTAAGGACTATCTATGTCGTTACTAAGGACTATTTATGTCGTTGCTAAGAACTATCTATGTCGTTACTAAAGATAATCTATGTCGTTGCTAAGGACTATCTATGTCGTTACTAAGGACTATCTATGTCGTTGCTAAGGACTATCTATGTCGTTGCTAAGGACTATCTATGTGGTTGCTCAGGACTATCTATGACGTTACTAAAGACTATCTATGTCGTTGCTAAGGACTATCAATGTCGTTACTAAGTACTATCTATGTCGTTACTAAGGACTATCTATGTCGATACTAAGGACTTCCTCTGGCGTTACTAAGGATTTTCTCTGGCGTTACTGAGGAATATCTATGTCGTTACTAAGAACTATCTATGCCGTTACTAAGGACTATCGATGTCGTTACTAAGGACTTTATCTGGCGTTACTAAGGACTATTTATGTCGTAACTATTGACTATCAATGTCGTTACTAAGGACTATCTATGTCGTTACTAAGGACTATCTATGTCGATACTAAGGGCTTTCTCTGGCGTTACTAAGGACTTTCTCTGGCGTTACTAAGGAATATCTATATCGTTACTAAGGAATATCTTTTTCGATACGAAGGATATTATTTGGCGTTACTAAGGACTAACTATTTCGTTACTAAGGACTATCTATGTCGTTACTAAGGGCTTTCTCTGGCGTTACTAAGGAATATCCATGTCGTTACTAAGAACTATCTATGTCGTTACTAAGGACTATCGATGTCGTTACTAAGGACTTTATCTGGTGTTACTAAGGACTATTTATGTCGTAACTATGGACTATCAATGTCGTTACTAAGGACTATCTATGTCGTTACTAAGGACTATCTATGTCGATACTAAGGGCTTTCTCTGGCGTTACTAAGGACTTTCTCTGGCGTTACTGAGGAATATCTATGTCGTTTCTAAGAACTATCTATGCCGTTACTAAGGACTATCGATGACGTTACTAAGGATTTTCTCTGGCGTTACTAAGGACGATCTATGTCGTTACAAAGGACTATCGATGTCGTTACTAAGGACCTTTTCTCTCGTTACTAAAGACTATCTATGTCGTTGCTAAGGACTATCTATGTCGTTACTAAGGACTATCTATGTCGTTACTAAGGACTATCTATGTCGTTACTAAGGACTATCTATGTCGTTGCTAAGGACTATCTATGTCGTTACTAGGGACTATCTATGTCGTTGCTAAGGACTATCTATGTCGTTACTAAGGACTATCTATGTCGTTGCTAAGGACTATCTATGTCGTTGCTAAAGACAATCTATGTCGCTACTAAGGACTATCTATGTCGTTACTAAGGACTATCTATGTCGTTGCTAAGGACTATCTATGTCGTTGCTAAGGACTATCTATGTCGTTACTAAGGACTATCTATGTCGTTGCTAAGGACTATCTATGTCGTTACTAAGGACTATCTATGTCGTTGCTAAGGACTATCTATGTCGTTGCTAAAGACTATCTATGTCGTTGCTAAGGACTATCTATGTCGTTACTAAGGACTATCTATGTCGTTACTATGGACTATCTATGTCGTTGCTAAGGACTATCAATGTCGTTGCTAAGTACTATCTATGTCGTTGCTAAGGACTATCTATGTCGTTACTAAGGACTATCTATGTCGTTACTAATGACTATCTATGTCGTTGCTAAGGACTATCTATGTCGTTGCTAAGGACTATCTATGTCGTTACTAAGGATATCTATGTCGTTGCTAAGGACTATCTATGTCGTTACTAAGGACTATCTATGTCGTTGCTAAGGACTATCTATGTCGTTACTAAAGACTATCTATGTCGTTACTAAGGACTATCTATGTCGTTACTAAGGACTATCTATGTCGTTGCTAAGGACTATCAATGTCGTTGCTAAGTACTATCTATGTCGTTGCTAAGGACTATCTATGTCGTTACTAAGGACTATCTATGTCGTTACTAATGACTATCTATGTCGTTGCTAAGGACTATCTATGTCATTGCTAAGGACTATCTATGTCGTTACTAAGGATATCTATGCCGTTGCTAAGGACTATCTATGTCGTTGCTATGGACTATCAATGTCGTTACTAAGGACTATCTATGTCGTTATTAAGGACAATCAATATGGTTACTGAAGACTATCGATGTCGTTACTAAGGAATATCTATATCGTTACTAAGGAATATCATTTTCGATACGAAGGATATTATTTGGCGTTACTAAGGACTAACTATTTCGTTACTAAGGACTATCTATGTCGTTACTAAGGGCTTTCTCTGGCGTTACTAAGGAATATCCATGTCGTTACTAAGAACTATCTATTTCGTTACTAAGGACTATCTATGTCGTTACTAAGGACTATCTATGTCGATACTAAGGGCTTTCTCTGGCGTTACTAAGGACTTTCTCTGGCGTTACTGATTAATATCTATGTCGTTTCTAAGAACTATCTATGCCGTTACTAAGGACTATCGATGACATTACTAAGGATTTTCTCTGGCGTTACTAAGGACGATCTATGTCGTTACAAAGGACTATCGATGTCGTTACTAAGGACCTTCTCTGTCGTTACTAAAGACTATCTATGTCGTTGCTAAGGACTATCTATTTCGTTACTAAGGACTATCTATGTCGTTACTAAGGACTATCTATGTCGTTGCTAAGGACTATCTATGTCGTTGCTAAGGACTATCTATGTCGTTACTAAGCACTATCTATGTCGTTGCTAAGGACTATCTATGTCGTTGCTAAGGACTATCTATGTCGTTACTAAGGACTATCTATGTCGTTACTAAGGACTATCTATGTCGTTGCTAAGGACTATCAATGTCGTTGCTAAGTACTATCTATGTCGTTGCTAAGGACTATCTATGTCGTTACTAAGGACTATCTATGTCGTTACTAATGACTATCTATGTCGTTGCTAAGGACTATCTATGTCGTTGCTAAGGACTATCTATGTCGTTACTAAGGATATCTATGTCGTTGCTAAGGACTATCTATGTCGTTACTAAGGACTATCTATGTCGTTGCTAAGGACTATCTATGTCGTTACTAAATACTATCTATGTCGTTGTTAAGGACTATCTATGTCGTTTCTAAGGACTATCTATGTCGTTGCTAAGGACTATCTATGTCGTTGCTAAGGACTATCTATGTCGTTGCTAAGGACTATCTATGTCGTTACTAAAGACTATCTATGTCGTTGCTAAGGACTATCTGTGTCGTTAGTAAGGACTATCTATGTCGTTGCTAAGGACTATTTATGTCGTTGCTAAGGACTATCTATGTCGTTACTAAAGACTATCTATGTCGTTGCTAAGGACTATCTATGTCGTTGCTAAGGTTTATCTATGCCGTTGCTAAGGACTATCTATGTCGTTACTAAGGACTATCTATGTCGTTGCTAAGGACTATCTATGTCGTTACTAAGGACTATCTATGTCGTTGCTAGGGACTATCTATGTCGTTGCTAAGGACTATCTATGTCGTTACTAAGGACTATCTATGTCGTTGCTAAGGACTATCTATGTCGTTACTAAGGACTATCTATGTCGTTGCTAAGGACTATCTATGTCGTTACTAAGGACTATCTTTGTCGTTGCTAAGGACTATCTATGTCTTTACTAAGGACGATCTATGTCGTTACTAAGGACTATCGATTTCGTTACTTAGGACTTTCTCTGTCGTTACTAAAGACTATCTATGTCGTTGCTAAGGACTATCAATGTCGTTACTAAGGACTATCTATGTCGTTACCAAGGACTATCGATGTCGAAACTAAGGACTTTCTCTGGCGTTACTAAGGACTTTCTCTGACGTTACTGAGGAATATCTATGTCGTTACTAAGAACTATCTATGCCGTTACTAAGGTCTACCGATGACGTTACTAAGGACTTTCTCTGTCGTTACTAAAGACTATCTATGTCGTTGCTATGGGCTATCAATGTCGTTACTAAGGACTATCTATGTCGTTATTAACGACAATCGATATCGTTACTGAAGTTTATCGATGTCGTTACTAAGGACTTTCTCTGGCGTTACTAAGGAATATCTATATCGTTACTAAGGAATATCTTTTTCGATACGAAGGATATTATTTGGCGTTACTAAGGACTAACTATGTCGTTACTAAGGACTATCTATGTCGTTACTAAGGGCTTTCTCTGGCGTTACTAAGGAATATCCATGTCGTTACTAAGAACTATCTATGTCGTTACTAAGGACTATCGATGTCGTTACTAAGGACTTTATCTGGTGTTACTAAGGACTATTTATGTCGTAACTATGGACTATCAATGTCGTTACTAAGGACTATCTATGTCGTTACTAAGGACTATCTATGTCGATACTAAGGGCTTTCTCTGGCGTTACTAAGGACTTTCTCTGGCGTTACTGAGGAATATCTATGTCGTTTCTAAGAACTATCTATGCCGTTACTAAGGACTATCGATGACGATACTAAGGATTTTCTCTGGCGTTACTAAGGACGATCTATGTCGTTACAAAGGACTATCGATGTCGTTACTAAGGACCTTCTCTGTCGTTACTAAAGACTATCTATGTCGTTGCTAAGGACTATCTATGGAGTTACTAAGGACTAACTATGTCGTTACAAAGGACTATCTATGTCGTTACTAAGGACTATCTATGTCGTTGCTAAGGACTATCTATGTCGTTACTAGGGACTATCTATGTCGTTGCTAAGGACTATCTATGTCGTTACTAAGGACTATCTATGTCGTTGCTAAGGACTATCTATGTCGTTACTAAAGACTATCTATGTCGTTTCTAAGGACTATCTATGCCGTTACTAAGGACTATCTATGTCGTTACTAAGTACTATCTATGTCGTTGCTAAGGACTATCGATGTCGTTACTAAGGACCTTCTCTGTCGTTACTAAAGACTATCTATGTCGTTGCTAAGGACTATCTATGTCGTTACTAAGGACTATCTATGTCGTTACTAAGGACTATCTATGTCGTTACTAAGGACTATCTATGTCGTTGCTAAGGACTATCTATGTCGTTACTAGGGACTATCTATGTCGTTGCTAAGGACTATCTATGTCGTTACTAAGGACTATCTATGTCGTTACTAAGTACTATCTATGTCGTTGCTAAGGACTATCTATGTCGTTGCTAAGGACTATCTATGTCGTTGCTAAGGACTATCTATGTCGTTACTAAGGACTATCTATGTCGTTGCTAAGGACTATCTATGTCGTTACTAAGGACTATTTATGTCGTTGCTAAGAACTATCTATGTCGTTACTAAAGATAATCTATGTCGTTGCTAAGGACTATCTATGTCGTTACTAAGGACTATCTATGTCGTTGCTAAGGACTATCTATGTCGTTGCTAAGGACTATCTATGTGGTTGCTCAGGACTATCTATGACGTTACTAAAGACTATCTATGTCGTTGCTAAGGACTATCAATGTCGTTACTAAGTACTATCTATGTCGTTACTAAGGACTATCTATGTCGATACTAAGGACTTCCTCTGGCGTTACTAAGGATTTTCTCTGGCGTTACTGAGGAATATCTATGTCGTTACTAAGAACTATCTATGCCGTTACTAAGGACTATCGATGTCGTTACTAAGGACTTTATCTGGCGTTACTAAGGACTATTTATGTCGTAACTATTGACTATCAATGTCGTTACTAAGGACTATCTATGTCGTTACTAAGGACTATCTATGTCGATACTAAGGGCTTTCTCTGGCGTTACTAAGGACTTTCTCTGGCGTTACTAAGGAATATCTATATCGTTACTAAGGAATATCTTTTTCGATACGAAGGATATTATTTGGCGTTACTAAGGACTAACTATTTCGTTACTAAGGACTATCTATGTCGTTACTAAGGGCTTTCTCTGGCGTTACTAAGGAATATCCATGTCGTTACTAAGAACTATCTATGTCGTTACTAAGGACTATCGATGTCGTTACTAAGGACTTTATCTGGTGTTACTAAGGACTATTTATGTCGTAACTATGGACTATCAATGTCGTTACTAAGGACTATCTATGTCGTTACTAAGGACTATCTATGTCGATACTAAGGGCTTTCTCTGGCGTTACTAAGGACTTTCTCTGGCGTTACTGAGGAATATCTATGTCGTTTCTAAGAACTATCTATGCCGTTACTAAGGACTATCGATGACGTTACTAAGGATTTTCTCTGGCGTTACTAAGGACGATCTATGTCGTTACAAAGGACTATCGATGTCGTTACTAAGGACCTTTTCTCTCGTTACTAAAGACTATCTATGTCGTTGCTAAGGACTATCTATGTCGTTACTAAGGACTATCTATGTCGTTACTAAGGACTATCTATGTCGTTACTAAGGACTATCTATGTCGTTGCTAAGGACTATCTATGTCGTTACTAGGGACTATCTATGTCGTTGCTAAGGACTATCTATGTCGTTACTAAGGACTATCTATGTCGTTGCTAAGGACTATCTATGTCGTTGCTAAAGACAATCTATGTCGCTACTAAGGACTATCTATGTCGTTACTAAGGACTATCTATGTCGTTGCTAAGGACTATCTATGTCGTTGCTAAGGACTATCTATGTCGTTACTAAGGACTATCTATGTCGTTGCTAAGGACTATCTATGTCGTTACTAAGGACTATCTATGTCGTTGCTAAGGACTATCTATGTCGTTGCTAAAGACTATCTATGTCGTTGCTAAGGACTATCTATGTCGTTACTAAGGACTATCTATGTCGTTACTATGGACTATCTATGTCGTTGCTAAGGACTATCAATGTCGTTGCTAAGTACTATCTATGTCGTTGCTAAGGACTATCTATGTCGTTACTAAGGACTATCTATGTCGTTACTAATGACTATCTATGTCGTTGCTAAGGACTATCTATGTCGTTGCTAAGGACTATCTATGTCGTTACTAAGGATATCTATGTCGTTGCTAAGGACTATCTATGTCGTTACTAAGGACTATCTATGTCGTTGCTAAGGACTATCTATGTCGTTACTAAAGACTATCTATGTCGTTACTAAGGACTATCTATGTCGTTACTAAGGACTATCTATGTCGTTGCTAAGGACTATCAATGTCGTTGCTAAGTACTATCTATGTCGTTGCTAAGGACTATCTATGTCGTTACTAAGGACTATCTATGTCGTTACTAATGACTATCTATGTCGTTGCTAAGGACTATCTATGTCATTGCTAAGGACTATCTATGTCGTTACTAAGGATATCTATGCCGTTGCTAAGGACTATCTATGTCGTTGCTATGGACTATCAATGTCGTTACTAAGGACTATCTATGTCGTTATTAAGGACAATCAATATGGTTACTGAAGACTATCGATGTCGTTACTAAGGAATATCTATATCGTTACTAAGGAATATCATTTTCGATACGAAGGATATTATTTGGCGTTACTAAGGACTAACTATTTCGTTACTAAGGACTATCTATGTCGTTACTAAGGGCTTTCTCTGGCGTTACTAAGGAATATCCATGTCGTTACTAAGAACTATCTATTTCGTTACTAAGGACTATCTATGTCGTTACTAAGGACTATCTATGTCGATACTAAGGGCTTTCTCTGGCGTTACTAAGGACTTTCTCTGGCGTTACTGATTAATATCTATGTCGTTTCTAAGAACTATCTATGCCGTTACTAAGGACTATCGATGACATTACTAAGGATTTTCTCTGGCGTTACTAAGGACGATCTATGTCGTTACAAAGGACTATCGATGTCGTTACTAAGGACCTTCTCTGTCGTTACTAAAGACTATCTATGTCGTTGCTAAGGACTATCTATTTCGTTACTAAGGACTATCTATGTCGTTACTAAGGACTATCTATGTCGTTGCTAAGGACTATCTATGTCGTTGCTAAGGACTATCTATGTCGTTACTAAGCACTATCTATGTCGTTGCTAAGGACTATCTATGTCGTTGCTAAGGACTATCTATGTCGTTACTAAGGACTATCTATGTCGTTACTAAGGACTATCTATGTCGTTGCTAAGGACTATCAATGTCGTTGCTAAGTAGTATCTATGTCGTTGCTAAGGACTATCTATGTCGTTACTAAGGACTATCTATGTCGTTACTAATGACTATCTATGTCGTTGCTAAGGACTATCTATGTCGTTGCTAAGGACTATCTATGTCGTTACTAAGGATATCTATGTCGTTGCTAAGGACTATCTATGTCGTTACTAAGGACTATCTATGTCGTTGCTAAGGACTATCTATGTCGTTACTAAATACTATCTATGTCGTTGTTAAGGACTATCTATGTCGTTTCTAAGGACTATCTATGTCGTTGCTAAGGACTATCTATGTCGTTGCTAAGGACTATCTATGTCGTTGCTAAGGACTATCTATGTCGTTACTAAAGACTATCTATGTCGTTGCTAAGGACTATCTGTGTCGTTAGTAAGGACTATCTATGTCGTTGCTAAGGACTATTTATGTCGTTGCTAAGGACTATCTATGTCGTTACTAAAGACTATCTATGTCGTTGCTAAGGACTATCTATGTCGTTGCTAAGGTTTATCTATGCCGTTGCTAAGGACTATCTATGTCGTTACTAAGGACTATCTATGTCGTTGCTAAGGACTATCTATGTCGTTACTAAGGACTATCTATGTCGTTGCTAGGGACTATCTATGTCGTTGCTAAGGACTATCTATGTCGTTACTAAGGACTATCTATGTCGTTGCTAAGGACTATCTATGTCGTTACTAAGGACTATCTATGTCGTTGCTAAGGACTATCTATGTCGTTACTAAGGACTATCTTTGTCGTTGCTAAGGACTATCTATGTCTTTACTAAGGACGATCTATGTCGTTACTAAGGACTATCGATTTCGTTACTAAGGACTTTCTCTGTCGTTACTAAAGACTATCTATGTCGTTGCTAAGGACTATCAATGTCGTTACTAAGGACTATCTATGTCGTTACCAAGGACTATCGATGTCGAAACTAAGGACTTTCTCTGGCGTTACTAAGGACTTTCTCTGACGTTACTGAGGAATATCTATGTCGTTACTAAGAACTATCTATGCCGTTACTAAGGTCTACCGATGACGTTACTAAGGACTTTCTCTGTCGTTACTAAAGACTATCTATGTCGTTGCTATGGGCTATCAATGTCGTTACTAAGGACTATCTATGTCGTTATTAACGACAATCGATATCGTTACTGAAGTTTATCGATGTCGTTACTAAGGACTTTCTCTGGCGTTACTAAGGAATATCTATATCGTTACTAAGGAATATCTTTTTCGATACGAAGGATATTATTTGGCGTTACTAAGGACTAACTATGTCGTTACTAAGGACTATCTATGTCGTTACTAAGGGCTTTCTCTGGCGTTACTAAGGAATATCCATGTCGTTACTAAGAACTATCTATGTCGTTACTAAGGACTATCGATGTCGTTACTAAGGACTTTATCTGTTGTTACTAAGGACTAATTATGTCGTAACTATGGACTATCAATGTCGTTACTAAGGACTATCTATGTCGTTACTAAGGACTATCTATGTCGATACTAAGGACTTTCTCTGGCGTTACTAAGGACTTTCTCTGGCGTTACTGAGGAATATCTATGTCGTTCCTAAGAACTATCTATGCCGTTACTAAGGACTATCGATGATGTTACTAACGACTTTCTCTGGCGTTACTAAGGACGATCTATGTCGTTACAAAGGACTATCGATGTCGTTACTAAGGACTTTCTCTGTCGTTACTAAAGACTATCTATGTCGTTGCTAAGGAATATCTATGTCGTTACTAAGGATATCTATGCCGTTGCTAAGGACTATCTATGTCGTTGCTATGGACTATCAATGTCGTTACTAAGGACTATCTATGTCGTTATTAAGGACAATCAATATGGTTACTGAAGACTATCGATGTCGTTACTAAGGAATATCTATATCGTTACTAAGGAATATCATTTTCGATACGAAGGATATTATTTGGCGTTACTAAGGACTAACTATTTCGTTACTAAGGACTATCTATGTCGTTACTAAGGGCTTTCTCTGGCGTTACTAAGGAATATCCATGTCGTTACTAAGAACTATCTATTTCGTTACTAAGGACTATCTATGTCGTTACTAAGGACTATCTATGTCGATACTAAGGGCTTTCTCTGGCGTTACTAAGGACTTTCTCTGGCGTTACTGATTAATATCTATGTCGTTTCTAAGAACTATCTATGCCGTTACTAAGGACTATCGATGACATTACTAAGGATTTTCTCTGGCGTTACTAAGGACGATCTATGTCGTTACAAAGGACTATCGATGTCGTTACTAAGGACCTTCTCTGTCGTTACTAAAGACTATCTATGTCGTTGCTAAGGACTATCTATTTCGTTACTAAGGATTATCTATGTCGTTACTAAGGACTATCTATGTCGTTGCTAAGGACTATCTATGTCGTTGCTAAGGACTATCTATGTCGTTACTAAGCACTATCTATGTCGTTGCTAAGGACTATCTATGTCGTTGCTAAGGACTATCTATGTCGTTACTAAGGACTATCTATGTCGTTACTAAGGACTATCTATGTCGTTGCTAAGGACTATCAATGTCGTTGCTAAGTACTATCTATGTCGTTGCTAAGGACTATCTATGTCGTTACTAAGGACTATCTATGTCGTTACTAATGACTATCTATGTCGTTGCTAAGGACTATCTATGTCGTTGCTAAGGACTATCTATGTCGTTACTAAGGATATCTATGTCGTTGCTAAGGACTATCTATGTCGTTACTAAGGACTATCTATGTCGTTGCTAAGGACTATCTATGTCGTTACTAAATACTATCTATGTCGTTGTTAAGGACTATCTATGTCGTTTCTAAGGACTATCTATGTCGTTGCTAAGGACTATCTATGTCGTTGCTAAGGACTATCTATGTCGTTGCTAAGGACTATCTATGTCGTTACTAAAGACTATCTATGTCGTTGCTAAGGACTATCTGTGTCGTTAGTAAGGACTATCTATGTCGTTGCTAAGGACTATTTATGTCGTTGCTAAGGACTATCTATGTCGTTACTAAAGACTATCTATGTCGTTGCTAAGGACTATCTATGTCGTTGCTAAGGTTTATCTATGCCGTTGCTAAGGACTATCTATGTCGTTACTAAGGACTATCTATGTCGTTGCTAAGGACTATCTATGTCGTTACTAAGGACTATCTATGTCGTTGCTAGGGACTATCTATGTCGTTGCTAAGGACTATCTATGTCGTTACTAAGGACTATCTATGTCGTTGCTAAGGACTATCTATGTCGTTACTAAGGACTATCTATGTCGTTGCTAAGGACTATCTATGTCGTTACTAAGGACTATCTTTGTCGTTGCTAAGGACTATCTATGTCTTTACTAAGGACGATCTATGTCGTTACTAAGGACTATCGATTTCGTTACTAAGGACTTTCTCTGTCGTTACTAAAGACTATCTATGTCGTTGCTAAGGAATATCAATGTCGTTACTAAGGACTATCTATGTCGTTACCAAGGACTATCGATGTCGAAACTAAGGACTTTCTCTGGCGTTACTAAGGACTTTCTCTGACGTTACTGAGGAATATCTATGTCGTTACTAAGAACTATCTATGCCGTTACTAAGGTCTACCGATGACGTTACTAAGGACTTTCTCTGTCGTTACTAAAGACTATCTATGTCGTTGCTATGGGCTATCAATGTCGTTACTAAGGACTATCTATGTCGTTATTAACGACAATCGATATCGTTACTGAAGTTTATCGATGTCGTTACTAAGGACTTTCTCTGGCGTTACTAAGGAATATCTATATCGTTACTAAGGAATATCTTTTTCGATACGAAGGATATTATTTGGCGTTACTAAGGACTAACTATGTCGTTACTAAGGACTATCTATGTCGTTACTAAGGGCTTTCTCTGGCGTTACTAAGGAATATCCATGTCGTTACTAAGAACTATCTATGTCGTTACTAAGGACTATCGATGTCGTTACTAAGGACTTTATCTGTTGTTACTAAGGACTAATTATGTCGTAACTATGTACTATCAATGTCGTTACTAAGGACTATCTATGTCGTTACTAAGGACTATCTATGTCGATACTAAGGACTTTCTCTGGCGTTACTAAGGACTTTCTCTGGCGTTACTGAGGAATATCTATGTCGTTCCTAAGAACTATCTATGCCGTTACTAAGGACTATCGATGATGTTACTAACGACTTTCTCTGGCGTTACTAAGGACGATCTATGTCGTTACAAAGGACTATCGATGTCGTTACTAAGGACTTTCTCTGTCGTTACTAAAGACTATCTATGTCGTTGCTAAGGAATATCTATGTCGTTACTAAGGACTATCTATGTCGTTACTAAGGACTATCTATGTCGTTACTAAGGAAAATCTACGTCGTTGCTAAGGACTATCTATGTCGTTACTAAGGACTATCTATGCCGTTACTAAGGACTATCTATGTCGTTGCTAAGGACTATCTATGTCGTTACTAAGGACTATCTATGTCGTTGCTAAGGACTATCTATGTCGTTACTAAGGACTATCTATGTCGTTGCTAAGGACTATCTATGTCGTTACTAAAGACTATCTATGTCGTTGCTAAGGACTATCTATGTCGTTACTAAGGACTATCTATGTCGTTGCTAACGACTATCTATGTCGTAGCTAAGGACTATCTATGTCGTTGCTACGGACTATCTATGTCGTTGCTAAGGACTATCTATGTCGTTACTAAGGACTATCTATGTCGTTGCTAAGGACTATCTATGTCGTTACTAAGGACTATCTATGTTGTTGCTAAGGACTATCTATGTCGTTGCTAAGGGCTATCTATGTCGTTGCTAAGGACTATCTATGTCGTTTCTAAGGACTATCTATGTCAGTGCTAAGGACCATCTATGTCGTTACTAAGTACTATCTATGTCGTTGCTAAGGACTATCTATGTCGTTACTAAGGACTATCTATGTCGTTACTAATGACTATCTATGTCGTTGCTAAGGACTATCTATGTCGTTGCTAAGGACTATCTATGTCGTTACTAAGGACTATCTATGTCGTTGCTAAGGACTATGTATGTCGTTACTAAGGACTATCTATATCGTTGCTAAGAACTATCTATGTCGTTACTAAAGATAATCTATGTCGTTGCTAAGGACTATCTATGTCGTTACTAAGGACTATCTATGTCGTTGCTAAGGACTATCTATGTCGTTGCTAAGGACTATCTATGTCGTTGCTAAGGACTATCTATGTCGTTACTAAAGACTATCTATGTCGTTGCTAAGGACTATCAATGTCGTTAGTAAGGACTATCTATGTCGTTACTAAGGACTATCTATGTCGATACTAAGGACTTCCTCTGGCGTTACTAAGGATTTTCTCTGGCGTTACTGAGGAATATCTATGTCGTTACTAAGAACTATCTATGCCGTTACTAAGGACTATCGATGACGTTACTAAGGACTATCTATGTCGTTGCTAAGGACTATCTATGTCGTTACTAAGGACTATCTATGTCGTTACTAAGGGCTATCTATGTCGTTGCTAAGGACTATCTATGTCGTTTCTAAGGACTATCTATGTCGTTGCTAAGGACCATCTATGTCGTTACTAAGTACTATCTATGTCGTTGCTAAGGACTATCTATGTCGTTACTAAGGACTATCTATGTCGTTGCTAATGACTATCTATGTCGTTGCTAAGGACTATCTATATCGTTGCTAAGGACTATCTATGTCGTTACTAAGGACTATCTATGTCGTTGCTAAGGACTATGTATGTCGTTACTAAGGACTATCTATGTCGTTGCTAAGAACTATCTATGTCGTTACTAAAGATAATCTATGTCGTTGCTAAGGACTATCTATGTCGTTGCTAAAGACTATCTATGTCGTTACTAAGGACTATCTATGTCGTTACTAAGGACTATCTATGTCGTTGCTAAGGACTATCTATGTCGTTGCTAAGGACTATCTATGTCGTTACTAAGGACTATCTATGTCGTTGCTAAGGACTATCTATGTCGTTACTAAGGACTATCTATGTCGTTACTAAGGACTATCTATGTCGTTGCTAAGGACTATCAATGTCGTTGCTAAGTACTATCTATGTCGTTGCTAAGGACTATCTATGTCGTTACTAAGGACTATCTATGTCGTTACTAATGACTATCTATGTCGTTGCTAAGGACTATCTATGTCGGTGCTAAGGACTATCTATGTCGTTACTAAGGATATCTATGTCGTTGCTAAGGACTATCTATGTCGTTACTAAGGACTATCTATGTCGTTGCTAAGGACTATCTATGTCGTTACTAAAGACTATCTATGTCGTTACTAAGGACTATCTATGTCGTTACTAAGGACTATCTATGTCGTTACTAAGGACTATCTATGTCGATACTAAGGGCTTTCTCTGGCGTTACTAAGGACTTTCTCTGGCGTTACTGATTAATATCTATGTCGTTTCTAAGAACTATCTATGTCGTTACTAAGGATATCTATGTCGTTGCTAAGGACTATCTATGTCGTTACTAAGGACTATCTATGTCGTTGCTAAGGACTATCTATGTCGTTACTAAATACTATCTATGTCGTTGCTAAGGACAATCTATGTCGTTACTAAGGACTATCTATATCGTTACTAAGGAATATCTTTTTCGATACGAAGGATATTATTTGGCGTTACTAAGGACTATCTATGTCGTTACTAAGGACTATCTATGTCGTTGCTAAGGACTATCTATGTCGTTACTAAAGACTATCTATGTCGTTACTAAGGACTATCTATGTCGTTACTAATGACTATCTATGTCGTTACTAAGGATATCTATGTCGTTGCTAAGGACTATCTATGTCGTTACTAAGGACTATCTATGTCGTTGCTAAGGACTATCTATGTCGTTACTAAAGACTATCTATGTCGTTACTAAGGACTATCTATGTCGTTACTAAGGACTATCTATGTCGTTACTAAGGACTATCGATGACGTTACTAAGGATTTTCTCTGGCGTTACTAAGGACGATCTATGTCGTTACAATGGACTATCTATGTCGTTACTAAGGACCTTCTCTGTCGTTACTAAAGACTATCTATGTCGTTGCTAAGGACTATCTATGTCGTTACTAAGGACTATCTATGTCGTTACTAAGGACTATCTATGTCGTTGCTAAGGACTATCTATGTCGTTGCTAAGGACTATCTATGTCGTTACTAAGGACTATCTATGTCGTTGCTAAGGACTATCTATGTCGTTGCTAAGGACTATCTATGTCGTTACTAAGGACTATCTATGTCGTTACTAAGGACTATCTATGTCGTTGCTAAGGACTATCAATGTCGTTGCTAAGTACTATCTATGTCGTTGCTAAGGACTATCTATGTCGTTACTAAGGACTATCTATGTCGTTACTAAAGACTATCTATGTCGTTGCTAAGGACTATCTATGTCGTTGCTAAGGACTATCTATGTCGTTACTAAGGATATCTATGTCGTTGCTAAGGACTATCTATGTCGTTACTAAGGACTATCTATGTCGTTGCTAAGGACTATCTATGTCGTTACTAAATACTATCTATGTCGTTGCTAAGGACAATCTATGTCGTTACTAAGGACTATCTATATCGTTACTAAGGAATATCTTTTTCGATACGAAGGATATTATTTGGCGTTACTAAGGACTAACTATGTCGTTACTAAGGACTATCTATGTCGTTACTAAGGGCTTTCTCTGGCGTTACTAAGGAATATCCATGTCGTTACTAAGAACTATCTATGTCGTTACTAAGGACTATCGATGTCGTTACTAAGGACTTTATCTGTTGTTACTAAGGACTAATTATGTCGTAACTATGGACTATCAATGTCGTTACTAAGGACTATCTATGTCGTTGCTAAGGACTATCTATGTCGTTACTAAGGACTATCTATGTCGTTGCTAGGGACTATCTATGTCGTTGCTAAGGACTATCTATGTCGTTACTAAGGACTATCTATGTCGTTGCTAAGGACTATCTATGTCGTTACTAAGGACTATCTATGTCGTTGCTAAGGACTATCTATGTCGTTACTAAGGACTATCTTTGTCGTTGCTAAGGACTATCTATGTCTTTACTAAGGACGATCTATGTCGTTACTAAGGACTATCGATTTCGTTACTAAGGACTTTCTCTGTCGTTACTAAAGACTATCTATGTCGTTGCTAAGGACTATCAATGTCGTTACTAAGGACTATCTATGTCGTTACCAAGGACTATCGATGTCGAAACTAAGGACTTTCTCTGGCGTTACTAAGGACTTTCTCTGACGTTACTGAGGAATATCTATGTCGTTACTAAGAACTATCTATGCCGTTACTAAGGTCTACCGATGACGTTACTAAGGACTTTCTCTGTCGTTACTAAAGACTATCTATGTCGTTGCTATGGGCTATCAATGTCGTTACTAAGGACTATCTATGTCGTTATTAACGACAATCGATATCGTTACTGAAGTTTATCGATGTCGTTACTAAGGACTTTCTCTGGCGTTACTAAGGAATATCTATATCGTTACTAAGGAATATCTTTTTCGATACGAAGGATATTATTTGGCGTTACTAAGGACTAACTATGTCGTTACTAAGGACTATCTATGTCGTTACTAAGGGCTTTCTCTGGCGTTACTAAGGAATATCCATGTCGTTACTAAGAACTATCTATGTCGTTACTAAGGACTATCGATGTCGTTACTAAGGACTTTATCTGTTGTTACTAAGGACTAATTATGTCGTAACTATGGACTATCAATGTCGTTACTAAGGACTATCTATGTCGTTACTAAGGACTATCTATGTCGATACTAAGGACTTTCTCTGGCGTTACTAAGGACTTTCTCTGGCGTTACTGAGGAATATCTATGTCGTTCCTAAGAACTATCTATGCCGTTACTAAGGACTATCGATGATGTTACTAACGACTTTCTCTGGCGTTACTAAGGACGATCTATGTCGTTACAAAGGACTATCGATGTCGTTACTAAGGACTTTCTCTGTCGTTACTAAAGACTATCTATGTCGTTGCTAAGGAATATCTATGTCGTTACTAAGGACTATCTATGTCGTTACTAAGGACTATCTATGTCGTTACTAAGGAAAATCTACGTCGTTGCTAAGGACTATCTATGTCGTTACTAAGGACTATCTATGTCGTTACTAAGGACTATCTATGTCGTTGCTAAGGACTATCTATGTCGTTACTAAGGACTATCTATGTCGTTGCTAAGGACTATCTATGTCGTTACTAAGGACTATCTATGTCGTTGGTAAGGACTATCTATGTCGTTACTAAAGACTATCTATGTCGTTGCTAAGGACTATCTATGTCGTTCCTAAGGACTATCTATGTCGTTGCTAACGACTATCTATGTCGTAGCTAAGGACTATCTATGTCGTTGCTACGGACTATCTATGTCGTTGCTAAGGACTATCTATGTCGTTACTAAGGACTATCTATGTCGTTGCTAAGGACTATCTATGTCGTTACTAAGGACTATCTATGTTGTTGCTAAGGACTATCTATGTCGTTGCTAAGGGCTATCTATGTCGTTGCTAAGGACTATCTATGTCGTTTCTAAGGACTATCTATGTCGTTGCTAAGGACCATCTATGTCGTTACTAAGTACTATCTATGTCGTTGCTAAGGACTATCTATGTCGTTACTAAGGACTATCTATGTCGTTACTAATGACTATCTATGTCGTTGCTAAGGACTATCTATGTCGTTGCTAAGGACTATCTATGTCGTTACTAAGGACTATCTATGTCGTTGCTAAGGACTATGTATGTCGTTACTAAGGACTATCTATATCGTTGCTAAGAACTATCTATGTCGTTACTAAAGATAATCTATGTCGTTGCTAAGGACTATCTATGTCGTTACTAAGGACTATCTATGTCGTTGCTAAGGACTAACTATGTCGTTGCTAAGGACTATCTATGTCGTTGCTAAGGACTATCTATGTCGTAACTAAAGACTATCTATGTCGTTGCTAAGGACTATCAATGTCGTTACTAAGGACTATCTATGTCGTTACTAAGGACTATCTATGTCGATACTAAGGACTTCCTCTGGCGTTACTAAGGATTTTCTCTGGCGTTACTGAGGAATATCTATGTCGTTACTAAGAACTATCTATGCCGTTACTAAGGACTATCGATGACGTTACTAAGGACTATCTATGTCGTTGCTAAGGACTATCTATGTCGTTACTAAGGACTATCTATGTCGTTACTAAGGGCTATCTATGTCGTTGCTAAGGACTATCTATGTCGTTTCTAAGGACTATCTATGTCGTTGCTAAGGACCATCTATGTCGTTACTAAGTACTATCTATGTCGTTGCTAAGGACTATCTATGTCGTTACTAAGGACTATCTATGTCATTACTAATGACTATCTATGTCGTTGCTAAGGACTATCTATATCGTTGCTAAGGACTATCTGTGTCGTTACTAAGGACTATCTATGTCGTTGCTAAGGACTATGTATGTCGTTACTAAGGACTATGTATGTCGTTACTAAGGACTATCTATGTCGTTACTAAGTACTATCTATGTCGTTGCTAAGGACTATCTATGTCGTTACTAAGGACTATCTATGTCATTACTAATGACTATCTATGTCGTTGCTAAGGACTATCTATATCGTTGCTAAGGACTATCTATGTCGTTGCTAAAGACTATCTATGTCGTTACTAAGGACTATCTATGTCGTTACTAAGGACTATCTATATCGTTGCTAAGGACTATCTATGTCGTTGCTAAGGACTATCTATGTCGTTACTAAGGACTATCTATGTCGTTGCTAAGGACTATCTATGTCGTTACTAAGGACTATCTATGTCGTTACTAAGGACTATCTATGTCGTTGCTAAGGACTATCAATGTCGTTGCTAAGTACTATCTATGTCGTTGCTAAGGACTATCTATGTCGTTACTAAGGACTATCTATGTCGTTACTAATGACTATCTATGTCGTTGCTAAGGACTATCTATGTCGTTGCTAAGGACTATCTATGTCGTTACTAAGGATATCTATGTCGTTGCTAAGGACTATCTATGTCGTTACTAAGGACTATCTATGTCGTTGCTAAGGACTATCTATGTCGTTACTAAAGACTATCTATGTCGTTACTAAGGACTATCTATGTCGTTACTAAGGACTATCTATGTCGTTACTAAGGACTATCTATGTCGATACTAAGGGCTTTCTCTGGCGTTACTAAGGACTTTCTCTGGCGTTACTGATTAATATCTATGTCGTTTCTAAGAACTATCTATGCCGTTACTAAGGACTATCGATGACGTTACTAAGGATTTTCTCTGGCGTTACTAAGGACGATCTATGTCGTTACAAAGGACTATCGATGTCGTTACTAAGGACCTTCTCTGTCGTTACTAAAGACTATCTATGTCGTTGCTAAGGACTATCTATGTCGTTACTAAGGACTATCTATGTCGTTACTAAGGACTATCTATGTCGTTGCTAAGGACTATCTATGTCGTTGCTAAGGACTATCTATGTCGTTACTAAGGACTATCTATGTCGTTGCTAAGGACTATCTATGTCGTTGCTAAGGACTATCTATGTCGTTACTAAGGACTATCTATGTCGTTACTAAGGACTATCTATGTCGTTGCTAAGGACTATCAATGTCGTTGCTAAGTACTATCTATGTCGTTGCTAAGGACTATCTATGTCGTTACTAAGGACTATCTATGTCGTTACTAATGACTATCTATGTCGTTGCTAAGGACTATCTATGTCGTTGCTAAGGACTATCTATGTCGTTACTAAGGATATCTATGTCGTTGCTAAGGACTATCTATGTCGTTACTAAGGACTATCTATGTCGTTGCTAAGGACTATCTATGTCGTTACTAAATACTATCTATGTCGTTGCTAAGGACAATCTATGTCGTTACTAAGGTCTATCTATATCGTTACTAAGGAATATTTTTTTCGATACGAAGGATATTATTTGGCGTTACTAAGGACTAACTATGTCGTTACTAAGGACTATCTATGTCGTTACTAAGGGCTTTCTCTGGCGTTACTAAGGAATATCCATGTCGTTACTAAGATCTATCTATGTCGTTACTAAGGACTATCGATGTCGTTACTAAGGACTTTATCTGTTGTTACTAAGGACTAATTATGTCGTAACTATGGACTATCAATGTCGTTACTAAGGACTATCTATGTCGTTACTAAGGACTATCTATGTCGATACTAAGGACTTTCTCTGGCGTTACTAAGGACTTTCTCTGGCGTTACTGAGGAATATCTATGTCGTTCCTAAGAACTATCTATGCCGTTACTAAGGACTATCGATGACGTTACTAAGGACTTTCTCTGGCGTTACTAAGGACGATCTATGTCGTTACAAAGGACTATCGATGTCGTTACTAAGGACTTTCTCTGTCGTTACTAAAGACTATCTATGTCGTTGCTAAGGAATATCTATGTCGTTACTAAGGACTATCTATGTCGTTACTAAGGACTATCTATGTCGTTACTAAGGAAAATCTACGTCGTTGCTAAGGACTATCTATGTCGTTACTAAGGACTATCTATGTCGTTACTAAGGACTATCTATGTCGTTGCTAAGGACTATCTATGTCGTTACTAAGGACTATCTATGTCGTTGCTAAGGACTATCTATGTCGTTACTAAGGACTATCTATGTCGTTGCTAAGGACTATCTATGTCGTTACTAAAGACTATCTATGTCGTTGCTAAGGACTATCTATGTCGTTACTAAGGACTATCTATGTCGTTGCTAACGACTATCTATGTCGTAGCTAAGGACTATCTATGTCGTTGCTACGGACTATCTATGTCGTTGCTAAGGACTATCTATGTCGTTACTAAGGACTATCTATGTCGTTGCTAAGGACTATCTATGTCGTTACTAAGGACTATCTATGTTGTTGCTAAGGACTATCTATGTCGTTGCTAAGGGCTATCTATGTCGTTGCTAAGGACTATCTATGTCGTTTCTAAGGACTATCTATGTCGTTGCTAAGGACCATCTATGTCGTTACTAAGTACTATCTATGTCGTTGCTAAGGACTATCTATGTCGTTACTAAGGACTATCTATGTCGTTACTAATGACTATCTATGTCGTTGCTAAGGACTATCTATGTCGTTGCTAAGGACTATCTATGTCGTTACTAAGGACTATCTATGTCGTTGCTAAGGACTATGTATGTCGTTACTAAGGACTATCTATGTCGTTGCTAAGAACTATCTATGTCGTTACTAAAGATAATCTATGTCGTTGCTAAGGACTATCTATGTCGTTACTAAGGACTATCTATGTCGTTGCTAAGGACTATCTATGTCGTTGCTAAGGACTATCTATGTCGTTGCTAAGGACTATCTATGTCGTTACTAAAGACTATCTATGTCGTTGCTAAGGACTATCAATGTCGTTACTAAGGACTATCTATGTCGTTACTAAGGACTATCTATGTCGATACTAAGGACTTCCTCTGGCGTTACTAAGGATTTTCTCTGGCGTTACTGAGGACTATCTATGTCGTTACTAAGAACTATCTATGCCGTTACTAAGGACTATCGATGACGTTACTAAGGACTATCTATGTCGTTACTAAGGGCTATCTATGTCGTTGCTAAGGACTATCTATGTCGTTTCTAAGGACTATCTATGTCGTTGCTAAGGACCATCTATGTCGTTACTAAGTACTATCTATGTCGTTGCTAAGGACTATCTATGTCGTTACTAAGGACTATCTATGTCGTTACTAATGACTATCTATGTCGTTGCTAAGGACTATCTATATCGTTGCTAAGGACTATCTATGTCGTTACTAAGGACTATCTATGTCGTTGCTAAGGACTATGTATGTCGTTACTAAGGACTATCTATGTCGTTACTAAGGACTATCTATGTCGTTGCTAAGGACTATCTATGTCGTTACTAAGGACTATCTATGTCGTTGCTAAGGACTATGTATGTCGTTACTAAGGACTATCTATGTCGTTACTAAGGACTATCTATGTCGTTGCTAAGGACTATCTATGTCGTTGCTAAGGACTATCTATGTCGTTGCTAAGGACTATCAATGTCGTTGCTAAGTACTATCTATGTCGTTGCTAAGGACTATCTATGTCGTTGCTAAAGACTATCTATGTCGTTACTAAGGACTATCTATGTCGTTACTAAGGACTATCTATGTCGTTGCTAAGGACTATCTATGTCGTTGCTAAGGACTATCTATGTCGTTACTAAGGACTATCTATGTCGTTGCTAAGGACTATCTATGTCGTTACTAAGGACTATCTATGTCGTTACTAAGGACTATCTATGTCGTTGCTAAGGACTATCAATGTCGTTGCTAAGTACTATCTATGTCGTTGCTAAGGACTATCTATGTCGTTACTAAGGACTATCTATGTCGTTACTAATGACTATCTATGTCGTTGCTAAGGACTATCTATGTCGTTGCTAAGGACTATCTATGTCGTTACTAAGGATATCTATGTCGTTGCTAAGGACTATCTATGTCGTTACTAAGGACTATCTATGTCGTTGCTAAGGACTATCTATGTCGTTACTAAAGACTATCTATGTCGTTACTAAGGACTATCTATGTCGTTACTAAGGACTATCTATGTCGTTACTAAGGACTATCTATGTCGATACTAAGGGCTTTCTCTGGCGTTACTAAGGACTTTCTCTGGCGTTACTGATTAATATCTATGTCGTTTCTAAGAACTATCTATGCCGTTACTAAGGACTATCGATGACGTTACTAAGGATTTTCTCTGGCGTTACTAAGGACGATCTATGTCGTTACAAAGGACTATCGATGTCGTTACTAAGGACCTTCTCTGTCGTTACTAAAGACTATCTATGTCGTTGCTAAGGACTATCTATGTCGTTACTAAGGACTATCTATGTCGTTACTAAGGACTATCTATGTCGTTGCTAAGGACTATCTATGTCGTTGCTAAGGACTATCTATGTCGTTACTAAGGACTATCTATGTCGTTGCTAAGGACTATCTATGTCGTTGCTAAGGACTATCTATGTCGTTACTAAGGACTATCTATGTCGTTACTAAGGACTATCTATGTCGTTGCTAAGGACTATCAATGTCGTTGCTAAGTACTATCTATGTCGTTGCTAAGGACTATCTATGTCGTTACTAAGGACTATCTATGTCGTTACTAATGACTATCTATGTCGTTGCTAAGGACTATCTATGTCGTTGCTAAGGACTATCTATGTCGTTACTAAGGATATCTATGTCGTTGCTAAGGACTATCTATGTCGTTACTAAGGACTATCTATGTCGTTGCTAAGGACTATCTATGTCGTTACTAAATACTATCTATGTCGTTGCTAAGGACAATCTATGTCGTTACTAAGGTCTATCTATATCGTTACTAAGGAATATTTTTTTCGATACGAAGGATATTATTTGGCGTTACTAAGGACTAACTATGTCGTTACTAAGGACTATCTATGTCGTTACTAAGGGCTTTCTCTGGCGTTACTAAGGAATATCCATGTCGTTACTAAGATCTATCTATGTCGTTACTAAGGACTATCGATGTCGTTACTAAGGACTTTATCTGTTGTTACTAAGGACTAATTATGTCGTAACTATGGACTATCAATGTCGTTACTAAGGACTATCTATGTCGTTACTAAGGACTATCTATGTCGATACTAAGGACTTTCTCTGGCGTTACTAAGGACTTTCTCTGGCGTTACTGAGGAATATCTATGTCGTTCCTAAGAACTATCTATGCCGTTACTAAGGACTATCGATGACGTTACTAAGGACTTTCTCTGGCGTTACTAAGGACGATCTATGTCGTTACAAAGGACTATCGATGTCGTTACTAAGGACTTTCTCTGTCGTTACTAAAGACTATCTATGTCGTTGCTAAGGAATATCTATGTCGTTACTAAGGACTATCTATGTCGTTACTAAGGACTATCTATGTCGTTACTAAGGAAAATCTACGTCGTTGCTAAGGACTATCTATGTCGTTACTAAGGACTATCTATGTCGTTACTAAGGACTATCTATGTCGTTGCTAAGGACTATCTATGTCGTTACTAAGGACTATCTATGTCGTTGCTAAGGACTATCTATGTCGTTACTAAGGACTATCTATGTCGTTGCTAAGGACTATCTATGTCGTTA
Source organism: Prosapia bicincta (assembly GCA_036971475.1). Classification (NCBI taxonomy): domain Eukaryota; kingdom Metazoa; phylum Arthropoda; class Insecta; order Hemiptera; family Cercopidae; genus Prosapia; species Prosapia bicincta. The sequence continues at coordinate 51,260,099 of JBAIZL010000006.1, forward strand.
CTAAAGACTATCTATGTCGTTGCTAAGGACTATCTATGTCGTTAGTAAGGACTATCTATGTCGTTGCTAACGACTATCTATGTCGTAGCTAAGGACTATCTATGTCGTTGCTACGGACTATCTATGTCGTTGCTAAGGACTATCTATGTCGTTACTAAGGACTATCTATGTCGTTGCTAAGGACTATCTATGTCGTTACTAAGGACTATCTATGTTGTTGCTAAGGACTATCTATGTCGTTGCTAAGGGCTATCTATGTCGTTGCTAAGGACTATCTATGTCGTTTCTAAGGACTATCTATGTCGTTGCTAAGGACCATCTATGTCGTTACTAAGTACTATCTATGTCGTTGCTAAGGACTATCTATGTCGTTACTAAGGACTATCTATGTCGTTACTAATGACTATCTATGTCGTTGCTAAGGACTATCTATGTCGTTGCTAAGGACTATCTATGTCGTTACTAAGGACTATCTATGTCGTTGCTAAGGACTATGTATGTCGTTACTAAGGACTATCTATGTCGTTGCTAAGAACTATCTATGTCGTTACTAAAGATAATCTATGTCGTTGCTAAGGACTATCTATGTCGTTACTAAGGACTATCTATGTCGTTGCTAAGGACTATCTATGTCGTTGCTAAGGACTATCTATGTCGTTGCTAAGGACTATCTATGTCGTTACTAAAGACTATCTATGTCGTTGCTAAGGACTATCAATGTCGTTACTAAGGACTATCTATGTCGTTACTAAGGACTATCTATGTCGATACTAAGGACTTCCTCTGGCGTTACTAAGGATTTTCTCTGGCGTTACTGAGGACTATCTATGTCGTTACTAAGAACTATCTATGCCGTTACTAAGGACTATCGATGACGTTACTAAGGACTATCTATGTCGTTACTAAGGGCTATCTATGTCGTTGCTAAGGACTATCTATGTCGTTTCTAAGGACTATCTATGTCGTTGCTAAGGACCATCTATGTCGTTACTAAGTACTATCTATGTCGTTGCTAAGGACTATCTATGTCGTTACTAAGGACTATCTATGTCGTTACTAATGACTATCTATGTCGTTGCTAAGGACTATCTATATCGTTGCTAAGGACTATCTATGTCGTTACTAAGGACTATCTATGTCGTTGCTAAGGACTATGTATGTCGTTACTAAGGACTATCTATGTCGTTACTAAGGACTATCTATGTCGTTGCTAAGGACTATCTATGTCGTTGCTAAGGACTATCTATGTCGTTGCTAAGGACTATCAATGTCGTTGCTAAGTACTATCTATGTCGTTGCTAAGGACTATCTATGTCGTTACTAAGGACTATCTATGTCGTTACTAATGACTATCTATGTCGTTGCTAAGGACTATCTATGTCGTTGCTAAGGACTATCTATGTCGTTACTAAGGATATCTATGTCGTTGCTAAGGACTATCTATGTCGTTACTAAGGACTATCTATGTCGTTGCTAAGGACTATCTATGTCGTTACTAAAGACTATCTATGTCGTTACTAAGGACTATCTATGTCGTTACTAAGGACTATCTATGTCGTTGCTAAGGACTATCAATGTCGTTGCTAAGTACTATCTATGTCGTTGCTAAGGACTATCTATGTCGTTACTAAGGACTATCTATGTCGTTACTAATGACTATCTATATCGTTGCTAAGGACTACCTATGTCGTTGCTAAGGACTATCTATGTCGTTACTAAGGATATCTATGTCGTTGCTAAGGACTATCTATGTCGTTTCTAAGGACTATCAATGTCGTTACTAAGGACTATCTATGTCGTTATTAAGGACAATCGATATGGTTACTGAAGACTATCGATGTCGTTACTAAGGACTTTCTCTGGCGTTACTAAGGAATATCTATATCGTTACTAAGGAATATCTTTTTCGATAGGAAGGATATTATTTGGCGTTACTAAGGACTAACTATTTCGTTACTAAGGACTATCTATGTCGTTACTAAGGGCTTTCTCTGGCGTTACTAAGGAATATCCATGTCGTTACTAAGAACTATCTATTTCGTAACTAAGGACTATCGATGTCGTTACTAAGGACTTTATCTGGCGTTACTAAGGACTATTTATGTCGTAACTATGGACTATCAATGTCGTTCCTAAGGACTATCTATGTCGTTACTAAGGACTATCTATGTCGATACTAAGGGCTTTCTCTGGCGTTACTAAGGACTTTCTCTGGCGTTACTGATTAATATCTATGTCGTTTCTAAGAACTATCTATGCCGTTACTAAGGACTATCGATGACGTTACTAAGGATTTTCTCTGGCGTTACTAAGGACGATCTATGTCGTTACAAAGGACTATCGATGTCGTTACTAAGGACCTTCTCTGTCGTTACTAAAGACTATCTATGTCGTTGCTAAGGACTATCTATGTCGTTACTAAGGACTATCTATGTCGTTACTAAGGACTATCTATGTCGTTGCTAAGGACTATCTATGTCGTTGCTAAGGACTATCTATGTCGTTACTAAGGACTATCTATGTCGTTGCTAAGGACTATCTATGTCGTTACTAAGGACTATCTATGTCGTTGCTAAGGACTATCTATGTCGTTGCTAAGGACTATCTATGTCGTTGCTAAGGACTATCTATGTCGTTACTAAGGACTATCTATGTCGTTACTAAGGACTATCTATGTCGTTGCTAAGAACTATCAATGTCGTTGCTAAGTACTATCTATGTCGTTGCTAAGGACTATCTGTGTCGTTACTAAGGACTATCTATGTCGTTACTAATGACTATCTATGTCGTTGCTAAGGACTATCTATGTCGTTGCTAAGGACTATCTATGTCGTTACTAAGGATATCTATGTCGTTGCTAAGGACTATCTATGTCGTTACTAAGGACTATCTATGTCGTTGCTAAGGACTATCTATGTCGTTACTAAATACTATCTATGTCGTTGCTAAGGACTATCTATGTCGTTACTAAAGACTATCTATGTCGTTGCTAAGGACTATCTATGTCGTTAGTAAGGACTATCGATGTCGTTACTAAGGACCTTCTCTGTCGTTACTAAAGACTATCTATGTCGTTGCTAAGGACTATCTATGTCGTTACTAAGGACTATCTATGTCGTTACTAAGGACTATCTATGTCGTTGCTAAGGACTATCTATGTCGTTGCTAAGGACTATCTATGTCGTTACTAAGGACTATCTATGTCGTTGCTAAGGACTATCTATGTCGTTGCTAAGGACTATCTATGTCGTTACTAAGGACTATCTATGTCGTTACTAAGGACTATCTATGTCGTTGCTAAGGACTATCAATGTCGTTGCTAAGTACTATCTATGTCGTTGCTAAGGACTATCTATGTCGTTACTAAGGACTATCTATGTCGTTACTAATGACTATCTATGTCGTTGCTAAGGACTATCTATGTCGTTGCTAAGGACTATCTATGTCGTTACTAAGGATATCTATGTCGTTGCTAAGGACTATCTATGTCGTTACTAAGGACTATCTATGTCGTTGCTAAGGACTATCTATGTCGTTACTAAATACTTTCTATGTCGTTGCTAAGGACTATCTATGTCGTTACTAAGGACTATCTATATCGTTACTAAGGAATATCTTTTTCGATACGAAGGATATTATTTGGCGTTACTAAGGACTAACTATGTCGTTACTAAGGACTATCTATGTCGTTACTAAGGGCTTTCTCTGGCGTTACTAAGGAATATCCATGTCGTTACTAAGAACTATCTATGTCGTTACTAAGGACTATCGATGTCGTTACTAAGGACTTTATCTGTTGTTACTAAGGACTAATTATGTCGTAACTATGGACTATCAATGTCGTTACTAAGGACTATCTATGTCGTTACTAAGGACTATCTATGTCGATACTAAGGACTTTCTCTGGCGTTACTAAGGACTTTCTCTGGCGTTACTGAGGAATATCTATGTCGTTCCTAAGAACTATCTATGGCGTTACTAAGGACTATCGATGACGTTACTAAGGACTTTCTCTGGCGTTACTAAGGACGATCTATGTCGTTACAAAGGACTATCGATGTCGTTACTAAGGACTTTCTCTGTCGTTACTAAAGACTATCTATGTCGTTGCTAAGGAATATCTATGTCGTTACTAAGGACTATCTATGTCGTTACTAAGGACTATCTATGTCGTTACTAAGGAAAATCTACGTCGTTGCTAAGGACTATCTATGTCGTTACTAAGGACTATCTATGTCGTTACTAAGGACTATCTATGTCGTTGCTAAGGACTATCTATGTCGTTACTAAGGACTATCTATGTCGTTGCTAAGGACTATCTATGTCGTTACTAAGGACTATCTATGTCGTTGCTAAGGACTATCTATGTCGTTACTAAAGACTATCTATGTCGTTGCTATGGACTATCTATGTCGTTACTAAGGACTATCTATGTCGTTGCTAACGACTATCTATGTCGTAGCTAAGGACTATCTATGTCGTTGCTACGGACTATCTATGTCGTTGCTAAGGACTATCTATGTCGTTACTAAGGACTATCTATGTCGTTGCTAAGGACTATCTATGTCGTTACTAAGGACTATCTATGTTGTTGCTAAGGACTATCTATGTCGTTGCTAAGGGCTATCTATGTCGTTGCTAAGGACTATCTATGTCGTTTCTAAGGACTATCTATGTCGTTGCTAAGGACCATCTATGTCGTTACTAAGTACTATCTATGTCGTTGCTAAGGACTATCTATGTCGTTACTAAGGACTATCTATGTCGTTACTAATGACTATCTATGTCGTTGCTAAGGACTATCTATGTCGTTGCTAAGGACTATCTATGTCGTTACTAAGGACTATCTATGTCGTTGCTAAGGACTATGTATGTCGTTACTAAGGACTATCTATGTCGTTGCTAAGAACTATCTATGTCGTTACTAAAGATAATCTATGTCGTTGCTAAGGACTATCTATGTCGTTACTAAGGACTATCTATGTCGTTGCTAAGGACTATCTATGTCGTTGCTAAGGACTATCTATGTCGTTGCTAAGGACTATCTATGTCGTTACTAAAGACTATCTATGTCGTTGCTAAGGACTATCAATGTCGTTACTAAGGACTATCTATGTCGTTACTAAGGACTATCTATGTCGATACTAAGGACTTCCTCTGGCGTTACTAAGGATTTTCTCTGGCGTTACTGAGGAATATCTATGTCGTTACTAAGAACTATCTATGCCGTTACTAAGGACTATCGATGACGTTACTAAGGACTATCTATGTCGTTGCTAAGGACTATCTATGTCGTTACTAAGGACTATCTATGTCGTTACTAAGGGCTATCTATGTCGTTGCTAAGGACTATCTATGTCGTTTCTAAGGACTATCTATGTCGTTGCTAAGGACCATCTATGTCGTTACTAAGTACTATCTATGTCGTTGCTAAGGACTATCTATGTCGTTACTAAGGACTATCTATGTCGTTACTAATGACTATCTATGTCGTTGCTAAGGACTATCTATATCGTTGCTAAGGACTATCTATGTCGTTACTAAGGACTATCTATGTCGTTGCTAAGGACTATGTATGTCGTTACTAAGGACTATCTATGTCGTTGCTAAGAACTATCTATGTCGTTACTAAAGATAATCTATGTCGTTGCTAAGGACTATCTATGTCGTTGCTAAAGACTATCTATGTCGTTACTAAGGACTATCTATGTCGTTACTAAGGACTATCTATGTCGTTGCTAAGGACTATCTATGTCGTTGCTAAGGACTATCTATGTCGTTGCTAAGGACTATCAATGTCGTTGCTAAGTACTATCTATGTCGTTGCTAAGGACTATCTATGTCGTTACTAAGGACTATCTATGTCGTTACTAATGACTATCTATGTCGTTGCTAAGGACTATCTATGTCGTTGCTAAGGACTATCTATGTCGTTACTAAGGATATCTATGTCGTTGCTAAGGACTATCTATGTCGTTACTAAGGACTATCTATGTCGTTGCTAAGGACTATCTATGTCGTTACTAAAGACTATCTATGTCGTTACTAAGGACTATCTATGTCGTTACTAAGGACTATCTATGTCGTTGCTAAGGACTATCAATGTCGTTGCTAAGTACTATCTATGTCGTTGCTAAGGACTATCTATGTCGTTACTAAGGACTATCTATGTCGTTACTAATGACTATCTATATCGTTGCTAAGGACTACCTATGTCGTTGCTAAGGACTATCTATGTCGTTACTAAGGATATCTATGTCGTTGCTAAGGACTAACTATGTCGTTGCTATGGACTATCAATGTCGTTACTAAGGACTATCTATGTCGTTATTAAGGACAATCGATATGGTTACTGAAGACTATCGATGTCGTTACTAAGGACTTTCTCTGGCGTTACTAAGGAATATCTATATCGTTACTAAGGAATATCTTTTTCGATACGAAGGATATTATTTGGCGTTACTAAGGACTAACTATTTCGTTACTAAGGACTATCTATGTCGTTACTAAGGGCTTTCTCTGGCGTTACTAAGGAATATCCATGTCGTTACTAAGAACTATCTATTTCGTTACTAAGGACTATCGATGTCGTTACTAAGGACTTTATCTGGCGTTACTAAGGACTATTTATGTCGTAACTATGGACTATCAATGTCGTTACTAAGGACTATCTATGTCGTTACTAAGGACTATCTATGTCGATACTAAGGGCTTTCTCTGGCGTTACTAAGGACTTTCTCTGGCGTTACTGATTAATATCTATGTCGTTTCTAAGAACTATCTATGCCGTTACTAAGGACTATCGATGACGTTACTAAGGATTTTCTCTGGCGTTACTAAGGACGATCTATGTCGTTACAAAGGACTATCGATGTCGTTACTAAGGACCTTCTCTGTCGTTACTAAAGACTATCTATGTCGTTGCTAAGGACTATCTATGTCGTTACTAAGGACTATCTATGTCGTTACTAAGGACTATCTATGTCGTTGCTAAGGACTATCTATGTCGTTGCTAAGGACTATCTATGTCGTTACTAAGGACTATCTATGTCGTTGCTAAGGACTATTTATGTCGTTACTATGGACTATCTATGTCGTTGCTAAGGACTATCTATGTCGTTGCTAAGGACTATCTATGTCGTTGCTAAGGACTATCTATGTCGTTACTAAGGACTATCTATGTCGTTACTAAGGACTATCTATGTCGTTGCTAAGGACTATCTATGTCGTTACTAAAGACTATCTATGTCGTTGCTAAGGACTATCTATGTCGTTAGTAAGGACTATCTATGTCGTTGCTAAGGACTATTTATGTCGTTGCTAAGGACTATCTATGTCGTTACTAAAGACTATCTATGTCGTTGCTAAGGACTATCTATGTCGTTGCTAAGGTTTATCTATGCCGTTGCTAAGGACTATCTATGTCGTTACTAAGGACTATCTATGTCGTTGCTAAGGACTATCTATGTCGTTACTAAGGACTATCTATGTCGTTGCTAAGGACTATCTATGTCGTTACTAAAGACTATCTATGTCGTTGCTAAGGACTATCTATGTCGTTACTAAGGACTATCTATGTCGTTGCTAGGGACTATCTATGTCGTTGCTAAGGACTATCTATGTCGTTACTAAGGACTATCTATGTCGTTGCTAAGGACTATCTATGTCGTTACTAAGGACTATCTATGTCGTTGCTAAGGACTATCTATGTCGTTACTAAGGACTATCTATGTCGTTGCTAAGGACTATCTATGTCTTTACTAAGGACGATCTATGTCGTTACTAAGGACTATCGATTTCGTTACTAAGGACTTTCTCTGTCGTTACTAAAGACTATCTATGTCGTTGCTAAGGACTATCAATGTCGTTACTAAGGACTATCTATGTCGTTACCAAGGACTATCGATGTCGAAACTAAGGACTTTCTCTGGCGTTACTAAGGACTTTCTCTGACGTTACTGAGGAATATCTATGTCGTTACTAAGAACTATCTATGTCGTTGCTAAGGACTATCTATGTCGTTGCTAAGGACTATCTATGTCGTTACTAAGGATATCTATGTCGTTGCTAAGGACTATCTATGTCGTTACTAAGGACTATCTATGTCGTTGCTAAGGACTATCTATGTCGTTACTAAATACTATCTATGTCGTTGCTAAGGACTATCTATGTCGTTACTAAAGACTATCTATGTCGTTGCTAAGGACTATCTATGTCGTTAGTAAGGACTATCTATGTCGTTGCTAAGGACTATTTATGTCGTTGCTAAGGACTATCTATGTCGTTACTAAAGACTATCTATGTCGTTGCTAAGGACTATCTATGTCGTTGCTAAGGTTTATCTATGCCGTTGCTAAGGACTATCTATGTCGTTACTAAGGACTATCTATGTCGTTGCTAAGGACTATCTATGTCGTTACTAAGGACTATCTATGTCGTTGCTAAGGACTATCTATGTCGTTACTAAAGACTATCTATGTCGTTGCTAAGGACTATCTATGTCGTTACTAAGGACTATCTATGTCGTTGCTAGGGACTATCTATGTCGTTGCTAAGGACTATCTATGTCGTTACTAAGGACTATCTATGTCGTTGCTAAGGACTATCTATGTCGTTACTAAGGACTATCTATGTCGTTGCTAAGGACTATCTATGTCGTTACTAAGGACTATCTATGTCGTTGCTAAGGACTATCTATGTCTTTACTAAGGACGATCTATGTCGTTACTAAGGACTATCGATTTCGTTACTAAGGACTTTCTCTGTCGTTACTAAAGACTATCTATGTCGTTGCTAAGGACTATCAATGTCGTTACTAAGGACTATCTATGTCGTTACCAAGGACTATCGATGTCGAAACTAAGGACTTTCTCTGGCGTTACTAAGGACTTTCTCTGACGTTACTGAGGAATATCTATGTCGTTACTAAGAACTATCTATGTCGTTGCTAAGGACTATCTATGTCGTTGCTAAGGTTTATCTATGCCGTTGCTAAGGACTATCTATGTCGTTACTAAGGACTTTCTCTGACGTTACTGAGGACTATCTATGTCGTTACTAAAGACTATCTATGTCGTTGCTAAGGACTATCTATGTCGTTACTAAGGACTATCTATGTCGTTGCTAGGGACTATCTATGTCGTTGCTAAGGACTATCTATGTCGTTACTAAGGACTATCTATGTCGTTGCTAAGGACTATCTATGTCGTTACTAAGGACTATCTATGTCGTTGCTAAGGACTATCTATGTCGTTACTAAGGACTATCTATGTCGTTGCTAAGGACTATCTATGTCTTTACTAAGGACGATCTATGTCGTTACTAAGGACTATCGATTTCGTTACTAAGGACTTTCTCTGTCGTTACTAAAGACTATCTATGTCGTTGCTATGGGCTATCAATGTCGTTACTAAGGACTATCTATGTCGTTATTAAGGACAATCGATATCGTTACTGAAGTTTATCGATGTCGTTACTAAGGACTTTCTCTGGCGTTACTAAGGAATATCTATATCGTTACTAAGGAATATCTTTTTCGATACGAAGGATATTATTTGGCGTTACTAAGGACTAACTATTTCGTTACTAAGGACTATCTATGTCGTTACTAAGGGCTTTCTCTGGCGTTACTAAGGAATATCCATGTCGTTACTAAGAACTATCTATTTCGTTACTAAGGACTATCGATGTCGTTACTAAGGACTTTATCTGGCGTTACTAAGGACTATTTATGTCGTAACTATGGACTATCAATGTCGTGACTAAGGACTATCTATGTCGTTACTAAGGACTATCTATGTCGATACTAAGGGCTTTCTCTGGCGTTACTAAGGACTTTCTCTGGCGTTACTGATTAATATCTATGTCGTTTCTAAGAACTATCTATGCCGTTACTAAGGACTATCGATGACGTTACTAAGGATTTTCTCTGGCGTTACTAAGGACGATCTATGTCGTTACAAAGGACTATCTATGTCGTTACTAAGGACTATCTATGTCGTTGCTAAGGACTATCTATGTCGTTGCTAAGGACTATCTATGTCGTTACTAAGGACTATCTATGTCGTTGCTAAGGACTATTTATGTCGTTACTAAGGACTATCTATGTCGTTGCTAAGGACTATCTATGTCGTTGCTAAGGACTATCTATGTCGTTGCTAAGGACTATCTATGTCGTTACTAAGGACTATCTATGTCGTTACTAAGGACTATCTATGTCGTTGCTAAGGACTATCAATGTCGTTGCTAAGTACTATCTATGTCGTTGCTAAGGACTATCTGTGTCGTTACTAAGGACTATCTATGTCGTTACTAATGACTATCTATGTCGTTGCTAAGGACTATCTATGTCGTTGCTAAGGACTATCTATGTCGTTACTAAGGATATCTATGTCGTTGCTAAGGACTATCTATGTCGTTACTAAGGACTATCTATGTCGTTGCTAAGGACTATCTATGTCGTTACTAAATACTATCTATGTCGTTGCTAAGGACTATCTATGTCGTTACTAAAGACTATCTATGTCGTTGCTAAGGACTATCTATGTCGTTAGTAAGGACTATCTATGTCGTTGCTAAGGACTATTTATGTCGTTGCTAAGGACTATCTATGTCGTTACTAAAGACTATCTATGTCGTTGCTAAGGACTATCTATGTCGTTGCTAAGGTTTATCTATGCCGTTACTAAGGACTATCTATGTCGTTACTAAGGACTATCTATGTCGTTGCCAAGGACTATCTATGTCGTTACTAAGGACTATCTATGTCGTTGCTAAGGACTATCTATGTCGTTACTAAAGACTATCTATGTCGTTGCTAAGGACTATCTATGTCGTTACTAAGGACTATCTATGTCGTTGCTAGGGACTATCTATGTCGTTGCTAAGGACTATCTATGTCGTTACTAAGGACTATCTATGTCGTTGCTAAGGACTATATATGTCGTTACTAAGGACTATCTATGTCGTTGCTAAGGACTATCTATGTCGTTACTAAGGACTATCTATGTCGTTGCTAAGGACTATCTATGTCTTTACTAAGGACGATCTATGTCGTTACTAAGGACTATCGATTTCGTTACTAAGGACTTTCTCTGTCGTTACTAAAGACTATCTATGTCGTTGCTAAGGACTATCAATGTCGTTACTAAGGACTATCTATGTCGTTACCAAGGACTATCGATGTCGAAACTAAGGACTTTCTCTGGCGTTACTAAGGACTTTCTCTGACGTTACTGAGGAATATCTATGTCGTTACTAAGAACTATCTATGTCGTTGCTAAGGACTATCTATGTCGTTGCTAAGGTTTATCTATGCCGTTGCTAAGGACTATCTATGTCGTTACTAAGGACTTTCTCTGACGTTACTGAGGACTATCTATGTCGTTACTAAAGACTATCTATGTCGTTGCTAGGGACTATCTATGTCGTTGCTAAGGACTATCTATGTCGTTACTAAGGACTATCTATGTCGTTGCTAAGGACTATCTATGTCGTTACTAAGGACTATCTATGTCGTTGCTAAGGACTATCTATGTCTTTACTAAGGACGATCTATGTCGTTACTAAGGACTATCGATTTCGTTACTAAGGACTTTCTCTGTCGTTACTAAAGACTATCTATGTCGTTGCTATGGGCTATCAATGTCGTTACTAAGGACTATCTATGTCGTTATTAAGGACAATCGATATCGTTACTGAAGTTTATCGATGTCGTTACTAAGGACTTTCTCTGGCGTTACTAAGGAATATCTATATCGTTACTAAGGAATATCTTTTTCGATACGAAGGATATTATTTGGCGTTACTAAGGACTAACTATTTCGTTACTAAGGACTATCTATGTCGTTACTAAGGGCTTTCTCTGGCGTTACTAAGGAATATCCATGTCGTTACTAAGAACTATCTATTTCGTTACTAAGGACTATCGATGTCGTTACTAAGGACTTTATCTGGCGTTACTAAGGACTATTTATGTCGTAACTATGGACTATCAATGTCGTTACTAAGGACTATCTATGTCGTTACTAAGGACTATCTATGTCGATACTAAGGGCTTTCTCTGGCGTTACTAAGGACTTTCTCTGGCGTTACTGATTAATATCTATGTCGTTTCTAAGAACTATCTATGCCGTTACTAAGGACTATCGATGACGTTACTAAGGATTTTCTCTGGCGTTACTAAGGACGATCTATGTCGTTACAAAGGACTATCGATGTCGTTACTAAGGACCTTCTCTGTCGTTACTAAAGACTATCTATGTCGTTGCTAAGGACTATCTATGTCGTTACTAAGGACTATCTATGTCGTTACTAAGGACTATCTATGTCGTTGCTAAGGACTATATATGTCGTTGCTAAGGACTATCTATGTCGTTACTAAGGACTATCTATGTCGTTGCTAAGGACTATCTATGTCGTTACTAAGGACTATCTATGTCGTTGCTAAGGACTATCTATGTCGTTGCTAAGGACTATCTATGTCGTTGCTAAGGACTATCTATGTCGTTACTAAGGACTATCTATGTCGTTACTAAGGACTATCTATGTCGTTGCTAAGGACTATCAATGTCGTTGCTAAGTACTATCTATGTCGTTGCTAAGGACTATCTATGTCGTTACTAAGGACTATCTATGTCGTTACTAATGACTATCTATGTCGTTGCTAAGGACTATCTATGTCGTTGCTAAGGACTATCTATGTCGTTACTAAGGATATCTATGTCGTTGCTAAGGACTATCTATGTCGTTACTAAGGACTATCTATGTCGTTGCTAAGGACTATCTATGTCGTTACTAAATACTATCTATGTCGTTGCTAAGGACTATCTATGTCGTTACTAAGGACTATCTATGTCGTTGCTAAGGACTATCTATGTCGTTGCTAAGGACTCTCTATGTCGTTGCTAAGGACTATCTATGTCGTTACTAAAGACTATCTATGTCGTTGCTAAGGACTATCTATGTCGTTAGTAAGGACTATCTATGTCGTTGCTAAGGACTATTTATGTCGTTGCTAAGGACTATCTATGTCGTTACTAAAGACTATCTATGTCGTTGCTAAGGACTATCTATGTCGTTGCTAAGGTTTATCTATGCCGTTGCTAAGGACTATCTATGTCGTTACGAAGGACTATCTATGTCGTTGCTAAGGACTATCTATGTCGTTACTAAGGACTATCTATGTCGTTGCTAAGGACTATCTATGTCGTTACTAAAGACTATCTATGTCGTTGCTAAGGACTATCTATGTCGTTACTAAGGACTATCTATGTCGTTGCTAGGGACTATCTATGTCGTTGCTAAGGACTATCTATGTCGTTACTAAGGACTATCTATGTCGTTGCTAAGGACTATCTATGTCGTTACTAAGGACTATCTATGTCGTTGCTAAGGACTATCTATGTCGTTACTAAGGACTATCTATGTCGTTGCTAAGGACTATCTATGTCTTTACTAAGGACGATCTATGTCGTTACTAAGGACTATCGATTTCGTTACTAAGGACTTTCTCTGTCGTTACTAAAGACTATCTATGTCGTTGCTAAGGACTATCAATGTCGTTACTAAGGACTATCTATGTCGTTACCAAGGACTATCGATGTCGAAACTAAGGACTTTCTCTGGCGTTACTAAGGACTTTCTCTGACGTTACTGAGGAATATCTATGTCGTTACTAAGAACTATCTATGTCGTTGCTAAGGACTATCTATGTCGTTGCTAAGGTTTATCTATGCCGTTGCTAAGGACTATCTATGTCGTTACTAAGGACTTTCTCTGACGTTACTGAGGAATATCTATATCGTTACTAAGGAATATCTTTTTCGATACGAAGGATATTATTTGGCGTTACTAAGGACTAACTATTTCGTTACTAAGGACTATCTATGTCGTTACTAAGGGCTTTCTCTGGCGTTACTAAGGAATATCCATGTCGTTACTAAGAACTATCTATTTCGTTACTAAGGACTATCGATGTCGTTACTAAGGACTTTATCTGGCGTTACTAAGGACTATTTATGTCGTAACTATGGACTATCAATGTCGTTACTAAGGACTATCTATGTCGTTACTAAGGACTATCTATGTCGATACTAAGGGCTTTCTCTGGCGTTACTAAGGACTTTCTCTGGCGTTACTGATTAATATCTATGTCGTTTCTAAGAACTATCTATGCCGTTACTAAGGACTATCGATGACGTTACTAAGGATTTTCTCTGGCGTTACTAAAGACGATCTATGTCGTTACAAAGGACTATCGATGTCGTTACTAAGGACCTTCTCTGTCGTTACTAAAGACTATCTATGTCGTTGCTAAGGACTATCTATGTCGTTACTAAGGACTATCTATGTCGTTACTAAGGACTATCTATGTCGTTGCTAAGGACTATCTATGTCGTTGCTAAGGACTATCTATGTCGTTACTAAGGACTATCTATGTCGTTGCTAAGGACTATCTATGTCGTTACTAAGGACTATCTATGTCGTTGCTAAGGACTATCTATGTCGTTGCTAAGGACTATCTATGTCGTTGCTAAGGACTATCTATGTCGTTACTAAGGACTATCTATGTCGTTACTAAGGACTATCTATGTCGTTGCTAAGGACTATCAATGTCGTTGCTAAGTACTATCTATGTCGTTGCTAAGGACTATCTATGTCGTTACTAAGGACTATCTATGTCGTTACTAATGACTATCTATGTCGTTGCTAAGGACTATCTATGTCGTTGCTAAGGACTATCTATGTCGTTACTAAGGATATCTATGTCGTTGCTAAGGACTATCTATGTCGTTACTAAGGACTATCTATGTCGTTGCTAAGGACTATCTATGTCGTTACTAAATACTATCTATGTCGTTGCTAAGGACTATCTATGTCGTTACTAAGGACTATCTATGTCGTTGCTAAGGACTATCTATGTCGTTGCTAAGGACTCTCTATGTCGTTGCTAAGGACTATCTATGTCGTTACTAAAGACTATCTATGTCGTTGCTAAGGACTATCTATGTCGTTAGTAAGGACTATCTATGTCGTTGCTAAGGACTATTAATGTCGTTGCTAAGGACTATCTATGTCGTTACTAAAGACTATCTATGTCGTTGCTAAGGACTATCTATGTCGTTGCTAAGGTTTATCTATGCCGTTGCTAAGGACTATCTATGTCGTTACGAAGGACTATCTATGTCGTTGCTAAGGACTATCTATGTCGTTACTAAGGACTATCTATGTCGTTGCTAAGGACTATCTATGTCGTTACTAAAGACTATCTATGTCGTTGCTAAGGACTATCTATGTCGTTACTAAGGACTATCTATGTCGTTGCTAGGGACTATCTATGTCGTTGCTAAGGACTATCTATGTCGTTACTAAGGACTATCTATGTCGTTGCTAAGGACTATCTATGTCGTTACTAAGGACTATCTATGTCGTTGCTAAGGACTATCTATGTCGTTACTAAGGACTATCTATGTCGTTGCTAAGGACTATCTATGTCTTTACTAAGGACGATCTATGTCGTTACTAAGGACTATCTATGTCGTTACTAAGGACTATCTATGTCGTTGCTAAGGACTATCTATGTCTTTACTAAGGACGATCTATGTCGTTACTAAGGACTATCGATTTCGTTACTAAGGACTTTCTCTGTCGTTACTAAAGACTATCTATGTCGTTGCTATGGGCTATCAATGTCGTTACTAAGGACTATCTATGTCGTTATTAAGGACAATCGATATCGTTACTGAAGTTTATCGATGTCGTTACTAAGGACATTCTCTGGCGTTACTAAGGAATATCTATATCGTTACTAAGGAATATCTTTTTCGATACGAAGGATATTATTTGGCGTTACTAAGGACTAACTATTTCGTTACTAAGGACTATCTATGTCGTTGCTAAGGACTATCTATGTCGTTACTAAGGACTATCTATGTCGTTGCTAAGGACTATCTATGTCTTTACTAAGGACGATCTATGTCG
Organism: Prosapia bicincta; assembly: GCA_036971475.1. NCBI lineage: Eukaryota > Metazoa > Arthropoda > Insecta > Hemiptera > Cercopidae > Prosapia > Prosapia bicincta. The sequence goes on from JBAIZL010000006.1 coordinate 51,276,080, forward strand.
TTACTAAGAACTATCTATTTCGTTACTAAGGACTATCGATGTCGTTACTAAAGACTTTATCTGGCGTTACTAAGGACTATTTATGTCGTAACTATGGACTATCAATGTCGTTACTAAGGACTATCTATGTCGTTACTAAGGACTATCTATGTCGATACTAAGGGCTTTCTCTGGCGTTACTAAGGACTTTCTCTGGCGTTACTGATTAATATCTATGTCGTTTCTAAGAACTATCTATGCCGTTACTAAGGACTATCGATGACGTTACTAAGGATTTTCTCTGGCGTTACTAAGGACGATCTATGTCGTTACAAAGGACTATCGATGTCGTTACTAAGGACCTTCTCTGTCGTTACTAAAGACTATCTATGTCGTTGCTAAGGACTATCTATGTCGTTACTAAGGACTATCTATGTCGTTACTAAGGACTATCTATGTCGTTGCTAAGGACTATCTATGTCGTTGCTAAGGACTATCTATGTCGTTACTAAGGACTATCTATGTCGTTGCTAAGGACTATCTATGTCGTTACTAAGGACTATCTATGTCGTTGCTAAGGACTATCTATGTCGTTGCTAAGGACTATCTATGTCGTTGCTAAGGACTATCTATGTCGTTACTAAGGACTATCTATGTCGTTACTAAGGACTATCTATGTCGTTGCTAAGGACTATCAATGTCGTTGCTAAGTACTATCTATGTCGTTGCTAAGGACTATCTATGTCGTTACTAAGGACTATCTATGTCGTTACTAATGACTATCTATGTCGTTGCTAAGGACTATCTATGTCGTTGCTAAGGACTATCTATGTCGTTACTAAGGATATCTATGTCTTTGCTAAGGACTATCTATGTCGTTACTAAGGACTATCTATGTCGTTGCTAAGGACTATCTATGTCGTTAGTAAGGACTATCTATGTCGTTGCTAAGGACTATTTATGTCGTTGCTAAGGACTATCTATGTCGTTACTAAAGACTATCTATGTCGTTGCTAAGGACTATCTATGTCGTTGCTAAGGTTTATCTATGCCGTTGCTAAGGACTATCTATGTCGTTACTAAGGACTATCCGTGTCGTTGCTAAGGACTATCTATGTCGTTACTAAGGACTATCTATGTCGTTGCTAAGGACTATCTATGTCGTTACTAAAGACTATCTATGTCGTTGCTAAGGACTATCTATGTCGTTACTAAGGACTATCTATGTCGTTGCTAGGGACTATCTATGTCGTTGCTAAGGACTATCTATGTCGTTACTAAGGACTATCTATGTCGTTGCTAAGGACTATCTATGTCGTTACTAAGGACTATCTATGTCGTTGCTAAGGACTATCTATGTCGTTACTAAGGACTATCTATGTCGTTGCTAAGGACTATCTATGTCTTTACTAAGGACGATCTATGTCGTTACTAAGGACTATCGATTTCGTTACTAAGGACTTTCTCTGTCGTTACTAAAGACTATCTATGTCGTTGCTAAGGACTATCAATGTCGTTACTAAGGACTATCTATGTCGTTATTAAGGACAATCGATATCGTTACTGAAGTTTATCGATGTCGTTACTAAGGACTTTCTCTGGCGTTACTAAGGAATATCTATATCGTTACTAAGGAATATCTTTTTCGATACGAAGGATATTATTTGGCGTTACTAAGGACTAACTATGTCGTTACTAAGGACTATCTATGTCGTTACTAAGGGCTTTCTCTGGCGTTACTAAGGAATATCCGTGTCGTTACTAAGAACTATCTATGTCGTTACTAAGGACTATCGATGTCGTTACTAAGGACTTTATCTGTTGTTACTAAGGACTAATTATGTCGTAACTATGGACTATCAATGTCGTTACTAAGGACTATCTATGTCGTTACTAAGGACTATCTATGTCGATACTAAGGACTTTCTCTGGCGTTACTAAGGACTTTCTCTGGCGTTACTGAGGAATATCTATGTCGTTCCTAACAACTATCTATGCCGTTACTAAGGACTATCGATGACGTTACTAAGGACTTTCTCTGGCGTTACTAAGGACGATCTATGTCGTTACAAAGGACTATCGATGTCGTTACTAAGGACTTTCTCTGTCGTTACTAAAGACTATCTATGTCGTTGCTAAGGAATATCTATGTCGTTACTAAGGACTATCTATGTCGTTACTAAGGACTATCTATGTCGTTACTAAGGAAAATCTACGTCGTTGCTAAGGACTATCTATGTCGTTACTAAGGACTATCTATGTCGTTACTAAGGACTATCTAAGTCGTTGCTAAGGACTATCTATGTCGTTACTAAGGACTATCTATGTCGTTGCTAAGGACTATCTATGTCGTTACTAAGGACTATCTATGTCGTTGCTAAGGACTATCTATGTCGTTACTAAAGACTATCTATGTCGTTGCTAAGGACTATCTATGTCGTTACTAAGGACTATCTATGTCGTTGCTAACGACTATCTATGTCGTAGCTAAGGACTATCTATGTCGTTGCTAAGGACTATCTATGTCGTTGCTAAGGACTATCTATGTCGTTACTAAGGACTATCTATGTCGTTGCTAAGGACTATCTATGTCGTTACTAAGGACTATCTATGTTGTTGCTAAGGACTATCTATGTCGTTGCTAAGGGCTATCTATGTCGTTGCTAAGGACTATCTATGTCGTTTCTAAGGACTATCTATGTCGTTGCTAAGGACCATCTATGTCGTTACTAAGTACTATCTATGTCGTTGCTAAGGACTATCTATGTCGTTACTAAGGACTATCTATGTCGTTACTAATGACTATCTATGTCGTTGCTAAGGACTATCTATGTCGTTGCTAAGGACTATCTATGTCGTTACTAAGGACTATATATGTCGTTGCTAAGGACTATGTATGTCGTTACTAAGGACTATCTATGTCGTTGCTAAGAACTATCTATGTCGTTACTAAAGATAATCTATGTCGTTGCTAAGGACTATCTATGTCGTTACTAAGGACTATCTATGTCGTTGCTAAGGACTATCTATGTCGTTGCTAAGGACTATCTATGTCGTTGCTAAGGACTATCTATGTCGTTACTAAAGACTATCTATGTCGTTGCTAAGGACTATCAATGTCGTTACTAAGGACTATCTATGTCGTTACTAAGGACTATCTATGTCGATACTAAGGACTTCCTCTGGCGTTACTAAGGATTTTCTCTGGCGTTACTGTGGAATATCTATGTCGTTACTAAGAACTATCTATGCCGTTACTAAGGACTATCGATGACGTTACTAAGGACTATCTATGTCGTTGCTAGGGACTATCTATGTCGTTGCTAAGGACTATCTATGTCGTTACTAAGGACTATCTATGTCGTTGCTAAGGACTATCTATGTCGTTACTAAGGACTATCTATGTCGTTGCTAAGGACTATCTATGTCGTTACTAAGGACTATCTATGTCGTTGCGAAGGACTATCTATGTCTCTACTAAGGACGATCTATGTCGTTACTAAGGACTATCGATTTCGTTACTAAGGACTTTCTCTGTCGTTACTAAAGACTATCTATGTCGTTGCTAAGGATTATCAATGTCGTTACTAAGGACTATCTATGTCGTTACTAAGGACTATCGATGTCGAAACTAAGGACTTTCTCTGGCGTTACTAAGGACTTTCTCTGACGTTACTGAGGAATATCTATGTCGTTACTAAGAACTATCTATGCCGTTACTAAGGACTACCGATGACGTTACTAAGGACTTTCTCTGTCGTTACTAAAGACTATCTATGTCGTTGCTATGGGCTATCAATGTCGTTACTAAGGACTATCTATGTCGTTATTAAGGACAATCGACATCGTTACTGAAGTTTATCGATGTCGTTACTAAGGTCTTTCTCTGGCGTTACTAAGGAATATCTATATCGTTACTAAGGAATATCTTTTTCGATACGAAGAATATTATTTGGCGTTACTAAGGACTAACTATATCGTTACTAAGGACTATCTATGTCGTTGCTAAAGACTATCTATGTCGTTACTAAGGACTATCTATGTCGTTGCTAAGGACTATCTATGTCGTTGCTAAGGACTATCTATGTCGTTACTAAGGACTATCTATGTCGTTGCTAAGGACTATCTATGTCGTTACTAAGGACTATCTATGTTATTGCTAAGGACTATCTATGTCGTTGCTAAGGGCTATCTATGTCGTTGCTAAGGACTATCTATGTCGTTTCTAAGGACTATCTATGTCGTTGCTAAGGACCATCTATGTCGTTACTAAGTACTATCTATGTCGTTGCTAAGGACTATCTATGTCGTTACTAAGGACTATCTATGTCGTTACTAATGACTATCTATGTCGTTGCTAAGGACTATCTATGTCGTTACTAAGGACTATCTATGTCGTTGCTAAGGACTATCTATGTCGTTACTAAGGACTATCTATGTTGTTGCTAAGGACTATCTATGTCGTTGCTAAGGGCTATCTATGTCGTTACTAAAGATAATCTATGTCGTTTCTAAGGACTATCTATGTCGTTACTAAGGACTATCTATGTCGTTGCTAAGGACTATCTATGTCGTTGCTAAGGACTATCTATGTCGTTGCTAAGGACTTTCTCTGGCGTTACTAAGGACTATCTATGTCGTTGCTAAGGACTATCAATGTCGTTACTAAGGACTATCTATGTCGTTACTAAGGACTATCTATGTCGTTGCTAAGGAATATCTATGTCGTTACTAAGGACTATCTATGTCGTTACTAAGGACTATCTATGTCGTTACTAAGGAAAATCTACGTCGTTGCTAAGGACTATCTATGTCGTTACTAAGGACTATCTATGTCGTTACTAAGGACTATCTATGTCGTTACTAAGGGCTTTCTCTGGCGTTACTAAGGAATATCCATGTCGTTACTAAGAACTATCTATGTCGTTACTAAGGACTATCGATTTCTTTACTAAGGATGTTATCTGGCGTTACTAAGGACTATTTATGTCGTAACTATGGACTATCAATGTCGTTACTAAGGACTATCTATGTCGTTACTAAGGACTATCTATGTAGATACTAAGGGCTTTCTTTGGCGTTACTAAGGACTTTCTCTGGCGTTACTGAGGAATATCTATGTCGTTTCTAAGAACTATCTATGCCGTTACTGAGGACTATCTATGTCGTTACTAGGGACTATCTATGTCGTTGCTAAGGACTATCTATGTCTTTACTAAGGACGATCTATGTCGTTACTAAGAACTATCTATTTCGTTACTAAGGACTATCGATGTCGTTACTAAGGACTTTATCTGGCGTTACTAAGGACTATTTATGTCGTAACTATGGACTATCAATGTCGTTACTAAGGACTATCTATGTCGTTGCTAAGGTCTATCTATGTCGTTACTAAGGACTATCTATGTCGTTGCTAAGGACTATCTATGTCGTTACTAAGGACTATCTATGTTGTTGCTAAGGACTATCTATGTCGTTGCTAAGGGCTATCTATGTCGTTGCTAAGGACTATCTATGTCGTTTCTAAGGACTATCTATGTCGTTGCTAAGGACCATCTATGTCGTTACTAAGTACTATCTATGTCGTTGCTAAGGACTATCTATGTCGTTACTAAGGACTATCTATGTCGTTACTAATGACTATCTATGTCGTTGCTAAGGACTATCTATGTCGTTACTAAGGACTATCTATGACGTTGCTAAGGACTATCTATGTCGTTACTAAGGACTATCTATGTTGTTGCTAAGGACTATCTATGTCGTTGCTAAGGGCTATCTATGTCGTTGCTAAGGACTATCTATGTCGTTTCTAAGGACTATCTATGTCGTTGCTAAGGACCATCTATGTCGTTACTAAGTACTATCTATGTCGTTGCTAAGGACTATCTATGTCGTTACTAAGGACTATCTATGTCGTTACTAATGACTATCTATGTCGTTGCTAAGGACTATCTATGTCGTTGCTAAGGACTATCTATGTCGTTACTAAGGACTATCTATGTCGTTGCTAAGGACTATGTATGTCGTTACTAAGGACTATCTATGTCGTTGCTAAGAACTATCTATGTCGTTACTAAAGATAATCTATGTCGTTGCTAAGGACTATCTATGTCGTTACTAAGGACTATCTATGTCGTTGCTAAGGACTATCTATGTCGTTGCTAAGGACTATCTATGTCGTAGCTAAGGACTATCTATGTCGTTACTAAAGACTATCTATGTCGTTGCTAAGGACTATCAATGTCGTTACTAAGGACTATCTATGTCGTTACTAAGGACTATCTATGTCGATACTAAGGACTTCCTCTGGCGTTACTAAGGATTTTCTCTGGCGTTACTAAGGAATATCTATATCGTTACTAAGGAATATCTTTTTCGATACGAAGGATATTATTTGGCGTTACTAAGGACTAACTATTTCGTTACTAAGGACTATCTATGTCGTTACTAAGGACTATCTATGTCGTTGCTAAGGACTATCAATGTCGTTGCGAAGTACTATCTATGTCGTTGCTAAGGACTATCTATGTCGTTACTAAGGACTATCTATGTCGTTACTAATGACTATCTATATCGTTGCTAAGGACTACCTATGTCGTTGCTAAGGACTATCGATTTCGTTACTAAGGACTTTATCTGGCGTTACTAAGGACTATTTATGTCGTAACTATGGACTATCAATGTCGTTACTAAGGACTATCTATGTCGTTACTAAGGACTATCTATGTCGATACTAAGGGCTTTCTTTGGCGTTACTAAGGACTTTCTCTGGCGTTACTGAGGAATATCTATGTCGTTTCTAAGAACTATCTATGCCGTTACTAAGGACTATCGATGACGTTACTAAGGACTTTCTCTGGCGTTACTAACGACGATCTATGTCGTTACAAAGGACTATCGATGTCGTTACTAAGGACCTTCTCTGTCGTTACTAAAGACTATCTATGTCGTTGCTAAGGACTATCTATGTCGTTACTAAGGACTATCTATGTCGTTACTAAGGACTATCTATGTGGTTACTAAGGACTATCTATGTCGTGGCTAAGGACTATCTATGTCGTTACTAGGAACTATCTATGTCGTTGCTAAGGACTATCTATGTCGTTACTAAGGACTATCTATGTCGTTGCTAAGGACTATCTATGTCGTTGCTAAGGACTATCTATGTCGTTGCTAAGGACTATCTATGTCGTTACTAAAGACTATCTATGTCGTTGCTAAGGACTATCAATGTCGTTAGTAAGGACTATCTATGTCGTTACTAAGGACTATCTATGTCGATACTAAGGACTTCCTCTGGCGTTACTAAGGATTTTCTCTGGCGTTACTGAGGAATATCTATGTCGTTGTTAAGAACTATCTATGCCGTTACTAAGGACTATCGATGACGTTACTAAGGACTATCTATGTCGTTGCTAAGGACTATCTATGTCGTTACTAAGGACTATCTATGTCGTTACTAAGGGCTATCTATGTCGTTGCTAAGGACTATCTATGTCGTTTCTAAGGACTATCTATGTCGTTGCTAAGGACCATCTATGTCGTTACTAAGTACTATCTATGTCGTTGCTAAGGACTATCTATGTCGTTACTAAGGACTATCTATGTCGTTACTAATGACTATCTATGTCGTTGCTAAGGACTATCTATATCGTTGCTAAGGACTATCTATGTCGTTACTAAGGACTATCTATGTCGTTGCTAAGGACTATGTATGTCGTTACTAAGGACTATCTATGTCGTTGCTAAGAACTATCTATGTCGTTACTAAAGATAATCTATGTCGTTGCTAAGGACTATCTATGTCGTTGCTAAAGACTATCTATGTCGTTACTAAGGACTATCTATGTCGTTACTAAGGACTATCTATGTCGTTGCTAAGGACTATCTATGTCGTTGCTAAGGACTATCTATGTCGTTGCTAAGGACTATCAATGTCGTTGCTAAGTACTATCTATGTCGTTGCTAAGGACTATCTATGTCGTTACTAAGGACTATCTATGTCGTTACTAATGACTATCTATATCGTTGCTAAGGACTATCTATGTCGTTGCTAAGGACTATCTATGTCGTTACTAAGGATATCTATGTCGTTGCTAAGGACTATCTATGTCGTTACTAAGGACTATCTATGTCGTTGCTAAGGACTATCTATGTCGTTACTAAAGACTATCTATGTCGTTACTAAGGACTATCTATGTCGTTACTAAGGACTATCTATGTCGTTGCTAAGGACTATCAATGTCGTTGCTAAGTACTATCTATGTCGTTGCTAAGGACTATCTATGTCGTTACTAAGGACTATCTATGTCGTTACTAATGACTATCTATATCGTTGCTAAGGACTACCTATGTCGTTGCTAAGGACTATCTATGTCGTTACTAAGGATATCTATGTCGTTGCTAAGGACTATCTATGTCGTTGCTATGGACTATCAATGTCGTTACTAAGGACTATCTATGTCGTTATTAAGGACAATCGATATGGTTACTGAAGACTATCGATGTCGTTACTAAGGACTTTCTCTGGCGTTACTAAGGAATATCTATATCGTTACTAAGGAATATCTTTTTCGATACGAAGGATATTATTTGGCGTTACTAAGGACTAACTATTTCGTTACTAAGGACTATCTATGTCGTTACTAAGGGCTTTCTCTGGCGTTACTAAGGAATATCCATGTCGTTACTAAGAACTATCTATTTCGTTACTAAGGACTATCGATGTCGTTACTAAGGACTTTATCTGGCGTTACTAATTACTATTTATGTCGTAACTATGGACTATCAATGTCGTTACTAAGGACTATCTATGTCGTTACTAAGGACTATCTATGTCGATACTAAGGGCTTTCTCTGGCGTTACTAAGGACTTTCTCTAGCGTTACTGATTAATATCTATGTCGTTTCTAAGAACTATCTATGCCGTTACTAAGGACTATCGATGACGTTACTAAGGATTTTCTCTGGCGTTACTAAGGACGATCTATGTCGTTACAAAGGACTATCGATGTCGTTACTAAGGACCTTCTCTGTCGTTACTAAAGACTATCTATGTCGTTGCTAAGGACTATCTATGTCGTTACTAAGGACTATCTATGTCGTTACTAAGGACTATCTATGTCGTTGCTAAGGACTATCTATGTCGTTGCTAAGGACTATCTATGTCGTTAATAAGGACTATCTATGTCGTTGCTAAGGACTATCTATGTCGTTACTAAGGACTATCTATGTCGTTGCTAAGGACTATCTATGTCGTTGCTAAGGACTATCTATGTCGTTGCTAAGGACTATCTATGTCGTTACTAAGGACTATCTATGTCGTTACTAAGGACTATCTATGTCGTTGCTAAGGACTATCAATGTCGTTGCTAAGTACTTTCTATGTCGTTGCTAAGGACTATCTGTGTCGTTACTAAGGACTATCTATGTCGTTACTAATGACTATCTATGTCGTTGCTAAGGACTATCTATGTCGTTGCTAAGGACTATCTATGTCGTTACTAAGGATATCTATGTCGTTGCTAAGGACTATCTATGTCGTTACTAAGGTCTATCTATGTCGTTGCTAAGGACTATCTATGTCGTTACTAAATACTATCTATGTCGTTGCTAAGGACTATCTATGTCGTTACTAAAGACTATCTATGTCGTTGCTAAGGACTATCTATGTCGTTTGTAAGGACTATCTATGTCGTTGCTAAGGACTATTTATGTCGTTGCTAAGGACTATCTATGTCGTTACTAAAGACTATCTATGTCGTTGCTAAGGACTATCTATGTCGTTGCTAAGGTTTATCTATGCCGTTGCTAAGGACTATCTATGTCGTTACTAAGGACTATCTATGTCGTTGCTAAGGACTATCTATGTCGTTACTAAGGACTATCTATGTCGTTGCTAAGGACTATCTATGTCGTTACTAAAGACTATCTATGTCGTTGCTAAGGACTATCTATGTCGTTACTAAGGACTATCTATGTCGTTGCTAGGGACTATCTATGTCGTTGCTAAGGACTATCTATGTCGTTACTAAGGACTATCTATGTCGTTGCTAAGGACTATCTATGTCGTTACTAAGGACTATCTATGTCGTTGCTAAGGACTATCTATGTCGTTACTAAGGACTATCTATGTCGTTGCTAAGGACTATCTATGTCTTTACTAAGGACGATCTATGTCGTTACTAAGGACTATCGATTTCGTTACTAAGGACTTTCTCTGTCGTTACTAAAGACTATCTATGTCGTTGCTAAGGACTATCAATGTCGTTACTAAGGACTATCGATGACGTTACTAAGGACTTTCTCTGGCGTTACTAAGGACGATCTATGTCGTTACAAAGGACTATCGATGTCGTTACTAAGGACTTTCTCTGTCGTTACTAAAGACTATCTATGTCGTTGCTAAGGAATATCTATGTCGTTACTAAGGACTATCTATGTCGTTACTAAGGACTATCTATGTCGTTACTAAGGAAAATCTACGTCGTTGCTAAGGACTATCTATGTCGTTACTAAGGACTATCTATGTCGTTACTAAGAACTATCTAAGTCGTTGCTAAGGACTATCTATGTCGTTACTAAGGACTATCTATGTCGTTGCTAAGGACTATCTATGTCGTTACTAAGGACTATCTATGTCGTTGCTAAGGACTATCTATGTCGTTACTAAAGACTATCTATGTCGTTGCTAAGGACTATCTATGTCGTTACTAAGGACTATCTATGTCGTTGCTAACGACTATCTATGTCGTAGCTAAGGACTATCTATGTCGTTGCTAAGGACTATCTATGTCGTTGCTAAGGACTATCTATGTCGTTACTAAGGACTATCTATGTCGTTGCTAAGGACTATCTATGTCGTTACTAAGGACTATCTATGTTGTTGCTAAGGACTATCTATGTCGTTGCTAAGGGCTATCTATGTCGTTGCTAAGGACTATCTATGTCGTTTCTAAGGACTATCTATGTCGTTGCTAAGGACCATCTATGTCGTTACTAAGTACTATCTATGTCGTTGCTAAGGACTATCTATGTCGTTACTAAGGACTATCTATGTCGTTACTAATGACTATCTATGTCGTTGCTAAGGACTATCTATGTCGTTGCTAAGGACTATCTATGTCGTTACTAAGGACTATCTATGTCGTTGCGAAGGACTATCTATGTCTCTACTAAGGACGATCTATGTCGTTACTAAGGACTATCGATTTCGTTACTAAGGACTTTCTCTGTCGTTACTAAAGACTATCTATGTCGTTGCTAAGGATTATCAATGTCGTTACTAAGGACTATCTATGTCGTTACTAAGGACTATCGATGTCGAAACTAAGGACTTTCTCTGGCGTTACTAAGGACTTTCTCTGACGTTACTGAGGAATATCTATGTCGTTACTAAGAACTATCTATGCCGTTACTAAGGACTACCGATGACGTTACTAAGGACTATCTATGTCGTTACTAAGGACTATCTATGTCGTTGCTAAGGACTATCTATGTCGTTACTAAAGACTATCTATGTCGTTACTAAGGACTATCTATGTCGTTACTAAGGACTATCTATGTCGTTGCTAAGGACTATCAATGTCGTTGCGAAGTACTATCTATGTCGTTGCTAAGGACTATCTATGTCGTTACTAAGGACTATCTATGTCGTTACTAATGACTATCTATATCGTTGCTAAGGACTACCTATGTCGTTGCTAAGGACTATCTATGTCGTTACTAAGGATATCTATGTCGTTGCTAAGGACTATCTATGTCGTTGCTATGGACTATCAATGTCGTTACTAAGGACTATCTATGTCGTTATTAAGGACAATCGATATGGTTACTGAAGACTATCGATGTCGTTACTAAGGACTTTCTCTGGCGTTACTAAGGAATATCTATATCGTTACTAAGGAATATCTTTTTCGATACGAAGGATATTATTTGGCGTTACTAAGGACTAACTATTTCGTTACTAAGGACTATCTATGTCGTTACTAAGGGCTTTCTCTGGCGTTACTAAGGAATATCCATGTCGTTACTAAGAACTATCTATTTCGTTACTAAGGACTATCGATGTCGTTACTAAGGACTTTATCTGGCGTTACTAAGGACTATTTATGTCGTAACTATGGACTATCAATGTCGTTACTAAGGACTATCTATGTCGTTACTAAGGACTATCTATGTCGATACTAAGGGCTTTCTCTGGCGTTACTAAGGACTTTCTCTGGCGTTACTGATTAATATCTATGTCGTTTCTAAGAACTATCTATGCCGTTACTAAGGACTATCGATGACGTTACTAAGGATTTTCTCTGGCGTTACTAAGGACGATCTATGTCGTTACAAAGGACTATCGATGTCGTTACTAAGGACCTTCTCTGTCGTTACTAAAGACTATCTATGTCGTTGCTAAGGACTATCTATGTCGTTACTAAGGACTATCTATGTCGTTACTAAGGACTATCTATGTCGTTGCTAAGGACTATCTATGTCGTTGCTAAGGACTATCTATGTCGTTAATAAGGACTATCTATGTCGTTGCTAAGGACTATCTATGTCGTTACTAAGGACTATCTATGTCGTTGCTAAGGACTATCTATGTCGTTGCTAAGGACTATCTATGTCGTTGCTAAGGACTATCTATGTCGTTACTAAGGACTATCTATGTCGTTACTAAGGACTATCTATGTCGTTGCTAAGGACTATCAATGTCGTTGCTAAGTACTTTCTATGTCGTTGCTAAGGACTATCTGTGTCGTTACTAAGGACTATCTATGTCGTTACTAATGACTATCTATGTCGTTGCTAAGGACTATCTATGTCGTTGCTAAGGACTATCTATGTCGTTACTAAGGATATCTATGTCGTTGCTAAGGACTATCTATGTCGTTACTAAGGTCTATCTATGTCGTTGCTAAGGACTATCTATGTCGTTACTAAATACTATCTATGTCGTTGCTAAGGACTATCTATGTCGTTACTAAAGACTATCTATGTCGTTGCTAAGGACTATCTATGTCGTTTGTAAGGACTATCTATGTCGTTGCTAAGGACTATTTATGTCGTTGCTAAGGACTATCTATGTCGTTACTAAAGACTATCTATGTCGTTGCTAAGGACTATCTATGTCGTTGCTAAGGTTTATCTATGCCGTTGCTAAGGACTATCTATGTCGTTACTAAGGACTATCTATGTCGTTGCTAAGGACTATCTATGTCGTTACTAAGGACTATCTATGTCGTTGCTAAGGACTATCTATGTCGTTACTAAAGACTATCTATGTCGTTGCTAAGGACTATCTATGTCGTTACTAAGGACTATCTATGTCGTTGCTAGGGACTATCTATGTCGTTGCTAAGGACTATCTATGTCGTTACTAAGGACTATCTATGTCGTTGCTAAGGACTATCTATGTCGTTACTAAGGACTATCTATGTCGTTGCTAAGGACTATCTATGTCGTTACTAAGGACTATCTATGTCGTTGCTAAGGACTATCTATGTCTTTACTAAGGACGATCTATGTCGTTACTAAGGACTATCGATTTCGTTACTAAGGACTTTCTCTGTCGTTACTAAAGACTATCTATGTCGTTGCTAAGGACTATCAATGTCGTTACTAAGGACTATCGATGACGTTACTAAGGACTTTCTCTGGCGTTACTAAGGACGATCTATGTCGTTACAAAGGACTATCGATGTCGTTACTAAGGACTTTCTCTGTCGTTACTAAAGACTATCTATGTCGTTGCTAAGGAATATCTATGTCGTTACTAAGGACTATCTATGTCGTTACTAAGGACTATCTATGTCGTTACTAAGGAAAATCTACGTCGTTGCTAAGGACTATCTATGTCGTTACTAAGGACTATCTATGTCGTTACTAAGAACTATCTAAGTCGTTGCTAAGGACTATCTATGTCGTTACTAAGGACTATCTATGTCGTTGCTAAGGACTATCTATGTCGTTACTAAGGACTATCTATGTCGTTGCTAAGGACTATCTATGTCGTTACTAAAGACTATCTATGTCGTTGCTAAGGACTATCTATGTCGTTACTAAGGACTATCTATGTCGTTGCTAACGACTATCTATGTCGTAGCTAAGGACTATCTATGTCGTTACTAAGGACTATCTATGTCGATACTAAGGGCTTTCTCTGGCGTTACTAAGGACTTTCTCTGGCGTTACTGATTAATATCTATGTCGTTTCTAAGAACTATCTATGCCGTTACTAAGGACTATCGATGACGTTACTAAGGATTTTCTCTGGCGTTACTAAGGACGATCTATGTCGTTACAAAGGACTATCGATGTCGTTACTAAGGACCTTCTCTGTCGTTACTAAAGACTATCTATGTCGTTGCTAAGGACTATCTATGTCGTTACTAAGGACTATCTATGTCGTTACTAAGGACTATCTATGTCGTTGCTAAGGACTATCTATGTCGTTGCTAAGGACTATCTATGTCGTTAATAAGGACTATCTATGTCGTTGCTAAGGACTATCTATGTCGTTACTAAGGACTATCTATGTCGTTGCTAAGGACTATCTATGTCGTTGCTAAGGACTATCTATGTCGTTGCTAAGGACTATCTATGTCGTTACTAAGGACTATCTATGTCGTTACTAAGGACTATCTATGTCGTTGCTAAGGACTATCAATGTCGTTGCTAAGTACTTTCTATGTCGTTGCTAAGGACTATCTGTGTCGTTACTAAGGACTATCTATGTCGTTACTAATGACTATCTATGTCGTTGCTAAGGACTATCTATGTCGTTGCTAAGGACTATCTATGTCGTTACTAAGGATATCTATGTCGTTGCTAAGGACTATCTATGTCGTTACTAAGGTCTATCTATGTCGTTGCTAAGGACTATCTATGTCGTTACTAAATACTATCTATGTCGTTGCTAAGGACTATCTATGTCGTTACTAAAGACTATCTATGTCGTTGCTAAGGACTATCTATGTCGTTTGTAAGGACTATCTATGTCGTTGCTAAGGACTATTTATGTCGTTGCTAAGGACTATCTATGTCGTTACTAAAGACTATCTATGTCGTTGCTAAGGACTATCTATGTCGTTGCTAAGGTTTATCTATGCCGTTGCTAAGGACTATCTATGTCGTTACTAAGGACTATCTATGTCGTTGCTAAGGACTATCTATGTCGTTACTAAGGACTATCTATGTCGTTGCTAAGGACTATCTATGTCGTTACTAAAGACTATCTATGTCGTTGCTAAGGACTATCTATGTCGTTACTAAGGACTATCTATGTCGTTGCTAGGGACTATCTATGTCGTTGCTAAGGACTATCTATGTCGTTACTAAGGACTATCTATGTCGTTGCTAAGGACTATCTATGTCGTTACTAAGGACTATCTATGTCGTTGCTAAGGACTATCTATGTCGTTACTAAGGACTATCTATGTCGTTGCTAAGGACTATCTATGTCTTTACTAAGGACGATCTATGTCGTTACTAAGGACTATCGATTTCGTTACTAAGGACTTTCTCTGTCGTTACTAAAGACTATCTATGTCGTTGCTAAGGACTATCAATGTCGTTACTAAGGACTATCGATGACGTTACTAAGGACTTTCTCTGGCGTTACTAAGGACGATCTATGTCGTTACAAAGGACTATCGATGTCGTTACTAAGGACTTTCTCTGTCGTTACTAAAGACTATCTATGTCGTTGCTAAGGAATATCTATGTCGTTACTAAGGACTATCTATGTCGTTACTAAGGACTATCTATGTCGTTACTAAGGAAAATCTACGTCGTTGCTAAGGACTATCTATGTCGTTACTAAGGACTATCTATGTCGTTACTAAGAACTATCTAAGTCGTTGCTAAGGACTATCTATGTCGTTACTAAGGACTATCTATGTCGTTGCTAAGGACTATCTATGTCGTTACTAAGGACTATCTATGTCGTTGCTAAGGACTATCTATGTCGTTACTAAAGACTATCTATGTCGTTGCTAAGGACTATCTATGTCGTTACTAAGGACTATCTATGTCGTTGCTAACGACTATCTATGTCGTAGCTAAGGACTATCTATGTCGTTGCTAAGGACTATCTATGTCGTTGCTAAGGACTATCTATGTCGTTACTAAGGACTATCTATGTCGTTGCTAAGGACTATCTATGTCGTTACTAAGGACTATCTATGTTGTTGCTAAGGACTATCTATGTCGTTGCTAAGGGCTATCTATGTCGTTGCTAAGGACTATCTATGTCGTTTCTAAGGACTATCTATGTCGTTGCTAAGGACCATCTATGTCGTTACTAAGTACTATCTATGTCGTTGCTAAGGACTATCTATGTCGTTACTAAGGACTATCTATGTCGTTACTAATGACTATCTATGTCGTTGCTAAGGACTATCTATGTCGTTGCTAAGGACTATCTATGTCGTTACTAAGGACTATCTATGTCGTTGCGAAGGACTATCTATGTCTCTACTAAGGACGATCTATGTCGTTACTAAGGACTATCGATTTCGTTACTAAGGACTTTCTCTGTCGTTACTAAAGACTATCTATGTCGTTGCTAAGGATTATCAATGTCGTTACTAAGGACTATCTATGTCGTTACTAAGGACTATCGATGTCGAAACTAAGGACTTTCTCTGGCGTTACTAAGGACTTTCTCTGACGTTACTGAGGAATATCTATGTCGTTACTAAGAACTATCTATGCCGTTACTAAGGACTACCGATGACGTTACTAAGGACTTTCTCTGTCGTTACTAAAGACTATCTATGTCGTTGCTATGGGCTATCAATGTCGTTACTAAGGACTATCTATGTCGTTATTAAGGACAATCGACATCGTTACTGAAGTTTATCGATGTCGTTACTAAGGACTTTCTCTGGCGTTACTAAGGAATATCTATATCGTTACTAAGGAATATCTTTTTCGATACGAAGAATATTATTTGGCGTTACTAAGGACTAACTATGTCGTTACTAAGGACTATCTATGTCGTTGCTAAAGACTATCTATGTCGTTACTAAGGACTATCTATGTCGTTGCTAAGGACTATCTATGTCGTTGCTAAGGACTATCTATGTCGTTACTAAGGACTATCTATGTCGTTGCTAAGGACTATCTATGTCGTTACTAAGGACTATCTATGTTGTTGCTAAGGACTATCTATGTCGTTGCTAAGGGCTATCTATGTCGTTGCTAAGGACTATCTATGTCGTTTCTAAGGACTATCTATGTCGTTGCTAAGGACCATCTATGTCGTTACTAAGTACTATCTATGTCGTTGCTAAGGACTATCTATGTCGTTACTAAGGACTATCTATTTCGTTACTAATGACTATCTATGTCGTTGCTAAGGACTATCTATGTCGTTACTAAGGACTATCTATGTCGTTGCTAAGGACTATCTATGTCGTTACTAAGGACTATCTATGTTGTTGCTAAGGACTATCTATGTCGTTGCTAAGGGCTATCTATGTCGTTACTAAAGATAATCTATGTCGTTTCTAAGGACTATCTATGTCGTTACTAAGGACTATCTATGTCGTTGCTAAGGACTATCTATGTCGTTGCTAAGGAATATCTATGTCGTTGCTAAGGACTTTCGCTGGCGTTACTAAGGACTATCTATGTCGTTGCTAAGGACTATCAATGTCGTTACTAAGGACTATCTATGTCGTTACTAAGGACTATCTATGTCGTTGCTAAGGAATATCTATGTCGTTACTAAGGACTATCTTTGTCGTTACTAAGGACTATCTATGTCGTTACTAAGGAAAATCTACGTCGTTGCTAAGGACTATCTATGTCGTTACTAAGGACTATCTATGTCGTTACTAAGGACTATCTATGTCGTTACTAAGGGCTTTCTCTGGCGTTACTAAGGAATATCCATGTCGTTACTAAGAACTATCTATGTCGTTACTAAGGACTATCGATTTCGTTACTAAGGACTTTATCTGGCGTTACTAAGGACTATTTATGTCGTAACTATGGACTATCAATGTCGTTACTAAGGACTATCTATGTCGTTACTAAGGACTATCTATGTAGATACTAAGGGCTTTCTTTGGCGTTACTAAGGACTTTCTCTGGCGTTACTAAGGACTTTCTCTGGCGTTTCTAAGAACTATCTATGCCGTTACTGAGGACTATCTATGTCGTTACTAGGGACTATCTATGTCGTTGCTAAGGACTATCTATGTCGTTACTAAGGACTATCTATGTCGTTGCTAAGGACTATCTATGTCGTTACTAAAGACTATCTATATCGTTTCTAAGGACTATCTATGCCGTTACTAAGGACTATCTATGTCGTTGCTAAGGACTATCTATGTCGTTGCTAAGGACTATCTATGTCGTTGCTAAAGACTATCTCTGTCGTTAATAAGGACTATCTATGTCGTTACTAAGGACTATCTATGTCGTTGCTAAGGACTATCTATGTCGTTGCTAAGGACTATCTATGTCGTTACTAAGGACTATCTATGTCGTTGCTAAGGACTATCTATGTCGTTGCTAAGGACTATCTATGTCGTTGCTAAGGACTATCTATGTCGTTGCTAAGGACTATCTATGTCGTTACTAAGGACTATCTATGTCGTTACTAAGGACTATCTATGTCGTTGCTAAGGACTATCAATGTCGTTACTAAGGACTATCTATGTCGTTACTAAGGACTATCTATGTCGTTACTAAGGACTATCTATGTCGTTGCTAAGGACTATCTATGTCGTTGCTAAGGACTATCTATGTCGTTACTAAGGACTATCTATGTCGTTGCTAAGGACTATCTATGTCGTTACTAAGGACTATCTATGTTGTTGCTAAGGACTATCTATGTCGTTGCTAAGGGCTATCTATGTCGTTGCTAAGGACTATCTATGTCGTTTCTAAGGACTATCTATGTCGTTGCTAAGGACCATCTATGTCGTTACTAAGTACTATCTATGTCGTTGCTAAGGACTATCTATGTCGTTACTAAGGACTATCTATGTCGTTACTAATGACTATCTATGTCGTTGCTAAGGACTATCTATGTCGTTACTAAGGACTATCTATGTCGTTGCTAAGGACTATCTATGTCGTTACTAAGGACTATCTATGTTGTTGCTAAGGACTATCTATGTCGTTGCTAAGGGCTATCTATGTCGTTGCTAAGGACTATCTATGTCGTTTCTAAGGACTATCTATGTCGTTGCTAAGGACCATCTATGTCGTTACTAAGTACTATCTATGTCGTTGCTAAGGACTATCTATGTCGTTACTAAGGACTATCTATGTCGTTACTAATGACTATCTATGTCGTTGCTAAGGACTATCTATGTCGTTGCTAAGGACTATCTATGTCGTTACTAAGGACTATCTATGTCGTTGCTAAGGACTATGTATGTCGTTACTAAGGACTATCTATGTCGTTGCTAAGAACTATCTATGTCGTTACTAAAGATAATCTATGTCGTTGCTAAGGACTATTTATGTCGTTACTAAGGACTATCTATGTCGTTGCTAAGGACTATCTATGTCGTTGCTAAGGACTATCTATGTCGTTGCTAAGGACTATCTATGTCGTTACTAAAGACTATCTATGTCGTTGCTAAGGACTATCAATGTCGTTACTAAGGACTATCTATGTCGTTACTAAGGACTATCTATGTCGATACTAAGGACTTCCTCTGGCGTTACTAAGGATTTTCTCTGGCGTTACTAAGGAATATCTATATCGTTACTAAGGAATATCTTTTTCGATACGAAGGATATTATTTGGCGTTACTAAGGACTAACTATTTCGTTACTAAGGACTATCTATGTCGTTACTAAGGGCTTTCTCTGGCGTTACTAAGGAATATCCATGTCGTTACTAAGAACTATCTATGTCGTTACTAAGGACTATCGATTTCGTTACTAAGGACTTTATCTGGCGTTACTAAGGACTATTTATGTCGTAACTATGGACTATCAATGTCGTTACTAAGGACTATCTATGTCGTTACTAAGGACTATCTATGTCGATACTAAGGGCTTTCTTTGGCGTTACTAAGGACTTTCTCTGGCGTTACTGAGGAATATCTATGTCGTTTCTAAGAACTATCTATGCCGTTACTAAGGACTATCGATGACGTTACTAAGGACTTTCTCTGGCGTTACTAACGACGATCTATGTCGTTACAAAGGACTATCGATGTCGTTACTAAGGACCTTCTCTGTCGTTACTAAAGACTATCTATGTCGTTGCTAAGGACTATCTATGTCGTTACTAAGGACTATCTATGTCGTTACTAAGGACTATCTATGTCGTGGCTAAGGACTATCTATGTCGTTACTAGGAACTATCTATGTCGTTGCTAAGGACTATCTATGTCGTTACTAAGGACTATCTATGTCGTTGCTAAGGACTATCTATGTCGTTGCTAAGGACTATCTATGTCGTTGCTAAGGATTTTCTCTGGCGTTACTAAAGACTATCTATGTCGTTGCTAAGGACTATCAATGTCGTTACTAAGGACTATCTATGTCGTTACTAAGGACTATCTATGTCGATACTAAGGACTTCCTCTGGCGTTACTAAGGATTTTCTCTGGCGTTACTGAGGAATATCTATGTCGTTACTAAGAACTATCTATGCCGTTACTAAGGACTATCGATGACGTTACTAAGTACTATCTATGTCGTTGCTAAGGACTATCTATGTCGTTACTAAGGACTATCTATGTCGTTACTAAGGGCTATCTATGTCGTTGCTAAGGACTATCTATGTCGTTTCTAAGGACTATCTATGTCGTTGCTAAGGACCATCTATGTCGTTACTAAGTACTATCTATGTCGTTGCTAAGGACTATCTATGTCGTTACTAAGGACTATCTATGTCGTTACTAATGACTATCTATGTCGTTGCTAAGGACTATCTATATCGTTGCTAAGGACTACCGATGACGTTACTAAGGACTATCTATGTCGTTGCTAAGGACTATGTATGTCGTTACTAAGGACTATCTATGTCGTTGCTAAGAACTATCTATGTCGTTACTAAAGATAATCTATGTCGTTGCTAAGGATTATCTATGTCGTTACTAAAGACTATCTATGTCGTTACTAAGGACTATCTATGTCGTTACTAAGGACTATCTATGTCGTTGCTAAGGACTATCTATGTCGTTGCTAAGGACTATCTATGTCGTTGCTAAGGACTATCAATGTCGTTGCTAAGTACTATCTATGTCGTTGCTAAGGACTATCTATGTCGTTACTAAGGACTATCTATGTCGTTACTAATGACTATCTATGTCGTTGCTAAGGACTATCTATGTCGTTGCTAAGGACTATCTATGTCGTTACTAAGGATATCTATGTCGTTGCTAAGGACTATCTATGTCGTTACTAAGGACTATCTATGTCGTTGCTAAGGACTATCTATGTCGTTACTAAAGACTATCTATGTCGTTACTAAGGACTATCTATGTCGTTACTAAGGACTATCTATGTCGTTGCTAAGGACTATCAATGTCGTTGCTAAGTACTATCTATGTCGTTGCTAAGGACTATCTATGTCGTTACTAAGGACTATCTATGTCGTTACTAATGACTATCTATATCGTTGCTAAGGACTACCTATGTCGTTGCTAAGGACTATCTATGTCGTTACTAAGGATATCTATGTCGTTGCTAAGGACTATCTATGTCGTTGCTATGGACTATCAATGTCGTTACTAAGGACTATCTATGTCGTTATTAAGGACAATCGATATGGTTACTGAAGACTATCGATGTCGTTACTAAGGACTTTCTCTGGCGTTACTAAGGAATATCTATATCGTTACTAAGGAATATCTTTTTCGATACGAAGGATATTATTTGGCGTTACTAAGGACTAACTATTTCGTTACTAAGGACTATCTATGTCGTTACTAAGGGCTTTCTCTGGCGTTACTAAGGAATATCCATGTCGTTACTAAGAACTATCTATTTCGTTACTAAGGACTATCGATGTCGTTACTAAGGACTTTATCTGGCGTTACTAAGGACTATTTATGTCGTAACTATGGACTATCAATGTCGTTACTAAGGATTTTCTCTGGCGTTACTGAGGAATATCTATGTCGTTACTAAGAACTATCTATGCCGTTACTAAGGACTATCGATGACGTTACTAAGGACTATCTATGTCGTTGCTAAGGACTATCTATGTCGTTACTAAGGACTATCTATGTCGTTACTAAGGGCTATCTATGTCGTTGCTAAGGACTATCTATGTCGTTTCTAAGGACTATCTATGTCGTTGCTAAGGACCATCTATGTCGTTACTAAGTACTATCTATGTCGTTGCTAAGGACTATCTATGTCGTTACTAAGGACTATCTATGTCGTTACTAATGACTATCTATGTCGTTGCTAAGGACTATCTATATCGTTGCTAAGGACTATCTATGTCGTTACTAAGGACTATCTATGTCGTTGCTAAGGACTATGTATGTCGTTACTAAGGACTATCTATGTCGTTGCTAAGAACTATCTATGTCGTTACTAAAGATAATCTATGTCGTTGCTAAGGACTATCTATGTCGTTGCTAAAGACTATCTATGTCGTTACTAAGGACTATCTATGTCGTTACTAAGGACTATCTATGTCGTTGCTAAGGACTATCTATGTCGTTGCTAAGGACTATCTATGTCGTTGCTAAGGACTATCAATGTCGTTGCTAAGTACTATCTATGTCGTTGCTAAGGACTATCTATGTCGTTACTAAGGACTATCTATGTCGTTACTAATGACTATCTATGTCGTTGCTAAGGACTATCTGTCGTTGCTAAGGACTATCTATGTCGTTACTAAGGACATCTATGTCGTTGCTAAGGACTATCTATGTCGTTACTAAGGACTATCTATGTCGTTGCTAAGGACTATCTATGTCGTTACTAAAGACTATCTATGTCGTTACTAAGGACTATCTATGTCGTTACTAAGGACTATCTATGTCGTTGCTAAGGACTATCAATGTCGTTGCTAAGTACTATCTATGTCGTTGCTAAGGACTATCTATGTCGTTACTAAGGACTATCTATGTCGTTACTAATGACTATCTATATCGTTGCTAAGGACTACCTATGTCGTTGCTAAGGACTATCTATGTCGTTACTAAGGATATCTATGTCGTTGCTAAGGACTATCTATGTCGTTGCTATGGACTATCAATGTCGTTACTAAGGACTATCTATGTCGTTATTAAGGACAATCGATATGGTTACTGAAGACTATCGATGTCGTTACTAAGGACTTTCTCTGGCGTTACTAAGGAATATCTATATCGTTACTAAGGAATATCTTTTTCGATACGAAGGATATTATTTGGCGTTACTAAGGACTAACTATTTCGTTACTAAGGACTATCTATGTCGTTACTAAGGGCTTTCTCTGGCGTTACTAAGGAATATCCATGTCGTTACTAAGAACTATCTATTTCGTTACTAAGGACTATCGATGTCGTTACTAAGGACTTTATCTGGCGTTACTAAGGACTATTTATGTCGTAACTATGGACTATCAATGTCGTTACTAAGGACTATCTATGTCGTTACTAAGGACTATCTATGTCGATACTAAGGGCTTTCTCTGGCGTTACTAAGGACTTTCTCTGGCGTTACTGATTAATATCTATGTCGTTTCTAAGAACTATCTATGCCGTTACTAAGGACTATCGATGACGTTACTAAGGATTTTCTCTGGCGTTACTAAGGACGATCTATGTCGTTACAAAGGACTATCGATGTCGTTACTAAGGACCTTCTCTGTCGTTACTAAAGACTATCTATGTCGTTGCTAAGGACTATCTATGTCGTTACTAAGGACTATCTATGTCGTTACTAAGGACTATCTATGTCGTTGCTAAGGACTATCTATGTCGTTGCTAAGGACTATCTATGTCGTTACTAAGGACTATCTATGTCGTTGCTAAGGACTATCTATGTCGTTACTAAGGACTATCTATGTCGTTGCTAAGGACTATCTATGTCGTTGCTAAGGACTATCTATGTCGTTGCTAAGGACTATCTATGTCGTTACTAAGGACTATCTATGTCGTTACTAAGGACTATCTATGTCGTTGCTAAGGACTATCAATGTCGTTGCTAAGTACTTTCTATGTCGTTGCTAAGGACTATCTGTGTCGTTACTAAGGACTATCTATGTCGTTACTAATGACTATCTATGTCGTTGCTAAGGACTATCTATGTCGTTGCTAAGGACTATCTATGTCGTTACTAAGGATATCTATGTCGTTGCTAAGGACTATCTATGTCGTTACTAAGGACTATCTATGTCGTTGCTAAGGACTATCTATGTCGTTACTAAATACTATCTATGTCGTTGCTAAGGACTATCTATGTCGTTACTAAAGACTATCTATGTCGTTGCTAAGGACCATCTATGTCGTTAGTAAGGACTATCTATGTCGTTGCTAAGGACTATTTATGTCGTTGCTAAGGACTATCTATGTCGTTACTAAAGACTATCTATGTCGTTGCTAAGGACTATCTATGTCGTTGCTAAGGTTTATCTATGCCGTTGCTAAGGACTATCTATGTCGTTACTAAGGACTATCTATGTCGTTGCTAAGGACTATCTATGTCGTTACTAAGGACTATCTATGTCGTTGCTAAGGACTATCTATGTCGTTACTAAAGACTATCTATGTCGTTGCTAAGGACTATCTATGTCGTTACTAAGGACTATCTATGTCGTTGCTAGGGACTATCTATGTCGTTGCTAAGGACTATCTATGTCGTTACTAAGGACTATCTATGTCGTTGCTAAGGACTATCTATGTCGTTACTAAGGACTATCTATGTCGTTGCTAAGGACTATCTATGTCGTTACTAAGGACTATCTATGTCGTTGCTAAGGACTATCTATGTCTTTACTAAGGACGATCTATGTCGTTACTAAGGACTATCGATTTCGTTACTAAGGACTTTCTCTGTCGTTACTAAAGACTATCTATGTCGTTGCTAAGGACTATCAATGTCGTTACTAAGGACTATCTATGTCGTTACCAAGGACTATCGATGTCGAAACTAAGGACTTTCTCTGGCGTTACTAAGGACTTTCTCTGACGTTACTGAGGAATATCTATGTCGTTACTAAGAACTATCTATGTCGTTGCTAAGGACTATCTATGTCGTTGCTAAGGTTTATCTATGCCGTTGCTAAGGACTATCTATGTCGTTACTAAGGACTTTCTCTGACGTTACTGAGGACTATCTATGTCGTTACTAAAGACTATCTATGTCGTTGCTAAGGACTATCTATGTCGTTACTAAGGACTATCTATGTCGTTGCTAGGGACTATCTATGTCGTTGCTAAGGACTATCTATGTCGTTACTAAGGACTATCTATGTCGTTGCTAAGGACTATCTATGTCGTTACTAAGGACTATCTATGTCGTTGCTAAGGACTATCTATGTCGTTACTAAGGACTATCTATGTCGTTGCTAAGGACTATCTATGTCTTTACTAAGGACGATCTATGTCGTTACTAAGGACTATCGATTTCGTTACTAAGGACTTTCTCTGTCGTTACTAAAGACTATCTATGTCGTTGCTATGGGCTATCAATGTCGTTACTAAGGACTATCTATGTCGTTATTAAGGACAATCGATATCGTTACTGAAGTTTATCGATGTCGTTACTAAGGACTTTCTCTGGCGTTACTAAGGAATATCTATATCGTTACTAAGGAATATCTTTTTCGATACGAAGGATATTATTTGGCGTTACTAAGGACTAACTATTTCGTTACTAAGGACTATCTATGTCGTTACTAAGGGCTTTCTCTGGCGTTACTAAGGAATATCCATGTCGTTACTAAGAACTATCTATTTCGTTACTAAGGACTATCGATGTCGTTACTAAGGACTTTATCTGGCGTTACTAAGGACTATTTATGTCGTAACTATGGACTATCAATGTCGTTACTAAGGACTATCTATGTCGTTACTAAGGACTATCTATGTCGATACTAAGGGCTTTCTCTGGCGTTACTAAGGACTTTCTCTGGCGTTACTGATTAATATCTATGTCGTTTCTAAGAACTATCTATGCCGTTACTAAGGACTATCGATGACGTTACTAAGGATTTTCTCTGGCGTTACTAAGGACGATCTATGTCGTTACAAAGGACTATCGATGTCGTTACTAAGGACCTTCTCTGTCGTTACTAAAGACTATCTATGTCGTTGCTAAGGACTATCTATGTCGTTACTAAGGACTATCTATGTCGTTACTAAGGACTATCTATGTCGTTGCTAAGGACTATCTATGTCGTTGCTAAGGACTATCTATGTCGTTACTAAGGACTATCTATGTCGTTGCTAAGGACTATCTATGTCGTTACTAAGGACTATCTATGTCGTTGCTAAGGACTATCTATGTCGTTGCTAAGGACTATCTATGTCGTTGCTAAGGACTATCTATGTCGTTACTAAGGACTATCTATGTCGTTACTAAGGACTATCTATGTCGTTGCTAAGGACTATCAATGTCGTTGCTAAGTACTATCTATGTCGTTGCTAAGGACTATCTATGTCGTTACTAAGGACTATCTATGTCGTTACTAATGACTATCTATGTCGTTGCTAAGGACTATCTATGTCGTTGCTAAGGACTATCTATGTCGTTACTAAGGATATCTATGTCGTTGCTAATTACTATCTATGTCGTTACTAAGGACTATCTATGTCGTTGCTAAGGACTATCTATGTCGTTACTAAATACTATCTATGTCGTTGCTAAGGACTATCTATGTCGTTACTAAAGACTATCTATGTCGTTGCTAAGGACTATCTAGGTCGTTGCTAAGGACTATCTATGTCGTTGCTAAGGACTATCTATGTCGTTACTAAAGACTATCTATGTCGTTGCTAAGGACTATCTATGTCGTTGCTAAGGACCATCTATGTCGTTACTAAGTACTATCTATGTCGTTGCTAAGGACTATCTATGTCGTTACTAAGGACTATCTATGTCGTTACTAATGACTATCTATGTCGTTGCTAAGGACTATCTATGTCGTTACTAAGGACTATCTATGTCGTTGCTAAGGACTATCTATGTCGTTACTAAGGACTATCTATGTTGTTGCTAAGGACTATCTATGTCGTTGCTAAGGGCTATCTATGTCGTTGCTAAGGACTATCTATGTCGTTTCTAAGGACTATCTATGTCGTTGCTAAGGACCATCTATGTCGTTACTAAGTACTATCTATGTCGTTGCTAAGGACTATCTATGTCGTTACTAAGGACTATCTATGTCGTTACTAATGACTATCTATGTCGTTGCTAAGGACTATCTATGTCGTTGCTAAGGACTATCTATGTCGTTACTAAGGACTATCTATGTCGTTGCTAAGGACTATGTATGTCGTTACTAAGGACTATCTATGTCGTTGCTAAGAACTATCTATGTCGTTACTAAAGATAATCTATGTCGTTGCTAAGGACTATTTATGTCGTTACTAAGGACTATCTATGTCGTTGCTAAGGACTATCTATGTCGTTGCTAAGGACTATCTATGTCGTTGCTAAGGACTATCTATGTCGTTACTAAAGACTATCTATGTCGTTGCTAAGGACTATCAATGTCGTTACTAAGGACTATCTATGTCGTTACTAAGGACTATCTATGTCGATACTAAGGACTTCCTCTGGCGTTACTAAGGATTTTCTCTGGCGTTACTAAGGAATATCTATATCGTTACTAAGGAATATCTTTTTCGATACGAAGGATATTATTTGGCGTTACTAAGGACTAACTATTTCGTTACTAAGGACTATCTATGTCGTTACTAAGGGCTTTCTCTGGCGTTACTAAGGAATATCCATGTCGTTACTAAGAACTATCTATGTCGTTACTAAGGACTATCGATTTCGTTACTAAGGACTTTATCTGGCGTTACTAAGGACTATTTATGTCGTAACTATGGACTATCAATGTCGTTACTAAGGACTATCTATGTCGTTACTAAGGACTATCTATGTCGATACTAAGGGCTTTCTTTGGCGTTACTAAGGACTTTCTCTGGCGTTACTGAGGAATATCTATGTCGTTTCTAAGAACTATCTATGCCGTTACTAAGGACTATCGATGACGTTACTAAGGACTTTCTCTGGCGTTACTAACGACGATCTATGTCGTTACAAAGGACTATCGATGTCGTTACTAAGGACCTTCTCTGTCGTTACTAAAGACTATCTATGTCGTTGCTAAGGACTATCTATGTCGTTACTAAGGACTATCTATGTCGTTACTAAGGACTATCTATGTCGTGGCTAAGGACTATCTATGTCGTTACTAGGAACTATCTATGTCGTTGCTAAGGACTATCTATGTCGTTACTAAGGACTATCTATGTCGTTGCTAAGGACTATCTATGTCGTTGCTAAGGACTATCTATGTCGTTGCTAAGGACTATCTATGTCGTTACTAAAGACTATCTATGTCGTTGCTAAGGACTATCAATGTCGTTACTAAGGACTATCTATGTCGTTACTAAGGACTATCTATGTCGATACTAAGGACTTCCTCTGGCGTTACTAAGGATTTTCTCTGGCGTTACTGAGGAATATCTATGTCGTTGCTAAGAACTATCTATGCCGTTACTAAGGACTATCGATGACGTTACTAAGTACTATCTATGTCGTTGCTAAGGACTATCTATGTCGTTACTAAGGACTATCTATGTCGTTACTAAGGGCTATCTATGTCGTTGCTAAGGACTATCTATGTCGTTTCTAAGGACTATCCATGTCGTTGCTAAGGACCATCTATGTCGTTACTAAGTACTATCTATGTCGTTGCTAAGGACTATCTATGTCGTTACTAAGGACTATCTATGTCGTTACTAATGACTATCTATGTCGTTGCTAAGGACTATCTATATCGTTGCTAAGGACTATCTATGTCGTTACTAAGGACTATCTATGTCGTTGCTAAGGACTATGTATGTCGTTACTAAGGACTATCTATGTCGTTGCTAAGAACTATCTATGTCGTTACTAAAGATAATCTATGTCGTTGCTAAGGACTATCTATGTCGTTGCTAAAGACTATCAATGTCGTTACTAAGGACTATCTATGTCGTTACTAAGGACTATCTATGTCGTTGCTAAGGACTATCTATGTCGTTGCTAAGGACTATCTATGTCGTTGCTAAGGACTATCAATGTCGTTGCTAAGTACTATCTATGTCGTTGCTAAGGACTATCTATGTCGTTACTAAGGACTATCTATGTCGTTACTAATGACTATCTATGTCGTTGCTAAGGACTATCTATGTCGTTGCTAAGGACTATCTATGTCGTTACTAAGGATATCTATGTCGTTGCTAAGGACTATCTATGTCGTTACTAAGGACTATCTATGTCGTTGCTAAGGACTATCTATGTCGTTACTAAAGACTATCTATGTCGTTACTAAGGACTATCTATGTCGTTACTAAGGACTATCTATGTCGTTGCTAAGGACTATCAATGTCGTTGCTAAGTACTATCTATGTCGTTGCTAAGGACTATCTATGTCGTTACTAAGGACTATCTATGTCGTTACTAATGACTATCTATATCGTTGCTAAGGACTACCTATGTCGTTGCTAAGGACTATCTATGTCGTTACTAAGGATATCTATGTCGTTGCTAAGGACTATCTATGTCGTTGCTATGGACTATCAATGTCGTTACTAAGGACTATCTATGTCGTTATTAAGGACAATCGATATGGTTACTGAAGACTATCGATGTCGTTACTAAGGACTTTCTCTGGCGTTACTAAGGAATATCTATATCGTTACTAAGGAATATCTTTTTCGATACGAAGGATATTATTTGGCGTTACTAAGGACTAACTATTTCGTTACTAAGGACTATCTATGTCGTTACTAAGGGCTTTCTCTGGCGTTACTAAGGAATATCCATGTCGTTACTAAGAACTATCTATTTCGTTACTAAGGACTATCGATGTCGTTACTAAGGACTTTATCTGGCGTTACTAAGGACTATTTATGTCGTAACTATGGACTATCAATGTCGTTACTAAGGATTTTCTCTGGCGTTACTGAGGAATATCTATGTCGTTACTAAGAACTATCTATGCCGTTACTAAGGACTATCGATGACGTTACTAAGGACTATCTATGTCGTTGCTAAGGACTATCTATGTCGTTACTAAGGACTATCTATGTCGTTACTAAGGGCTATCTATGTCGTTGCTAAGGACTATCTATGTCGTTTCTAAGGACTATCTATGTCGTTGCTAAGGACCATCTATGTCGTTACTAAGTACTATCTATGTCGTTGCTAAGGACTATCTATGTCGTTACTAAGGACTATCTATGTCGTTACTAATGACTATCTATGTCGTTGCTAAGGACTATCTATATCGTTGCTAAGGACTATCTATGTCGTTACTAAGGACTATCTATGTCGTTGCTAAGGACTATGTATGTCGTTACTAAGGACTATCTATGTCGTTGCTAAGAACTATCTATGTCGTTACTAAAGATAATCTATGTCGTTGCTAAGGACTATCTATGTCGTTGCTAAAGACTATCTATGTCGTTACTAAGGACTATCTATGTCGTTACTAAGGACTATCTATGTCGTTGCTAAGGACTATCTATGTCGTTGCTAAGGACTATCTATGTCGTTGCTAAGGACTATCAATGTCGTTGCTAAGTACTATCTATGTCGTTGCTAAGGACTATCTATGTCGTTACTAAGGACTATCTATGTCGTTACTAATGACTATCTATGTCGTTGCTAAGGACTATCTGTCGTTGCTAAGGACTATCTATGTCGTTACTAAGGATATCTATGTCGTTGCTAAGGACTATCTATGTCGTTACTAAGGACTATCTATGTCGTTGCTAAGGACTATCTATGTCGTTACTAAAGACTATCTATGTCGTTACTAAGGACTATCTATGTCGTTACTAAGGACTATCTATGTCGTTGCTAAGGACTATCAATGTCGTTGCTAAGTACTATCTATGTCGTTGCTAAGGACTATCTATGTCGTTACTAAGGACTATCTATGTCGTTACTAATGACTATCTATATCGTTGCTAAGGACTACCTATGTCGTTGCTAAGGACTATCTATGTCGTTACTAAGGATATCTATGTCGTTGCTAAGGACTATCTATGTCGTTGCTATGGACTATCAATGTCGTTACTAAGGACTATCTATGTCGTTATTAAGGACAATCGATATGGTTACTGAAGACTATCGATGTCGTTACTAAGGACTTTCT
This sequence comes from Prosapia bicincta, assembly GCA_036971475.1. Lineage (NCBI taxonomy): Eukaryota > Metazoa > Arthropoda > Insecta > Hemiptera > Cercopidae > Prosapia > Prosapia bicincta. Next base: position 51,307,359 of record JBAIZL010000006.1, read on the forward strand.
CTGGCGTTACTAAGGAATATCTATATCGTTACTAAGGAATATCTTTTTCGATACGAAGGATATTATTTGGCGTTACTAAGGACTAACTATTTCGTTACTAAGGACTATCTATGTCGTTACTAAGGGCTTTCTCTGGCGTTACTAAGGAATATCCATGTCGTTACTAAGAACTATCTATTTCGTTACTAAGGACTATCGATGTCGTTACTAAGGACTTTATCTGGCGTTACTAAGGACTATTTATGTCGTAACTATGGACTATCAATGTCGTTACTAAGGACTATCTATGTCGTTACTAAGGACTATCTATGTCGATACTAAGGGCTTTCTCTGGCGTTACTAAGGACTTTCTCTGGCGTTACTGATTAATATCTATGTCGTTTCTAAGAACTATCTATGCCGTTACTAAGGACTATCGATGACGTTACTAAGGATTTTCTCTGGCGTTACTAAGGACGATCTATGTCGTTACAAAGGACTATCGATGTCGTTACTAAGGACCTTCTCTGTCGTTACTAAAGACTATCTATGTCGTTGCTAAGGACTATCTATGTCGTTACTAAGGACTATCTATGTCGTTACTAAGGACTATCTATGTCGTTGCTAAGGACTATCTATGTCGTTGCTAAGGACTATCTATGTCGTTACTAAGGACTATCTATGTCGTTGCTAAGGACTATCTATGTCGTTACTAAGGACTATCTATGTCGTTGCTAAGGACTATCTATGTCGTTGCTAAGGACTATCTATGTCGTTGCTAAGGACTATCTATGTCGTTACTAAGGACTATCTATGTCGTTACTAAGGACTATCTATGTCGTTGCTAAGGACTATCAATGTCGTTGCTAAGTACTTTCTATGTCGTTGCTAAGGACTATCTGTGTCGTTACTAAGGACTATCTATGTCGTTACTAATGACTATCTATGTCGTTGCTAAGGACTATCTATGTCGTTGCTAAGGACTATCTATGTCGTTACTAAGGATATCTATGTCGTTGCTAAGGACTATCTATGTCGTTACTAAGGACTATCTATGTCGTTGCTAAGGACTATCTATGTCGTTACTAAATACTATCTATGTCGTTGCTAAGGACTATCTATGTCGTTACTAAAGACTATCTATGTCGTTGCTAAGGACTATCTATGTCGTTAGTAAGGACTATCTATGTCGTTGCTAAGGACTATTTATGTCGTTGCTAAGGACTATCTATGTCGTTACTAAAGACTATCTATGTCGTTGCTAAGGACTATCTATGTCGTTGCTAAGGTTTATCTATGCCGTTGCTAAGGACTATCTATGTCGTTACTAAGGACTATCTATGTCGTTGCTAAGGACTATCTATGTCGTTACTAAGGACTATCTATGTCGTTGCTAAGGACTATCTATGTCGTTACTAAAGACTATCTATGTCGTTGCTAAGGACTATCTATGTCGTTACTAAGGACTATCTATGTCGTTGCTAGGGACTATCTATGTCGTTGCTAAGGACTATCTATGTCGTTACTAAGGACTATCTATGTCGTTGCTAAGGACTATCTATGTCGTTACTAAGGACTATCTATGTCGTTGCTAAGGACTATCTATGTCGTTACTAAGGACTATCTATGTCGTTGCTAAGGACTATCTATGTCTTTACTAAGGACGATCTATGTCGTTACTAAGGACTATCGATTTCGTTACTAAGGACTTTCTCTGTCGTTACTAAAGACTATCTATGTCGTTGCTAAGGACTATCAATGTCGTTACTAAGGACTATCTATGTCGTTACCAAGGACTATCGATGTCGAAACTAAGGACTTTCTCTGGCGTTACTAAGGACTTTCTCTGACGTTACTGAGGAATATCTATGTCGTTACTAAGAACTATCTATGTCGTTGCTAAGGACTATCTATGTCGTTGCTAAGGTTTATCTATGCCGTTGCTAAGGACTATCTATGTCGTTACTAAGGACTTTCTCTGACGTTACTGAGGACTATCTATGTCGTTACTAAAGACTATCTATGTCGTTGCTAAGGACTATCTATGTCGTTACTAAGGACTATCTATGTCGTTGCTAGGGACTATCTATGTCGTTGCTAAGGACTATCTATGTCGTTACTAAGGACTATCTATGTCGTTGCTAAGGACTATCTATGTCGTTACTAAGGACTATCTATGTCGTTGCTAAGGACTATCTATGTCGTTACTAAGGACTATCTATGTCGTTGCTAAGGACTATCTATGTCTTTACTAAGGACGATCTATGTCGTTACTAAGGACTATCGATTTCGTTACTAAGGACTTTCTCTGTCGTTACTAAAGACTATCTATGTCGTTGCTATGGGCTATCAATGTCGTTACTAAGGACTATCTATGTCGTTATTAAGGACAATCGATATCGTTACTGAAGTTTATCGATGTCGTTACTAAGGACTTTCTCTGGCGTTACTAAGGAATATCTATATCGTTACTAAGGAATATCTTTTTCGATACGAAGGATATTATTTGGCGTTACTAAGGACTAACTATTTCGTTACTAAGGACTATCTATGTCGTTACTAAGGGCTTTCTCTGGCGTTACTAAGGAATATCCATGTCGTTACTAAGAACTATCTATTTCGTTACTAAGGACTATCGATGTCGTTACTAAGGACTTTATCTGGCGTTACTAAGGACTATTTATGTCGTAACTATGGACTATCAATGTCGTTACTAAGGACTATCTATGTCGTTACTAAGGACTATCTATGTCGATACTAAGGGCTTTCTCTGGCGTTACTAAGGACTTTCTCTGGCGTTACTGATTAATATCTATGTCGTTTCTAAGAACTATCTATGCCGTTACTAAGGACTATCGATGACGTTACTAAGGATTTTCTCTGGCGTTACTAAGGACGATCTATGTCGTTACAAAGGACTATCGATGTCGTTACTAAGGACCTTCTCTGTCGTTACTAAAGACTATCTATGTCGTTGCTAAGGACTATCTATGTCGTTACTAAGGACTATCTATGTCGTTACTAAGGACTATCTATGTCGTTGCTAAGGACTATCTATGTCGTTGCTAAGGACTATCTATGTCGTTACTAAGGACTATCTATGTCGTTACTAAGGACTATCTATGTCGTTGCTAAGGACTATCTATGTCGTTACTAAGGACTATCTATGTCGTTGCTAAGGACTATCTATGTCGTTGCTAAGGACTATCTATGTCGTTACTAAGGACTATCTATGTCGTTACTAAGGACTATCTATGTCGTTGCTAAGGACTATCAATGTCGTTGCTAAGTACTATCTATGTCGTTGCTAAGGACTATCTATGTCGTTACTAAGGACTATCTATGTCGTTACTAATGACTATCTATGTCGTTGCTAAGGACTATCTATGTCGTTGCTAAGGACTATCTATGTCGTTACTAAGGATATCTATGTCGTTGCTAAGGACTATCTATGTCGTTACTAAGGACTATCTATGTCGTTGCTAAGGACTATCTATGTCGTTACTAAATACTATCTATGTCGTTGCTAAGGACTATCTATGTCGTTACTAAAGACTATCTATGTCGTTGCTAAGGACTATCTATGTCGTTGCTAAGGACTATCTATGTCGTTGCTAAGGACTATCTATGTCGTTACTAAAGACTATCTATGTCGTTGCTAAGGACTATCTATGTCGTTAGTAAGGACTATCTATGTCGTTGCTAAGGACTATTTATGTCGTTGCTAAGGACTATCTATGTCGTTACTAAAGACTATCTATGTCGTTGCTAAGGACTATCTATGTCGTTGCTAAGGTTTATCTATGCCGTTGCTAAGGACTATCTATGTCGTTACTAAGGACTATCTATGTCGTTGCTAAGGACTATCTATGTCGTTACTAAGGACTATCTATGTCGTTGCTAAGGACTATCTATGTCGTTACTAAAGACTATCTATGTCGTTGCTAAGGACTATCTATGTCGTTACTAAGGACTATCTATGTCGTTGCTAGGGACTATCTATGTCGTTGCTAAGGACTATCTATGTCGTTACTAAGGACTATCTATGTCGTTGCTAAGGACTATCTATGTCGTTACTAAGGACTATCTATGTCGTTGCTAAGGACTATCTATGTCGTTACTAAGGACTATCTATGTCGTTGCTAAGGACTATCTATGTCTTTACTAAGGACGATCTATGTCGTTACTAAGGACTATCGATTTCGTTACTAAGGACTTTCTCTGTCGTTACTAAAGACTATCTATGTCGTTGCTAAGGACTATCAATGTCGTTACTAAGGACTATCTATGTCGTTACCAAGGACTATCGATGTCGAAACTAAGGACTTTCTCTGGCGTTACTAAGGACTTTCTCTGACGTTACTGAGGAATATCTATGTCGTTACTAAGAACTATCTATGTCGTTGCTAAGGACTATCTATGTCGTTGCTAAGGTTTATCTATGCCGTTGCTAAGGACTATCTATGTCGTTACTAAGGACTTTCTCTGACGTTACTGAGGACTATCTATGTCGTTACTAAAGACTATCTATGTCGTTGCTAAGGACTATCTATGTCGTTACTAAGGACTATCTATGTCGTTGCTAGGGACTATCTATGTCGTTGCTAAGGACTATCTATGTCGTTACTAAGGACTATCTATGTCGTTGCTAAGGACTATCTATGTCGTTACTAAGGACTATCTATGTCGTTGCTAAGGACTATCTATGTCGTTACTAAGGACTATCTATGTCGTTGCTAAGGACTATCTATGTCTTTACTAAGGACGATCTATGTCGTTACTAAGGACTATCGATTTCGTTACTAAGGACTTTCTCTGTCGTTACTAAAGACTATCTATGTCGTTGCTATGGGCTATCAATGTCGTTACTAAGGACTATCTATGTCGTTATTAAGGACAATCGATATCGTTACTGAAGTTTATCGATGTCGTTACTAAGGACTTTCTCTGGCGTTACTAAGGAATATCTATATCGTTACTAAGGAATATCTTTTTCGATACGAAGGATATTATTTGGCGTTACTAAGGACTAACTATGTCGTTACTAAGGACTATCTATGTCGTTACTAAGGGCTTTCTCTGGCGTTACTAAGGAATATCCGTGTCGTTACTAAGAACTATCTATGTCGTTACTAAGGACTATCGATGTCGTTACTAAGGACTTTATCTGTTGTTACTAAGGACTAATTATGTCGTAACTATGGACTATCAATGTCGTTACTAAGGACTATCTATGTCGTTACTAAGGACTATCTATGTCGATACTAAGGACTTTCTCTGGCGTTACTAAGGACTTTCTCTGGCGTTACTGAGGAATATCTATGTCGTTCCTAACAACTATCTATGCCGTTACTAAGGACTATCGATGACGTTACTAAGGACTTTCTCTGGCGTTACTAAGGACGATCTATGTCGTTACAAAGGACTATCGATGTCGTTACTAAGGACCTTCTCTGTCGTTACTAAAGACTATCTATGTCGTTGCTAAGGAATATCTATGTCGTTACTAAGGACTATCTATGTCGTTACTAAGGACTATCTATGTCGTTACTAAGGAAAATCTACGTCGTTGCTAAGGACTATCTATGTCGTTACTAAGGACTATCTATGTCGTTACTAAGGACTATCTAAGTCGTTGCTAAGGACTATCTATGTCGTTACTAAGGACTATCTATGTCGTTGCTAAGGACTATCTATGTCTTTACTAAGGACTATCTATGTCGTTGCTAAGGACTATCTATGTCGTTACTAAAGACTATCTATGTCGTTGCTAAGGACTATCTATGTCGTTACTAAGGACTATCTATGTTGTTGCTAAGGACTATCTATGTCGTTGCTAAGGGCTATCTATGTCGTTGCTAAGGACTATCTATGTCGTTTCTAAGGACTATCTATGTCGTTGCTAAGGACCATCTATGTCGTTACTAAGTACTATCTATGTCGTTGCTAAGGACTATCTATGTCGTTACTAAGGACTATCTATGTCGTTACTAATGACTATCTATGTCGTTGCTAAGGACTATCTATGTCGTTGCTAAAGACTATCTATGTCGTTACTAAGGACTATCTATGTCGTTGCTAAGGACTATGTATGTCGTTACTAAGGACTATCTATGTCGTTGCTAAGAACTATCTATGTCGTTACTAAAGATAATCTATGTCGTTGCTAAGGACTATCTATGTCGTTACTAAGGACTATCTATGTCGTTGCTAAGGACTATCTATGTCGTTGCTAAGGACTATCTATGTCGTTGCTAAGGACTATCTATGTCGTTACTAAAGACTATCTATGTCGTTGCTAAGGACTATCAATGTCGTTACTAAGGACTATCTATGTCGTTACTAAGGACTATCTATGTCGATACTAATTACTTCCTCTGGCGTTACTAAGGATTTTCTCTGGCGTTACTGTGGAATATCTATGTCGTTACTAAGAACTATCTATGCCGTTACTAAGGACTATCGATGACGTTACTAAGGACTATCTATGTCGTTGCTAGGGACTATCTATGTCGTTACTAAGGACTATCTATGTCGTTGCGAAGGACTATCTATGTCTCTACTAAGGACGATCTATGTCGTTACTAAGGACTATCGATTTCGTTACTAAGGACTTTCTCTGTCGTTACTAAAGACTATCTATGTCGTTGCTAAGGATTATCAATGTCGTTACTAAGGACTATCTATGTCGTTACTAAGGACTATCGATGTCGAAACTAAGGACTTTCTCTGGCGTTACTAAGGACTTTCTCTGACGTTACTGAGGAATATCTATGTCGTTACTAAGAACTATCTATGCCGTTACTAAGGACTACCGATGACGTTACTAAGGACTTTCTCTGTCGTTACTAAAGACTATCTATGTCGTTGCTATGGGCTATCAATGTCGTTACTAAGGACTATCTATGTCGTTATTAAGGACAATCGACATCGTTACTGAAGTTTATCGATGTCGTTACTAAGGACTTTCTCTGGCGTTACTAAGGAATATCTATATCGTTACTAAGGAATATCTTTTTCGATACGAAGAATATTATTTGGCGTTACTAAGGACTAACTATGTCGTTACTAAGGACTATCTATGTCGTTGCTAAAGACTATCTATGTCGTTACTAAGGACTATCTATGTCGTTACTAAAGACTATCTATGTCGTTGCTAAGGACTATCTATGTCGTTGCTAAGGACTATCTATGTCGTTACTAAGGACTATCTATGTCGTTACTAATGACTATCTATGACGTTGCTAAGGACTATCTATGTCGTTGCTAAGGACTATCTATGTCGTTACTAAGGATATCTATGTCGTTGCTAAGGACTATCTATGTCGTTACTAAGGACTATCTATGTCGTTGCTAAGGACTATCTATGTCGTTACTAAAGACTATCTATGTCGTTACTAAGGACTATCTATGTCGTTACTAAGGACTATCTATGTCGTTGCTAAGGACTATCAATGTCGTTGCTAAGTACTATCTATGTCGTTGCTAAGGACTATCTATGTCGTTACTAAGGACTATCTATGTCGTTACTAATGACTATCTATATCGTTGCTAAGGACTACCTATGTCGTTGCTAAGGACTATCTATGTCGTTACTAAGGATATCTATGTCGTTGCTAAGGACTATCTATGTCGTTGCTATGGACTATCAATGTCGTTACTAAGGACTATCTATGTCGTTATTAAGGACAATCGATATGGTTACTGAAGACTATCGATGTCGTTACTAAGGACTTTCTCTGGCGTTACTAAGGAATATCTATATCGTTACTAAGGAATATCTTTTTCGATACGAAGGATATTATTTGGCGTTACTAAGGACTAACTATTTCGTTACTAAGGACTATCTATGTCGTTACTAAGGGCTTTCTCTGGCGTTACTAAGGAATATCCATGTCGTTACTAAGAACTATCTATTTCGTTACTAAGGACTATCGATGTCGTTACTAAGGACTTTATCTGGCGTTACTAAGGACTATTTATGTCGTAACTATGGACTATCAATGTCGTTACTAAGGACTATCTATGTCGTTACTAAGGACTATCTATGTCGATACTAAGGGCTTTCTCTGGCGTTACTAAGGACTTTCTCTGGCGTTACTGATTAATATCTATGTCGTTTCTAAGAACTATCTATGCCGTTACTAAGGACTATCGATGACGTTACTAAGGATTTTCTCTGGCGTTACTAAGGACGATCTATGTCGTTACAAAGGACTATCGATGTCGTTACTAAGGACCTTCTCTGTCGTTACTAAAGACTATCTATGTCGTTGCTAAGGACTATCTATGTCGTTACTAAGGACTATCTATGTCGTTACTAAGGACTATCTATGTCGTTGCTAAGGACTATCTATGTCGTTGCTAAGGACTATCTATGTCGTTACTAAGGACTATCTATGTCGTTGCTAAGGACTATCTATGTCGTTACTAAGGACTATCTATGTCGTTGCTAAGGACTATCTATGTCGTTGCTAAGGACTATCTATGTCGTTGCTAAGGACTATCTATGTCGTTACTAAGGACTATCTATGTCGTTACTAAGGACTATCTATGTCGTTGCTAAGGACTATCAATGTCGTTGCTAAGTACTTTCTATGTCGTTGCTAAGGACTATCTGTGTCGTTACTAAGGACTATCTATGTCGTTACTAATGACTATCTATGTCGTTGCTAAGGACTATCTATGTCGTTGCTAAGGACTATCTATGTCGTTACTAAGGATATCTATGTCGTTGCTAAGGACTATCTATGTCGTTACTAAATACTATCTATGTCGTTGCTAAGGACTATCTATGTCGTTACTAAAGACTATCTATGTCGTTGCTAAGGACTATCTATGTCGTTAGTAAGGACTATCTATGTCGTTGCTAAGGACTATTTATGTCGTTGCTAAGGACTATCTATGTCGTTACTAAAGACTATCTATGTCGTTGCTAAGGACTATCTATGTCGTTGCTAAGGTTTATCTATGCCGTTGCTAAGGACTATCTATGTCGTTACTAAGGACTATCTATGTCGTTGCTAAGGACTATCTATGTCGTTACTAAGGACTATCTATGTCGTTGCTAAGGACTATCTATGTCGTTACTAAAGACTATCTATGTCGTTGCTAAGGACTATCTATGTCGTTACTAAGGACTATCTATGTCGTTGCTAGGGACTATCTATGTCGTTGCTAAGGACTATCTATGTCGTTACTAAGGACTATCTATGTCGTTGCTAAGGACTATCTATGTCGTTACTAAGGACTATCTATGTCGTTGCTAAGGACTATCTATGTCGTTACTAAGGACTATCTATGTCGTTGCTAAGGACTATCTATGTCTTTACTAAGGACGATCTATGTCGTTACTAAGGACTATCGATTTCGTTACTAAGGACTTTCTCTGTCGTTACTAAAGACTATCTATGTCGTTGCTAAGGACTATCAATGTCGTTACTAAGGACTATCTATGTCGTTACCAAGGACTATCGATGTCGAAACTAAGGACTTTCTCTGGCGTTACTAAGGACTTTTTTCTGACGTTACTGAGGAATATCTATGTCGTTACTAAGAACTATCTATGTCGTTGCTAAGGACTATCTATGTCGTTGCTAAGGTTTATCTATGCCGTTGCTAAGGACTATCTATGTCGTTACTAAGGACTTTCTCTGACGTTACTGAGGACTATCTATGTCGTTACTAAAGACTATCTATGTCGTTGCTAAGGACTATCTATGTCGTTACTAAGGACTATCTATGTCGTTGCTAGGGACTATCTATGTCGTTGCTAAGGACTATCTATGTCGTTACTAAGGACTATCTATGTCGTTGCTAAGGACTATCTATGTCGTTACTAAGGACTATCTATGTCGTTGCTAAGGACTATCTATGTCGTTACTAAGGACTATCTATGTCGTTGCTAAGGACTATCTATGTCTTTACTAAGGACGATCTATGTCGTTACTAAGGACTATCGATTTCGTTACTAAGGACTTTCTCTGTCGTTACTAAAGACTATCTATGTCGTTGCTATGGGCTATCAATGTCGTTACTAAGGACTATCTATGTCGTTATTAAGGACAATCGATATCGTTACTGAAATTTATCGATGTCGTTACTAAGGACTTTCTCTGGCGTTACTAAGGAATATCTATATCGTTACTAAGGAATATCTTTTTCGATACGAAGGATATTATTTGGCGTTACTAAGGACTAACTATTTCGTTACTAAGGACTATCTATGTCGTTACTAAGGGCTTTCTCTGGCGTTACTAAGGAATATCCATGTCGTTACTAAGAACTATCTATTTCGTTACTAAGGACTATCGATGTCGTTACTAAGGACTTTATCTGGCGTTACTAAGGACTATTTATGTCGTAACTATGGACTATCAATGTCGTTACTAAGGACTATCTATGTCGTTACTAAGGACTATCTATGTCGATACTAAGGGCTTTCTCTGGCGTTACTAAGGACTTTCTCTGGCGTTACTGATTAATATCTATGTCGTTTCTAAGAACTATCTATGCCGTTACTAAGGACTATCGATGACGTTACTAAGGATTTTCTCTGGCGTTACTAAGGACGATCTATGTCGTTACAAAGGACTATCGATGTCGTTACTAAGGACCTTCTCTGTCGTTACTAAAGACTATCTATGTCGTTGCTAAGGACTATCTATGTCGTTACTAAGGACTATCTATGTCGTTACTAAGGACTATCTATGTCGTTGCTAAGGACTATCTATGTCGTTGCTAAGGACTATCTATGTCGTTACTAAGGACTATCTATGTCGTTGCTAAGGACTATCTATGTCGTTACTAAGGACTATCTATGTCGTTGCTAAGGACTATCTATGTCGTTGCTAAGGACTATCTATGTCGTTGCTAAGGACTATCTATGTCGTTACTAAGGACTATCTATGTCGTTACTAAGGACTATCTATGTCGTTGCTAAGGACTATCAATGTCGTTGCTAAGTACTATCTATGTCGTTGCTAAGGACTATCTATGTCGTTACTAAGGACTATCTATGTCGTTACTAATGACTATCTATGTCGTTGCTAAGGACTATATATGTCGTTGCTAAGGACTATCTATGTCGTTACTAAGGATATCTATGTCGTTGCTAAGGACTATCTATGTCGTTACTAAGGACTATCTATGTCGTTGCTAAGGACTATCTATGTCGTTACTAAATACTATCTATGTCGTTGCTAAGGACTATCTATGTCGTTACTAAGGACTATCTATGTCGTTGCTAAGGACTATCTATGTCGTTGCTAAGGACTATCTATGTCGTTGCTAAGGACTATCTATGTCGTTACTAAAGACTATCTATGTCGTTGCTAAGGACTATCTATGTCGTTAGTAAGGACTATCTATGTCGTTGCTAAGGACTATTTATGTCGTTGCTAAGGACTATCTATGTCGTTACTAAAGACTATCTATGTCGTTGCTAAGGACTATCTATGTCGTTGCTAAGGTTTATCTATGCCGTTGCTAAGGACTATCTATGTCGTTACTAAGGACTATCTATGTCGTTGCTAAGGACTATCTATGTCGTTACTAAGGACTATCTATGTCGTTGCTAAGGACTATCTATGTCGTTACTAAAGACTATCTATGTCGTTGCTAAGGACTATCTATGTCGTTACTAAGGACTATCTATGTCGTTGCTAGGGACTATCTATGTCGTTGCTAAGGACTATCTATGTCGTTACTAAGGACTATCTATGTCGTTGCTAAGGACTATCTATGTCGTTACTAAGGACTATCTATGTCGTTGCTAAGGACTATCTATGTCGTTACTAAGGACTATCTATGTCGTTGCTAAGGACTATCTATGTCTTTACTAAGGACGATCTATGTCGTTACTAAGGACTATCGATTTCGTTACTAAGGACTTTCTCTGTCGTTACTAAAGACTATCTATGTCGTTGCTAAGGACTATCAATGTCGTTACTAAGGACTATCTAAGTCGTTACCAAGGACTATCGATGTCGAAACTAAGGACTTTCTCTGGCGTTACTAAGGACTTTCTCTGACGTTACTGAGGAATATCTATGTCGTTACTAAGAACTATCTATGTCGTTGCTAAGGACTATCTATGTCGTTGCTAAGGTTTATCTATGCCGTTGCTAAGGACTATCTATGTCGTTACTAAGGACTTTCTCTGACGTTACTGAGGACTATCTATGTCGTTACTAAAGACTATCTATGTCGTTGCTAAGGACTATCTATGTCGTTACTAAGGACTATCTATGTCGTTGCTAGGGACTATCTATGTCGTTGCTAAGGACTATCTATGTCGTTACTAAGGACTATCTATGTCGTTGCTAAGGACTATCTATGTCGTTACTAAGGACTATCTATGTCGTTGCTAAGGACTATCTATGTCGTTACTAAGGACTATCTATGTCGTTGCTAAGGACTATCTATGTCTTTACTAAGGACGATCTATGTCGTTACTAAGGACTATCGATTTCGTTACTAAGGACTTTCTCTGTCGTTACTAAAGACTATCTATGTCGTTGCTATGGGCTATCAATGTCGTTACTAAGGACTATCTATGTCGTTATTAAGGACAATCGATATCGTTACTGAAGTTTATCGATGTCGTTACTAAGGACTTTCTCTGGCGTTACTAAGGAATATCTATATCGTTACTAAGGAATATCTTTTTCGATACGAAGGATATTATTTGGCGTTACTAAGGACTAACTATGTCGTTACTAAGGACTATCTATGTCGTTACTAAGGGCTTTCTCTGGCGTTACTAAGGAATATCCGTGTCGTTACTAAGAACTATCTATGTCGTTACTAAGGACTATCGATGTCGTTACTAAGGACTTTATCTGTTGTTACTAAGGACTAATTATGTCGTAACTATGGACTATCAATGTCGTTACTAAGGACTATCTATGTCGTTACTAAGGACTATCTATGTCGATACTAAGGACTTTCTCTGGCGTTACTAAGGACTTTCTCTGGCGTTACTGAGGAATATCTATGTCGTTCCTAACAACTATCTATGCCGTTACTAAGGACTATCGATGACGTTACTAAGGACTTTCTCTGGCGTTACTAAGGACGATCTATGTCGTTACAAAGGACTATCGATGTCGTTACTAAGGACCTTCTCTGTCGTTACTAAAGACTATCTATGTCGTTGCTAAGGAATATCTATGTCGTTACTAAGGACTATCTATGTCGTTACTAAGGACTATCTATGTCGTTACTAAGGAAAATCTACGTCGTTGCTAAGGACTATCTATGTCGTTACTAAGGACTATCTATGTCGTTACTAAGGACTATCTAAGTCGTTGCTAAGGACTATCTATGTCGTTACTAAGGACTATCTATGTCGTTGCTAAGGACTATCTATGTCGTTACTAAGGACTATCTATGTCGTTGCTAAGGACTATCTATGTCGTTACTAAAGACTATCTATGTCGTTGCTAAGGACTATCTATGTCGTTACTAAGGACTATCTATGTCGTTGCTAACGACTATCTATGTCGTAGCTAAGGACTATCTATGTCGTTGCTAAGGACTATCTATGTCGTTGCTAAGGACTATCTATGTCGTTTCTAAGGACTATCTATGTCGTTGCTAAGGACCATCTATGTCGTTACTAAGTACTATCTATGTCGTTGCTAAGGACTATCTATGTCGTTACTAAGGACTATCTATGTCGTTACTAATGACTATCTATGTCGTTGCTAAGGACTATCTATGTCGTTGCTAAGGACTATCTATGTCGTTACTAAGGACTATCTATGTCGTTGCTAATGACTATGTATGTCGTTACTAAGGACTATCTATGTCGTTGCTAAGAACTATCTATGTCGTTACTAAAGATAATCTATGTCGTTGCTAAGGACTATCTATGTCGTTACTAAGGACTATCTATGTCGTTGCTAAGGACTATCTATGTCGTTGCTAAGGACTATCTATGTCGTTGCTAAGGACTATCTATGTCGTTACTAAAGACTATCTATGTCGTTGCTAAGGACTATCAATGTCGTTACTAAGGACTATCTATGTCGTTACTAAGGACTATCTATGTCGATACTAAGGACTTCCTCTGGCGTTACTAAGGATTTTCTCTGGCGTTACTGTGGAATATCTATGTCGTTACTAAGAACTATCTATGCCGTTACTAAGGACTATCGATGACGTTACTAAGGACTATCTATGTCGTTGCTAGGGACTATCTATGTCGTTACTAAGGACTATCTATGTCGTTGCGAAGGACTATCTATGTCTCTACTAAGGACGATCTATGTCGTTACTAAGGACTATCGATTTCGTTACTAAGGACTTTCTCTGTCGTTACTAAAGACTATCTATGTCGTTGCTAAGGATTATCAATGTCGTTACTAAGGACTATCTATGTCGTTACTAAGGACTATCGATGTCGAAACTAAGGACTTTCTCTGGCGTTACTAAGGACTTTCTCTGACGTTACTGAGGAATATCTATGTCGTTACTAAGAACTATCTATGCCGTTACTAAGGACTACCGATGACGTTACTAAGGACTTTCTCTGTCGTTACTAAAGACTATCTATGTCGTTGCTATGGGCTATCAATGTCGTTACTAAGGACTATCTATGTCGTTATTAAGGACAATCGACATCGTTACTGAAGTTTATCGATGTCGTTACTAAGGACTTTCTCTGGCGTTACTAAGGAATATCTATGTCGTTACTAAGGACTATCTATGTCGTTACTAAGGAAAATCTACGTCGTTGCTAAGGACTATCTATGTCGTTACTAAGGACTATCTATGTCGTTACTAAGGACTATCTAAGTCGTTGCTAAGGACTATCTATGTCGTTACTAAGGACTATCTATGTCGTTGCTAAGGACTATCTATGTCGTTACTAAGGACTATCTATGTCGTTGCTAAGGACTATCTATGTCGTTACTAAAGACTAACTATGTCGTTACTAAGGACTATCTATGTCGTTGCTAAAGACTATCTATGTCGTTACTAAGGACTATCTATGTCGTTACTAAGGACTATCTATGTCGTTGCTAAGGACTATCTATGTCGTTGCTAAGGACTATCTATGTCGTTACTAAGGACTATCTATGTCGTTGCTAAGGACTATCTATGTCGTTACTAAGGACTATCTATGTTGTTGCTAAGGACTATCTATGTCGTTGCTAAGGGCTATCTATGTCGTTGCTAAGGACTATCTATGTCGTTTCTAAGGACTATCTATGTCGTTGCTAAGGACCATCTATGTCGTTACTAAGTACTATCTATGTCGTTGCTAAGGACTATCTATGTCGTTACTAAGGACTATCTATGTCGTTACTAATGACTATCTATGTCGTTGCTAAGGACTATCTATGTCGTTACTAAGGACTATCTATGTCGTTGCTAAGGACTATCTATGTCGTTACTAAGGACTATCTATGTTGTTGCTAAGGACTATCTATGTCGTTGCTAAGGGCTATCTATGTCGTTACTAAAGATAATCTATGTCGTTTCTAAGGACTATCTATGTCGTTACTAAGGACTATCTATGTCGTTGCTAAGGACTATCTATGTCGTTGCTAAGGACTATCTATGTCGTTGCTAAGGACTTTCTCTGGCGTTACTAAGGACTATCTATGTCGTTGCTAAGGACTATCAATGTCGTTACTAAGGACTATCTATGTCGTTACTAAGGACTATCTATGTCGTTGCTAAGGAATATCTATGTCGTTACTAAGGACTATCTATGTCGTTACTAAGGACTATCTATGTCGTTACTAAGGAAAATCTACGTCGTTACTAAGGACTATCTATGTCGTTGCTAAAGACTATCAATGTCGTTACTAAGGACTATCTATGTCGTTACTAAGGACTATCTATGTAGATACTAAGGGCTTTCTTTGGCGTTACTAAGGACTTTCTCTGGCGTTACTGAGGAATATCTATGTCGTTTCTAAGAACTATCTATGCCGTTACTAAGGACTATCTATGTCGTTACTAGGGACTATCTATGTCGTTGCTAAGGACTATCTATGTCGTTACTAAGGACTATCTATGTCGTTGCTAAGGACTATCTATGTCGTTACTAAAGACTATCTATATCGTTTCTAAGGACTATCTATGCCGTTACTAAGGACTATCTATGTCGTTGCTAAGGACTATCTATGTCGTTGCTAAGGACTATCTATGTCGTTGCTAAAGACTATCTCTGTCGTTAATAAGGACTATCTATGTCGTTACTAAGGACTATCTATGTCGTTGCTAAGGACTATCTATGTCGTTGCTAAGGACTATCTATGTCGTTACTAAGGACTATCTATGTCGTTGCTAAGGACTATCTATGTCGTTAATAAGGACTATCTATGTCGTTGCTAAGGACTATCTATGTCGTTGCTAAGGACTATCTATGTCGTTGCTAAGGACTATCTATGTCGTTACTAAGGACTATCTATGTCGTTACTAAGGACTATCTATGTCGTTGCTAAGGACTATCAATGTCGTTACTAAGGACTATCTATGTCGTTACTAAGGACTATCTATGTCGTTACTAAGGACTATCTATGTCGTTGCTAAGGAATATCTATGTCGTTGCTAAGGACTATCTATGTCGTTACTAAGGACTATCTATGTCGTTGCTAAGGACTATCTATGTCGTTACTAAGGACTATCTATGTTGTTGCTAAGGACTATCTATGTCGTTGCTAAGGGCTATCTATGTCGTTGCTAAGGACTATCTATGTCGTTTCTAAGGACTATCTATGTCGTTGCTAAGGACCATCTATGTCGTTACTAAGTACTATCTATGTCGTTGCTAAGGACTATCTATGTCGTTACTAAGGACTATCTATGTCGTTACTAATGACTATCTATGTCGTTGCTAAGGACTATCTATGTCGTTACTAAGGACTATCTATGTCGTTGCTAAGGACTATCTATGTCGTTACTAAGGACTATCTATGTTGTTGCTAAGGACTATCTATGTCGTTGCTAAGGGCTATCTATGTCGTTGCTAAGGACTATCTATGTCGTTTCTAATGACTATCTATGTCGTTGCTAAGGACTATCTATGTCGTTACTAAGGACTATCTATGTCGTTACTAATGACTATCTATGTCGTTGCTAAGGACTATGTATGTCGTTACTAAGGACTATCTATGTCGCTGCTAAGAACTATCTATGTCGTTACTAAAGATAATCTATGTCGTTGCTAAGGACTATCTATGTCGTTACTAAGGACTATCTATGTCGTTGCTAAGGACTATCTATGTCGTTGCTAAGGACTATCTATGTCGTTGCTAAGGACTATCTATGTCGTTGCTAAAGACTATCTATGTCGTTGCTAAGGACTATCAATGTCGTTACTAAGGACTATCTATGTCGTTACTAAGGACTATCTATGTCGATACTAAGGACTTCCTCTGGCGTTACTCTGGATTTTCTCTGGCGTTACTAAGGAATATCTATATCGTTACTAAGGAATATCTTTTTCGATACGAAGGATATTATTTGGCGTTACTAAGGACTAACTATTTCGTTACTAAGGACTATCTATGTCGTTACTAAGGGCTTTCTCTGGCGTTACTAAGGAATATCCATGTCGTTACTAAGAACTATCTATGTCGTTACTAAGGACTATCGATTTTGTTACTAAGGACTTTATCTGGCGTTACTAAGGACTATTTATGTCGTAACTATGGACTATCAATGTCGTTACTAAGGACTATCTATGTCGTTACTAAGGACTATCTATGTCGATACTAAGGGCTTTCTTTGGCGTTACTAAGGACTTTCTCTGGCGTTACTGAGGAATATCTATGTCGTTTCTAAGAACTATCTATGCCGTTACTAAGGACTATCGATGACGTTACTAAGGACTTTCTCTGGCGTTACTAACGACGATCTATGTCGTTACAAAGGACTATCGATGTCGTTACTAAGGACCTTCTCTGTCGTTACTAAAGACTATCTATGTCGTTGCTAAGGACTATCTATGTCGTTACTAAGGACTATCTATGTCGTTACTAAGGACTATCTATGTCGTTACTAAGGACTATCTATGTCGTGGCTAAGGACTATCTATGTCGTTACTAGGAACTATCTATGTCGTTGCTAAGGACTATCTATGTCGTTACTAAGGACTATCTATGTCGTTGCTAAGGACTATCTATGTCGTTACTAAAGACTATCTATATCGTTTCTAAGGACTATCTATGCCGTTACTAAGGACTATATATGTCGTTGCTAAGGACTATCTATGTCGTTGCTAAGGACTATCTATGTCGTTGCTAAAGACTATCTATGTCGTTAATAAGGACTATCTATGTCGTTACTAAGGACTATCTATGTCGTTGCTAAGGACTATCTATGTCGTTGCTAAGGACTATCTATGTCGTTACTAAGGACTATCTATGTCGTTGCTAAGGACCATCTATGTCGTTAATAAGGACTATCTATGTCGTTGCTAAGGACTATCTATGTCGTTACTAAGGACTATCTATGTTGTTGCTAAGGACTATCTATGTCGTTGCTAAGGGCTATCTATGTCGTTGCTAAGGACTATCTATGTCGTTTCTAAGGACTATCTATGTCGTTGCTAAGGACCATCTATGTCGTTACTAAGTACTATCTATGTCGTTGCTAAGGACTATCTATGTCGTTACTAAGGACTATCTATGTCGTTACTAATGACTATCTATGTCGTTGCTAAGGACTATCTATGTCGTTACTAAGGACTATCTATGTCGTTGCTAAGGACTATCTATGTCGTTACTAAGGACTATCTATGTTGTTGCTAAGGTATATCTATGTCGTTGCTAAGGGCTATCTATGTCGTTACTAAAGATAATCTATGTCGTTTCTAAGGACTATCTATGTCGTTACTAAGGACTATCTATGTCGTTGCTAAGGACTATCTATGTCGTTGCTAAGGACTATCTATGTCGTTGCTAAGGACTTTCTCTGGCGTTACTAAGGACTATCTATGTCGTTGCTAAGGACTATCAATGTCGTTACTAAGGACTATCTATGTCGTTACTAAGGACTATCTATGTCGTTGCTAAGGAATATCTATGTCGTTACTAAGGACTATCTATGTCGTTACTAAGGACTATCTATGTCGTTACCAAAGAAAATCTACGTCGTTGCTAAGGACTATCTATGTCGTTACTAAGGACTATCTATGTCGTTACTAAGGACTATCTATGTCGTTACTAAGGGCTTTCTCTGGCGTTACTAAGGAATATCCATGTCGTTACTAAGAACTATCTATGTCGTTACTAAGGACTATCGATTTCGTTACTAAGGACTTTATCTGGCGTTACTAAGGACTATTTATGTCGTAACTATGGACTATCAATGTCGTTACTAAGGACTATCTATGTCGTTACTAAGGACTATCTATGTAGATACTAAGGGCTTTCTTTGGCGTTACTAAGGACTTTCTCTGGCGTTACTGAGGAATATCTATGTCGTTTCTAAGAACTATCTATGCCGTTACTAAGGACTATCTATGTCGTTACTAGGGACTATCTATGTCGTTGCTAAGGACTATCTATGTCGTTACTAAGGACTATCTATGTCGTTGCTAAGGACTATCTATGTCGTTACTAAAGACTATCTATATCGTTTCTAAGGACTATCTATGCCGTTACTAAGGACTATCTATGTCGTTGCTAAGGACTATCTATGTCGTTGCTAAGGACTATTTATGTCGTTGCTAAAGACTATCTCTGTCGTTAATAAGGACTATCTATGTCGTTACTAAGGACTATCTATGTCGTTGCTAAGGACTATCTATGTCGTTGCTAAGGACTATCTATGTCGTTACTAAGGACTATCTATGTCGTTGCTAAGGACTATCTATGTCGTTAATAAGGACTATCTATGTCGTTGCTAAGGACTATCTATGTCGTTGCTAAGGACTATCTATGTCGTTGCTAAGGACTATCTATGTCGTTACTAAGGACTATCTATGTCGTTACTAAGGACTATCTATGTCGTTGCTAAGGACTATCAATGTCGTTACTAAGGACTATCTATGTCGTTACTAAGGACTATCTATGTCGTTACTAAGGACTATCTATGTCGTTGCTAAGGACTATCTATGTCGTTGCTAAGGACTATCTATGTCGTTACTAAGGACTATCTATGTCGTTGCTAAGGACTATCTATATCGTTACTAAGGACTATCTATGTTGTTGCTAAGGACTATCTATGTCGTTGCTAAGGGCTATCTATGTCGTTGCTAAGGACTATCTATGTCGTTTCTAAGGACTATCTATGTCGTTGCTAAGGACCATCTATGTCGTTACTAAGTACTATCTATGTCGTTGCTAAGGACTATCTATGTCGTTACTAAGGACTATCTATGTCGTTACTAATGACTATCTATGTCGTTGCTAAGGACTATCTATGTCGTTACTAAGGACTATCTATGTCGTTGCTAAGGACTATCTATGTCGTTACTAAGGACTATCTATGTTGTTGCTAAGGACTATCTATGTCGTTGCTAAGGGCTATCTATGTCGTTGCTAAGGACTATCTATGTCGTTTCTAAGGACTATCTATGTCGTTGCTAAGGACCATCTATGTCGTTACTAAGTACTATCTATGTCGTTGCTAAGGACTATCTATGTCGTTACTAAGGACTATCTATGTCGTTACTAATGACTATCTATGTCGTTGCTAAGGACTATCTATGTCGTTGCTAAGGACTATCTATGTCGTTACTAAGGACTATCTATGTCGTTGCTAAGGACTATGTATGTCGTTACTAAGGACTATCTATGTCGTTGCTAAGAACTATCTATGTCGTTACTAAAGATAATCTATGTCGTTGCTAAGGACTATCTATGTCGTTACTAAGGACTATCTATGTCGTTGCTAAGGACTATCTATGTCGTTGCTAAGGACTATCTATGTCGTTGCTAAGGACTATCTATGTCGTTACTAAAGACTATCTATGTCGTTGCTAAGGACTATCAATGTCGTTACTAAGGACTATCTATGTCGTTACTAAGGACTATCTATGTCGATACTAAGGACTTCCTCTGGCGTTACTCTGGATTTTCTCTGGCGTTACTAAGGAATATCTATATCGTTACTAAGGAATATCTTTTTCGATACGAAGGATATTATTTGGCGTTACTAAGGACTAACTATTTCGTTACTAAGGACTATCTATGTCGTTACTAAGGGCTTTCTCTGGCGTTACTAAGGAATATCCATGTCGTTACTAAGAACTATCTATGTCGTTACTAAGGACTATCGATTTCGTTACTAAGGACTTTATCTGGCGTTACTAAGGACTATTTATGTCGTAACTATGGACTATCAATGTCGTTACTAAGGACTATCTATGTCGTTACTAAGGACTATCTATGTCGATACTAAGGGCTTTCTTTGGCGTTACTAAGGACTTTCTCTGGCGTTACTGAGGAATATCTATGTCGTTTCTAAGAACTATCTATGCCGTTACTAAGGACCATCGATGACGTTACTAAGGACTTTCTCTGGCGTTACTAACGACGATCTATGTCGTTACAAAGGACTATCGATGTCGTTACTAAGGACCTTCTCTGTCGTTACTAAAGACTATCTATGTCGTTGCTAAGGACTATCTATGTCGTTACTAAGGACTATCTATGTCGTTACTAAGGACTATCTATGTCGTTACTAAGGACTATCTATGTCGTGGCTAAGGACTATCTATGTCGTTACTAGGAACTATCTATGTCGTTGCTAAGGACTATCAATGTCGTTACTAAGGACTATCTATGTCGTTGCTAAGGACTATCTATGTCGTTACTAAAGACTATCTATATCGTTTCTAAGGACTATCTATGCCGTTACTAAGGACTATATATGTCGTTGCTAAGGACTATCTATGTCGTTGCTAAGGACTATCTATGTCGTTGCTAAAGACTATCTATGTCGTTAATAAGGACTATCTATGTCGTTACTAAGGACTATCTATGTAGTTGCTAAGGACTATCTATGTCGTTGCTAAGGACTATCTATGTCGTTACTAAGGACTATCTATGTCGTTGCTAAGGACTATCTATGTCGTTAATAAGGACTATCTATGTCGTTGCTAAGGACTATCCATGTCGTTGCTAAGGACTATCTATGTCGTTGCTAAGGACTATCTATGTCGTTACTAAGGACTATCTATGTCGTTACTAAGGACTATCTATGTCGTTGCTAAGGACTATCAATGTCGTTGCTAAGTACAATCTATGTCGTTGCTAAGGACTATCTATGTCGTTACTAAGGACTATCTATGTCGTTACTAATGACTATCTATGTCGTTGCTAAGGACTATCTATGTCGTTGCTAAGGACTATCTATGTCGTTACTAAGGATATCTATGTCGTTGCTAAGGACTATCTATGTCGTTACTAAGGACTATCTATGTCGTTGCTAAAGACTATCTATGTCGTTACTAAAGACTATCTATGTCGTTGCTAAGGACTATCTATGTCGTTACTAAGGACTATCTATGTCGTTGCTAAGGACTATCTATGTCGTTGCTAAGGACTATCTATGTCGTTGCTAAGGACTATCTATGTCGTTACTAAAGACTATCTATGTCGTTGCTAAGGACTATCTATGTCGTTAGTAAGGACTATCTATGTCGTTGCTAAGGACTATCTATGTCGTTACTAAGGATATCTATGTCGTTGCTAAGGACTATCTATGTCGTTGCTAAGGACTATTTATGTCGTTGCTAAGGACTATCTATGTCGTTACTAAAGTCTATCTATGTCGTTGCTAAGGACTATCTATGTCGTTGCTAAGGTTTATCTATGCCGTTGCTAAGGACTATCTATGTCGTTACTAAGGACTATCTATGTCGTTACTAAGGACTATCTATGTCGTTACTAAGGACTATCTATGTCGTTGCTAAGGACTATCTATGTCGTTACTAAAGACTATCTATGTCGTTGCTAAGGACTATCTATGTCGTTACTAAGGACTATCTATGTCGTTGCTAGGGACTATCTATGTCGTTGCTAAGGACTATCTATGTCGTTACTAAGGACTATCTATGTCGTTGCTAAGGACTATCTATGTCGTTACTAAGGACTATCTATGTCGTTGCTAAGGACTATCTATGTCGTTACTAAGGACTATCTATGTCGTTGCTAAGGACTATCTATGTCTCTACTAAGGACGATCTATGTCGTTACTAAGGACTATCGATTTCGTTACTAAGGACTTTCTCTGTCGTTACTAAAGACTATCTATGTCGTTGCTAAGGACTATCAATGTCGTTACTAAGGACTATCTATGTCGTTACTAAGGACTATCGATGTCGAAACTAAGGACTTTCTCTGGCGTTACTAAGGACTTTTCTGACGTTACTGAGGAATATCTATGTCGTTACTAAGAACTATCTATGCCGTTACTAAGGACTACCGATGACGTTACTAAGGACTTTCTCTGTCGTTACTAAAGACTATCTATGTCGTTGCTATGGGCTATCAATGTCGTTACTAAGGACTATCTATGTCGTTATTAAGGACAATCGATATCGTTACTGAAGTTTATCGATTTCGTTACTAAGGACTTTCTCTGGCGTTACTAAGGAATATCTATATCGTTACTAAGGAATATCTTTTTCGATACGAAGGATATTATTTGGCGTTACTAAGGACTAACTATGTCGTTACTAAGTACTATCTATGTCGTTACTAAGGACTTTATCTGGCGTTACTAAGGACTAGTTATGTCGTAACTATGGACTATCAATGTCGTTACTAATGACTATCTATGTCGTTACTAAGGCCTATCTATGTCGATACTAAGGACTTTCTCTGGCGTTACTAAGGAATTTCTCTGGCGTTACTGAGGAATATCTATGTCGTTTCTAAGAACTATCTATGCCGTTACTAAGGACTATCGATGACGTTACTAAGGACTTTCTCTGTCGTTACTAAGGACGATCTATGTCGTTACAAAGGACTATCGATGTCGTTACTAAGGACTTTCTCTGTCGTTACTAAAGACTATCTATGTCGTTGCTAAGGACTATCTATGTCGTTACTAAGGACTATCTATGTCGTTACTAAGGACTATCTATGTCGTTACTAAGGACTATCTATGTCGTTGCTAAGGACTATCTATGTCGTTGCTAAGGACTATCTATGTCGTTACTAAGGACTATCTATGTCGTTGCTAAGGACTATCTATGTCGTTACTAAAGACTATCTATGTCGTTTCTAAGGACTATCTATGCCGTTACTAAGGACTATCTATGTCGTTGCTAAGGACTATCTATGTCGTTGCTAAGGTTTATCTATGTCGTTGCTAAGGACTATCTATGTCGTTACTAAGGACTATCTATGTCGTTGCTAAGGACTATCTATGTCGTTACTAAGGACTATCTATGTCGTTGCTAAGAACTATCTATGTCGTTACTAAAGACTATCTATGTCGTTGCTAAGGACTATCTATGTCGTTACTAAGGACTATTTATGTCGTTGCTAAGGACTATCTATGTCGTTACTAAGGACTACCTATGTCGTTGCTAAGGACTATCTATGTCGTTGCTAAGGACTATCTATATCGTTACTAAGGACTATCTATGTCGTTGCTAAGGACTATCTATGTCGTTACTAAGGACTATCTATGTCGTTGCTAAGGACTATCTATGTCGTTACTAAAGACTATCTATGTCGTTGCTAAGGACTATCAATGTCGTTACTAAGGACTATCTTTGTCGTTGCTAAGGACTATCTATGTCGTTGCTAAGGACTATCTATGTCGTTGCTAAGGACTATCTATGTCGTTACTAAAGACTTTCTATGTCGTTGCTAAGGACTATCTATGTCGTTACTAAGGACTATCTATGTCGTTGCTAAGGACTATTTATGTCGTTGCTAAGGACTATCTATGTTGTTACTAAAGACTATCTATGTCGTTGCTAAGGACTATCTATGTCGTTGCTAAGGTTTATCTATGTCGTTGCTAAGGACTATATATGTCGTTACTAAGGACTATCTATGTCGTTGCTAAGGACTATCTATGTCGTTACTAAGGACTATCTATGTCGTTGCTAAGAACGATCTATGTCGTTACAAAGGACTATCGATGTCGTTACTAAGGACTTTCTCTGTCGTTACTAAACACTATCTATGTCGTTGCTAAGGACTATCTATGTTGTTACTAAGGACTATCTATGTCGTTACTAAGGACTATCTATGTCGTTACTAAGGACTATCTATGTCGTTGCTAAGGACTATCTATGTCGTTGCTAAGGACTATCTATGTCGTTACTAAGGACTATCTATGTCGTTGCTAAGGACTATGTATGTCGTTACTAAAGACTATCTATGTCGTTTCTAAGGACTATCTATGCCGTTACTAAGGACTATCTATGTCGTTGCTAAGGACTATCTATGTCGTTGCTAAGGACTATCTATGCCGTTACTAAGGACTATCGATGACGTTACTAAGGACTTTCTCTGTCGTTTCTAAAGACTATCTATGTCGTTGCTATGGACTATCAATATCGTTACCAAGTACTATCTATGTCGTTAGTAAGGACTTTCTCTGGCGTTACTAAGGAATATCAATGTCGTTACTAAGGACTATCAATGTCGTTACTAAGGACTATCTATGTCGTTAGTAAGGACTATCTATGTCGTTGCTAAGGACTATTTATGTCGTTGCTAAGGACTATCTATGTCGTTACTAAAGACTATCTATGTCGTTGCTAAGGACTATCTATGTCGTTGCTAAGGTTTATCTATGCCGTTGCTAAGGACTATCTATGTCGTTACTAAGGACTATCTATGTCGTTGCTAAGGACTATCTATGTCGTTACTAAGGACTATCTATGTCGTTGCTAAGGACTATCTATGTCGTTACTAAAGACTATCTATGTCGTTGCTAAGGACTATCTATGTCGTTACTAAGGACTATCTATGTCGTTGCTAGGGACTATCTATGTCGTTGCTAAGGACTATCTATGTCGTTACTAAGGACTATCTATGTCGTTGCTAAGGACTATCTATGTCGTTACTAAGGACTATCTATGTCGTTGCTAAGGACTATCTATGTCGTTACTAAGGACTATCTATGTCGTTGCGAAGGACTATCTATGTCTCTACTAAGGACGATCTATGTCGTTACTAAGGACTATCGATTTCGTTACTAAGGACTTTCTCTGTCGTTACTAAAGACTATCTATGTCGTTGCTAAGGATTATCAATGTCGTTACTAAGGACTATCTATGTCGTTACTAAGGACTATCGATGTCGAAACTAAGGACTTTCTCTGGCGTTACTAAGGACTATTTATGTCGTAACTATGGACTATCAATGTCGTTACTAAGGACTATCTATGTCGTTACTAAGGACTATCTATGTCGATACTAAGGGCTTTCTCTGGCGTTACTAAGGACTTTCTCTGGCGTTACTGATTAATATCTATGTCGTTTCTAAGAACTATCTATGCCGTTACTAAGGACTATCGATGACATTACTAAGGATTTTCTCTGGCGTTACTAAAGACGATCTATGTCGTTACAAAGGACTATCGATGTCGTTACTAAGGACCTTCTCTGTCGTTACTAAAGACTATCTATGTCGTTGCTAAGGACTATCTATGTCGTTACTAAGGACTATCTATGTCGTTACTAAGGACTATATTATGTCGTTGCTAAGGACTATCTATGTCGTTGCTAAGGACTATCTATGTCGTTACTAAGGACTATCTATGTCGTTGCTAAGGACTATCTATGTCGTTACTAAGGACTATCTATGTCGTTGCTAAGGACTATCTATGTCGTTGCTAAGGACTATCTATGTCGTTGCTAAGGACTATCTATGTCGTTACTAAGGACTATCTATGTCGTTACTAAGGACTATCTATGTCGTTGCTAAGGACTATCAATGTCGTTGCTAAGGACTATCTATGTCGTTACTAATGACTATCTATGTCGTTGCTAAGGACTATCTATGTCGTTGCTAAGGACTATCTATGTCGTTACTAAGGATATCTATGTCGTTGCTAAGGACTATCTATGTCGTTACTAAGGACTATCTTTGTCGTTGCTAAGGACTATCTATGTCGTTACTAAATACTATCTATGTCGTTGCTAAGACCTATCTATGTCGTTACTAAGGACTATCTATGTCGTTGCTAAGGACTATCTATGTCGTTGCTAAGGACTATCTATGTCGTTGCGAAGGACTATCTATGTCGTTACTAAAGACTATCTATGTCGTTGCTAAGGACTATCTATGTCGTTAGTAAGGACTATCTATGTCGTTGCTAAGGACTATTTATGTCGTTGCTAAGGACTATCTATGTCGTTACTAAAGACTATCTATGTCGTTGCTAAGGACTATCTATGTCGTTGCTAAGGTTTATCTATGCCGTTGCTAAGGACTATCTATGTCGTTACTAAGGACTATCTATGTCGTTGCTAAGGACTATCTATGTCGTTACTAAGGACTATCTATGTCGTTGCTAAGGACTATCTATGTCGTTACTAAAGACTATCTATGTCGTTGCTAAGGACTATCTATGTCGTTACTAAGGACTATCTATGTCGTTGCTAGGGACTATCTATGTCGTTGCTAAGGACTATCTATGTCGTTACTAAGGACTATCTATGTCGTTGCTAAGGACTATCTATGTCGTTACTAAGGACTATCTATGTCGTTGCTAAGGACTATCTATGTCGTTACTAAGGACTATCTATGTCGTTGCTAAGGACTATCTATGTCGTTACTAAGGACTATCTATGTCGTTACTAAGAACTATCTATGTCGTTGCTAAGGACTATCTATGTCGTTGCTAAGGTTTATCTATGCCGTTGCTAAGGACTATCTATGTCGTTACTAAGGACTTTCTCTGACGTTACTGAGGACTATCTATGTCGTTACTAAAGACTATCTATGTCGTTGCTAAGGACTATCTATGTCGTTGCTAAGGATTATCAATGTCGTTACTAAGGACTATCTATGTCGTTACTAAGGACTATCGATGTCGAAACTAAGGACTTTCTCTGGCGTTACTAAGGACTATTTATGTCGTAACTATGGACTATCAATGTCGTTACTAAGGACTATCTATGTCGTTACTAAGGACTATCTATGTCGATACTAAGGGCTTTCTCTGGCGTTACTGATTAATATCTATGTCGTTTCTAAGAACTATCTATGCCGTTACTAAGGACTATCGATGACATTACTAAGGATTTTCTCTGGCGTTACTAAAGACGATCTATGTCGTTACAAAGGACTATCGATGTCGTTACTAAGGACCTTCTCTGTCGTTACTAAAGACTATCTATGTCGTTGCTAAGGACTATCTATGTCGTTACTAAGGACTATCTATGTCTTTACTAAGGACTATATTATGTCGTTGCTAAGGACTATCTATGTCGTTGCTAAGGACTATCTATGTCGTTACTAAGGACTATCTATGTCGTTGCTAAGGACTATCTATGTCGTTACTAAGGACTATCTATGTCGTTGCTAAGGACTATCTATGTCGTTGCTAAGGACTATCTATGTCGTTGCTAAGGACTAT
The DNA here is from genome assembly GCA_036971475.1 of Prosapia bicincta. Taxonomy (NCBI): domain Eukaryota; kingdom Metazoa; phylum Arthropoda; class Insecta; order Hemiptera; family Cercopidae; genus Prosapia; species Prosapia bicincta. The sequence goes on from JBAIZL010000006.1 coordinate 51,335,862, forward strand.
CTATGTCGTTGCTAAGGACTATCTATGTCGTTACTAAGGACTATCTATGTCGTTGCTAAGGACTATCAATGTCGTTGCTAAGTACTATCTATGTCGTTGCTAAGGACTATCTATGTCGTTACTAAGGACTATCTATGTCGTTACTAATGACTATCTATGTCGTTGCTAAGGACTATCTATGTCGTTGCTAAGGACTATCTATGTCGTTACTAAGGATATCTATGTCGTTGCTAAGGACTATCTATGTCGTTACTAAGGACTATCTATGTCGTTGCTAAGGACTATCTATGTCGTTACTAAATACTATCTATGTCGTTGCTAAGGACTATCTATGTCGTTACTAAGGACTATCTATGTCGTTGCTAAGGACTATCTATGTCGTTGCTAAGGACTATCTATGTCGTTGCGAAGGACTATCTATGTCGTTACTAAAGACTATCTATGTCGTTGCTAAGGACTATCTATGTCGTTAGTAAGAACTATCTATGTCGTTGCTAAGGACTATTTATGTCGTTGCTAAGGACTATCTATGTCGTTACTAAAGACTATCTATGTCGTTGCTAAGGACTATCTATGTCGTTGCTAAGATTTATCTATGCCGTTGCTAAGGACTATCTATGTCGTTACTAAGGACTATCTATGTCGTTGCTAAGGACTATCTACGTCGTTACTAAGGACTATCTATGTCGTTGCTAAGGACTATCTATGTCGTTACTAAAGACTATCTATGTCGTTGCTAAGGACTATCTATGTCGTTACTAAGGACTATCTATGTCGTTGCTAGGGACTATCTATGTCGTTGCTAAGGACTATCTATGTCGTTACTAAGGACTATCTATGTCGTTGCTAAGGACTATCTATGTCGTTACTAAGGACTATCTATGTCGTTGCTAAGGACTATCTATGTCGTTACTAAGGACTATCTATGTCGTTGCTAAGGACTATCTATGTCTTTACTAAGGACGATCTATGTCGTTACTAAGGACTATCGATTTCGTTACTAAGGACTTTCTCTGTCGTTACTAAAGACTATCTATGTCGTTGCTAAGGACTATCAATGTCGTTACTAAGGACTATCTATGTCGTTACCAAGGACTATCGATGTCGAAACTAAGGACTTTCTCTGTCGTTACTAAAGACTATCTATGTCGTTGCTATGGGCTATCAATGTCGTTACTAAGGACTATCTATGTCGTTATTAAGGACAATCGATATCGTTACTGAAGTTTATCGATGTCGTTACTAAGGACTTTCTTTGGCGTTACTAAGGAATATCTATATCGTTACTAAGGAATATCTTTTTCGATACGAAGGATATTATTTGGCGTTACTAAGGACTAACTATGTCGTTACTAAGGACTATCTATGTCGTTACTAAGGGCTTTCTCTGGCGTTACTGAGGAATATCTATGTCGTTACTAAGAACTATCTATGTCGTTGCTAAGGACTATCTATGTCGTTGCTAAGGTTTATCTATGCCGTTGCTAAGGACTATCTATGTCGTTACTAAGGACTTTCTCTGACGTTACTGAGGACTATCTATGTCGTTACTAAAGACTATCTATGTCGTTGCTAAGGACTATCTATGTCGTTACTAAGGACTATCTATGTCGTTGCTAGGGACTATCTATGTCGTTGCTAAGGACTATCTATGTCGTTACTAAGGACTATCTATGTCGTTGCTAAGGACTATCTATGTCGTTACTAAGGACTATCTATGTCGTTGCTAAGGACTATCTATGTCGTTACTAAGGACTATCTATGTCGTTGCTAAGGACTATCTATGTCTTTACTAAGGACGATCTATGTCGTTACTAAGGACTATCGATTTCGTTACTAAGGACTTTCTCTGTCGTTACTAAAGACTATCTATGTCGTTGCTATGGGCTATCAATGTCGTTACTAAGGACTATCTATGTCGTTATTAAGGACAATCGATATCGTTACTGAAGTTTATCGATGTCGTTACTAAGGACTTTCTTTGGCGTTACTAAGGAATATCTATATCGTTACTAAGGAATATCTTTTTCGATACGAAGGATATTATTTGGCGTTACTAAGGACTAACTATGTCGTTACTAAGGACTATCTATGTCGTTACTAAGGGCTTTCTCTGGCGTTACTAAGGAATATCCATGTCGTTACTAAGAACTATCTATGTCGTTACTAAGGACTATCGATGTCGTTACTAAGGACTTTATCTGTTGTTACTAAGGACTAATTATGTCGTAACTATGGACTATCAATGTCGTTACTAAGGACTATCTATGTCGTTACTAAGGACTATCTATGTCGATACTAAGGACTTTCTCTGGCGTTACTAAGGACTTTCTCTGGCGTTACTGAGGAATATCTATGTCGTTCCTAACAACTATCTATGCCGTTACTAAGGACTATCGATGACGTTACTAAGGACTTTCTCTGGCGTTACTAAGGACGATCTATGTCGTTACAAAGGACTATCGATGTCGTTACTAAGGACTATCTATGTCGTTACTAAGGACTATCTATGTCGTTACTAAGGAAAATCTACGTCGTTGCTAAGGACTATCTATGTCGTTACTAAGGACTATCTATGTCGTTACTAAGGACTATCTATGTCGTTGCTAAGGACTATCTATGTCGTTACTAAGGACTATCTATGTCGTTGCTAAGGACTATCTATGTCGTTACTAAGGACTATCTATGTCGTTGCTAAGGACTATCTATGTCGTTACTAAAGACTATCTATGTCGTTGCTAAGGACTATCTATGTCGTTACTAAGGACTATCTATGTCGTTGCTAACGACTATCTATGTCGTAGCTAAGGACTATCTATGTCGTTGCTAAGGACTATCTATGTCGTTGCTAAGGACTATCTATGTCGTTACTAAGGACTATCTATGTCGTTGCTAAGGACTATCTATGTCGTTACTAAGGACTATCTATGTTGTTGCTAAGGACTATCTATGTCGTTGCTAAGGGCTATCTATGTCGTTGCTAAGGACTATCTATGTCGTTTCTAAGGACTATCTATGTCGTTGCTAAGGACCATCTATGTCGTTACTAAGTACTATCTATGTCGTTGCTAAGGACTATCTATGTCGTTACTAAGGACTATCTATGTCGTTACTAATGACTATCTATGTCGTTGCTAAGGCCTATCTATGTCGTTGCTAAGGACTATCTATGTCGTTACTAAGGACTATCTATGTCGTTGCTAAGGACTATGTATGTCGTTACTAAGGACTATCTATGTCGTTGCTAAGAACTATCTATGTCGTTACTAAAGATAATCTATGTCGTTGCTAAGGACTATCTATGTCGTTACTAAGGACTATCTATGTCGTTGCTAAGGACTATCTATGTCGTTGCTAAGGACTATCTATGTCGTTGCTAAGGACTATCTATGTCGTTACTAAAGACTATCTATGTCGTTGCTAAGGACTATCAATGTCGTTACTAAGGACTATCTATGTCCTTACTAAGGACTATCTATGTCGATACTAAGGACTTCCTCTGGCGTTACTAAGGATTTTCTCTGGCGTTACTGAGGAATATCTATGTCGTTACTAAGAACTATCTATGCCGTTACTAAGGACTATCGATGACGTTACTAAGGACTATCTATGTCGTTGCTAGGGACTATCTATGTCGTTGCTAAGGACTATCTATGTCGTTACTAAGGACTATCTATGTCGTTGCTAAGGACTATCTATGTCGTTACTAAGGACTATCTATGTCGTTGCTAAGGACTATCTATGTCGTTACTAAGGACTATCTATGTCGTTGCGAAGGACTATCTATGTCTCTACTAAGGACGATCTATGTCGTTACTAAGGACTATCGATTTCGTTACTAAGGACTTTCTCTGTCGTTACTAAAGACTATCTATGTCGTTGCTAAGGATTATCAATGTCGTTACTAAGGACTATCTATGTCGTTACTAAGGACTATCGATGTCGAAACTAAGGACTTTCTCTGGCGTTACTAAGGACTTTCTCTGACGTTACTGAGGAATATCTATGTCGTTATTAAGAACTATCTATGCCGTTACTAAGGACTACCGATGACGTTACTATGGACTTTCTCTGTCGTTACTAAAGACTATCTATGTCGTTGCTATGGGCTATCAATGTCGTTATTAAGGACAATCGACATCGTTGCTGAAGTTTATCGATGTCGTTACTAAGGACTTTCTCTGGCGTTACTAAGGAATATCTATATCGTTACTAAGGAATATCTTTTTCGATACGAAGAATATTATTTGGCGTTACTAAGGACTAACTATGTCGTTACTAAGGACTATCTATGTCGTTGCTAAAGACTATCTATGTCGTTACTAAGGACTATCTATGTCGTTACTAAGGACTATCTATGTCGTTGCTAAGGACTATCTATGTCGTTGCTAAGGACTATCTATGTCGTTACTAAGGACTATCTATGTCGTTGCTAAGGACTATCTATGTCGTTACTAAGGACTATCTATGTTGTTGCTAAGGACTATCTATGTCGTTGCTAAGGGCTATCTATGTCGTTGCTAAGGACTATCTATGTCGTTTCTAAGGACTATCTATGTCGTTGCTAAGGACCATCTATGTCGTTACTAAGTACTATCTATGTCGTTGCTAAGGACTATCTATGTCGTTACTAAGGACTATCTATGTCGTTACTAATGACTATCTATGTCGTTGCTAAGGACTATCTATGTCGTTACTAAGGACTATCTATGTCGTTGCTAAGGACTATCTATGTCGTTACTAAAGACTATCTATGTTGTTGCTAAGGACTATCTATGTCGTTGCTAAGGGCTATCTATGTCGTTGCTAAGGACTATCTATGTCGTTTCTAAGGACTATCTATGTCGTTGCTAAGGACCATCTATGTCGTTACTAAGTACTATCTATGTCGTTGCTAAGGACTATCTATGTCGTTACTAAGGACTATCTATGTCGTTACTAATGACTATCTATGTCGTTGCTAAGGACTATCTATGTCGTTGCTAAGGACTATCTATGTCGTTACTAAGGACTATCTATGTCGTTGCTAAGGACTATGTATGTTGTTACTAAGGACTATCTATGTCGTTGCTAAGAACTATCTATGTCGTTACTAAAGATAATCTATGTCGTTGCTTAGGACTATCTATGTCGTTGCTAAGGACTATCTATGTCGTTGCTAAGGACTTTCTCTGGCGTTACTAAGGACTATCTATGTCGTTGCTAAGGACTATCAATGTCGTTACTAAGGACTATCTATGTCGTTACTAAGGACTATCTATGTCGTTGCTAAGGAATATCTATGTCGTTACTAAGGACTATCTATGTCGTTACTAAGGACTATCTATGTCGTTACTAAGGAAAATCTACGTCGTTGCTAAGGACTATCTATGTCGTTACTAAGGACTATCTATGTCGTTACTAAGGACTATCTATGTCGTTACTAAGGGCTTTCTCTGGCGTTACTAAGGAATATCCATGTCGTTACTAAGAACTATCTATGTCGTTACTAAGTACTATCGATTTCGTTACTAAGGACTTTATCTGGCGTTACTAAGGACTATTGTTGTCGTAACTATGGACTATCAATGTCGTTACTAAGGACTATCTATGTCGTTACTAAGGACTATCTATGTCGATACTAAGGGCTTTCTTTGGCGTTACTAAGGACTTTCTCTGGCGTTACTGAGGAATATCTATGTCGTTTCTAAGAACTATCTATGCCGTTACTAAGGACTATCGATGACGTTACTAAGGACTTTCTCTGGCGTTACTAACGACGATCTATGTCGTTACAAAGGACTATCGATGTCGTTACTAAGGACCTTCTCTGTCGTTACTAAAGACTATCTATGTCGTTGCTAAGGACTATCTATGTCGTTACTAAGGACTATCTGTGTCGTTACTAAGGACTATCTATGTCGTTACTAAGGACTATCTATGTCGTGGCTAAGGACTATCTATGTCGTTACTAGGGACTATCTATGTCGTTGCTAAGGACTATCTATGTCGTTACTAAGGACTATCTATGTCGTTGCTAAGGACTATCTATGTCGTTACTAAAGACTATCTATATCGTTTCTAAGGACTATCTATGCCGTTACTAAGGACTATCTATGTCGTTGCTAAGGACTATCTATGTCGTTGCTAAGGACTATCTATGTCGTTGCTAAAGACTATCTATGTCGTTAATAAGGACTATCTATGTCGTTACTAAGGACTATCTATGTCGTTGCTAAGGACTATCTATGTCGTTGCTAAGGACTATCTATGTCGTTACTAAGGACTATCTATGTCGTTGCTAAGGACTATCAATGTCGTTACTAAGGACTATCTATGTCGTTACTAAGGACTATCTATGTCGTTACTAAGGACTATCTATGTCGTTGCTAAGGACTATCTATGTCGTTGCTAAGGACTATCTATGTCGTTACTAAGGACTATCTATGTCGTTGCTAAGGACTATCTATGTCGTTACTAAGGACTATCTATGTTGTTGCTAAGGACTATTTATGTCGTTGCTAAGGGCTATCTATGTCGTTGCTAAGGACTATCTATGTCGTTTCTAAGGACTATCTATGTCGTTGCTAAGGACCATCTATGTCGTTACTAAGTACTATCTATGTCGTTGCTAAGGACTATCTATGTCGTTACTAAGGACTATCTATGTCGTTTGCGAAGGACTATCTATGTCTCTACTAAGGACGATCTATGTCGTTACTAAGGACTATCGATTTCGTTACTAAGGACTTTCTCTGTCGTTACTAAAGACTATCTATGTCGTTGCTAAGGAATATCTATGTCGTTACTAAGAACTATCTATGCCGTTACTAAGGACTATCGATGACGTTACTAAGGACTATCTATGTCGTTGCTAGGGACTATCTATGTCGTTGCTAAGGACTATCTATGTCGTTACTAAGGACTATCTATGTCGTTGCTAAGGACTATCTATGTCGTTACTAAGGACTATCTATGTCGTTGCTAAGGACTATCTATGTCGTTACTAAGGACTATCTATGTCGTTGCGAAGGACTATCTATGTCTCTACTAAGGACGATCTATGTCGTTACTAAGGACTATCGATTTCGTTACTAAGGACTTTCCCTGTCGTTACTAAAGACTATCTATGTCGTTGCTAAGGATTATCAATGTCGTTACTAAGGACTATCTATGTCGTTACTAAGGACTATCGATGTCGAAACTAAGGACTTTCTCTGGCGTTACTAAGGACTTTCTCTGACGTTACTGAGGAATATCAATGTCGTTACTAAGGACTATCTATGTCGTTATTAGGGACAATCGACATCGTTACTGAAGTTTATCGATGTCGTTACTAAGGACTTTCTCTGGCGTTACTAAGGAATATCTATATCGTTACTAAGGAATATCTTTTTCGATACGAAAAATATTGTTTGGCGTTACTAAGGACTAACTATGTCGTTACTAAGGACTATCTATGTCGTTGCTAAAGACTATCTATGTCGTTACTAAGGACTATCTAAGTCGTTACTAAGGACTATCTATGTCGTTGCTAAGGACTATCTATGTCGTTGCTAAAGACTATCTATGTCGTTACTAAGGACTATCTATGTCGTTGCTAAGGACTATCTATGTCGTTACTAAGGACTATCTATGATTTTGCTAAGGACTATCTATGTCGTTGCTAAGGGCTATCTATGTCGTTGCTAAGGACTATCTATGTCGTTTCTAAGGACTATCTATGTCGTTGCTAAGGACCATCTATGTCGTTACTAAGTACTATCTATGTCGTTGCTAAGGACTATCTATGTCGTTACTAAGGACTATCTATGTCGTTACTAATGACTATCTATGTCGTTGCTAAGGACTATCTATGTCGTTACTAAGGACTATCTATGTCGTTGCTAAGGACTATCTATGTCGTTACTAAGGACTATCTATGTTGTTGCTAAGGACTATCTATGTCGTTGCTAAGGGCTATCTATGTCGTTGCTAAGGACTATCTATGTCGTTTCTAAGGACTATCTATGTCGTTGCTAAGGACCATCTATGTCGTTACTAAGTACTATCTATGTCGTTGCTAAGGACTATCTATGTCGTTACTAAGGACTATCTATGTCGTTACTAATGACTATCTATGTCGTTGCTAAGGACTATCTATGTCGTTGCTAAGGACTATCTATGTCGTTACTAAGGACTATCTATGTCGTTGCTAAGGACTATGTATGTCGTTACTAAGGACTATCTATGTCGTTGCTAAGAACTATCTATGTCGTTACTAAAGATAATCTATGTCGTTGCTTAGGACTATCTATGTCGTTACTAAGGACTATCTATGTCGTTGCTAAGGACTATCTATGTCGTTGCTAAGGACTATCTATGTCGTTGCTAAGGACTTTCTCTGGCGTTACTAAGGACTATCTATGTCGTTGCTAAGGACTATCAATGTCGTTACTAAGGACTATCTATGTCGTTACTAAGGACTATCTATGTCGTTGCTAAGGAATATCTATGTCGTTACTAAGGACTATCTATGTCGTTACTAAGGACTATCTATGTCGTTACTAAGGAAAATCTACGTCGTTGCTAAGGACTATCTATGTCGTTACTAAGGACTATCTATGTCGTTACTAGGGACTATCTATGTCGTTACTAAGGGCTTTCTCTGGCGTTACTAAGGAATATCCATGTCGTTACTAAGAACTATCTATGTCGTTACTAAGGACTATCGATTTCGTTACTAAGGACTTTATCTGGCGTTACTAAGGACTATTTATGTCGTAACTATGGACTATCAATGTCGTTACTAAGGACTATCTATGTCGTTACTAAGGACTATCTATGTCGATACTAAGGGCTTTCTTTGGCGTTACTAAGGACTTTCTCTGGCGTTACTGAGGAATATCTATGTCGTTTCTAAGAACTATCTATGCCGTTACTAAGGACTATCGATGACGTTACTAAGGACTTTCTCTGGCGTTACTAACGACGATCTATGTCGTTACAAAGGACTATCGTTGTCGTTACTAAGGACCTTCTCTGTCGTTACTAAAGACTATCTATGTCGTTGCTAAGGACTATCTATGTCGTTACTAAGGACTATCTATGTCGTTACTAAGGACTATCTATGTCGTTACTAAGGACTATCTATGTCGTGGCTAAGGACTATCTATGTCGTTACTAGGGACTATCTATGTCGTTGCTAAGGACTATCTATGTCGTTAATAAGGACTATCTATGTCGTTGCTAAGGACTATCTATGTCGTTGCTAAGGACTATCTATGTCGTTAATAAGGACTATCTATGTCGTTGCTAAGGACTATCTATGTCGTTGCTAAGGACTATCTATGTCGTTGCTAAGGACTATCTATGTCGTTACTAAGGACTATCTATGTCGTTACTAAGGACTATCTATGTCGTTGCTAAGGACTATCAATGTCGTTACTAAGGACTATCTATGTCGTTACTAAGGACTATCTATGTCGTTACTAAGGACTATCTATGTCGTTGCTAAGGACTATCTATGTCGTTGCTAAGGACTATCTATGTCGTTACTAAGGACTATCTATGTCGTTGCTAAGGACTATCTATGTCGTTACTAAGGACTATCTATGTTGTTGCTAAGGACTATTTATGTCGTTGCTAAGGGCTATCTATGTCGTTGCTAAGGACTATCTATGTCGTTTCTAAGGACTATCTATGTCGTTGCTAAGGACCATCTATGTCGTTACTAAGTACTATCTATGTCGTTGCTAAGGACTATCTATGTCGTTACTAAGGACTATCTATGTCGTTACTAATGACTATCTATGTCGTTGCTAAGGACTATCTATGTCGTTACTAAGGACTATCTATGTCGTTGCTAAGGACTATCTATGTCGTTACTAAGGACTATCTATGTTGTTGCTAAGGACTATCTATGTCGTTGCTAAGGGCTATCTATGTCGTTGCTAAGGACTATCTATGTCGTTTCTAAGGACTATCTATGTCGTTGCTAAGGACCATCTATGTCGTTACTAAGTACTATCTATGTCGTTGCTAAGGACTATCTATGTCGTTACTAAGGACTATCTATGTCGTTACTAATGACTATCTATGTCGTTGCTAAGGACTATCTATGTCGTTGCTAAGGACTATCTATGTCGTTACTAAGGACTATCTATGTCGTTGCTAAGGACTATGTATGTCGTTACTAAGGACTATCTATGTCGTTGCTAAGAACTATCTATGTCGTTACTAAAGATAATCTATGTCGTTGCTAAGGACTATCTATGTCGTTACTAAGGACTATCTATGTCGTTGCTAAGGACTATCTATGTCGTTGCTAAAGACTATCTATGTCGTTGCTAAGGACTATCTATGTCGTTACTAAAGACTATCTATGTCGTTGCTAAGGACTATCAATGTCGTTACTAAGGACTATCTATGTCGTTACTAAGGACTATCTATGTCGATACTAAGGACTTCCTCTGGCGTTACTAAGGATTTTCTCTGGCGTTACTAAGGAATATCTATATCGTTACTAAGGAATATCTTTTACGATACGAAGGATATTATTTGGCGTTACTAAGGACTAACTATTTCGTTACTAAGGACTATCTATGTCGTTACTAAGGGCTTTCTCTGGCGTTACTAAGGAATATCCATGTCGTTACTAAGAACTATCTATGTCGTTACTAAGGACTATCGATTTCGTTACTAAGGACTTTATCTGGCGTTACTAAGGACTATTTATGTCGTAACTATGGACTATCAATGTCGTTACTAAGGACTATCTATGTCGTTACTAAGGACTATCTATGTCGATACTAAGGGCTTTCTTTGGCGTTACTAAGGACTTTCTCTGGCGTTACTGAGGAATATCTATGTCGTTTCTAAGAACTATCTATGCCGTTACTAAGGACTATCGATGACGTTACTAAGGACTTTCTCTGGCGTTACTAACGACGATCTATGTCGTTACAAAGGACTATCGATGTCGTTACTAAGGACCTTCTCTGTCGTTACTAAAGACTATCTATGTCGTTGCTAAGGACTATCTATGTCGTTACTAAGGACTATCTATGTCGTTGCTAAGGACTATCTATGTCGTTGCTAAGGACTATCTATGTCGTTGCTAAAGACTATCTATGTCGTTAATAAGGAGTATCTATGTCGTTACTAAGGACTATCTATGTCGTTGCTAAGGACTATCTATGTCGTTGCTAAGGACTATCTATGTCGTTACTAAGGACTATCTATGTCGTTGCTAAGGACTATCTATGTCGTTAATAAGGACTATCTATGTCGTTGCTAAGGACTATCTATATCGTTGCTAAGGACTATCTATGTCGTTGCTAAGGACTTTCTCTGGCGTTACTAAGGAATATCTATATCGTTACTAAGGAATATCTTTTTCGATACGAAGAATATTATTTGGCGTTACTAAGGACTAACTATGTCGTTACTAAGGACTATCTATGTCGTTACTAAGGGCTTTCTCTGGCGTTACTAAGGAATATCCATGTCGTTACTAAGTACTATCTATGTCGTTACTAAGGACTTTATCTTTCGTTACTAAGGACTATTTATGTCGTAACTATGGACTATTAATGTCGTTACTAATGACTACCTATGTCGTTACTAAGGCCTATCTATGTCGATACTAAGGACTTTCTCTGGCGTTACTAAGGAATTTCTCTGGCGTTACTGAGGAATATCTATTTCGTTTCTAAGAACTATCTATGCCGTTACTAAGGACTATCGATGACGTTGCTAAGGACTTTCTCTGTCGTTACTAAGGACGATCTATGTCGTTACAAAGGACTATCGATGTCGTTACTAAGGACTTTCTCTGTCGTTTCTAAAGACTACCTATGTCGTTGCTAAGGACTATCTATGTCGTTACTAAGGACTATCTATGTCGTTACTAAGGACTATCTATGTCGTTACTAAGGACTATCTATGTCTTTGCTAAGGACTATCTATGTCGTTACTAAGGACTATCTATGTCGTTGCTAAGGACTATCTATGTCGTTACTAAAGACTATCTATGTCGTTTCTAAGGACTATCTATGCCGTTACTAAGGACTATCTATGTCGTTGCTAAGGACTATCTATGTCGTTGCTAAGGTTTATCTATGTCGTTGCTAAGGACTATCTATGTCGTTACTAAGGACTATCTATGTCGTTGCTAAGGACTATCTATGTCGTTACTAAGGACTATCTATGTCGTTGCTAAGGACTATCTATGTCGTTACTAAAGACTATCTATGTCGTTACTAAGGACTATCTATGTCGTTACTAAGGACTATCTATGTCGTTGCTAAGGACTATCTATGTCGTTACTAAGGACTCCCTATGTCGTTGCTAAGGACTATCTATGTCGTTACTAAGGACTATCTATGTCGTTGCTAAGGACTATCTATGTCGTTACTAAGGACTATCTATGTCGTTGCTAAGGACTATCTATGTCGTTACTAAAGACTATCTCTGTCGTTGCTAAGGACTATCAATGTCGTTACTAAGGACTATCTATGTCGTTGCTAAGGACTATCTATGTCGTTGCTAAGGACTATCTATGTCGTTGCTATGGACTATCTATGTCGTTACTAAAGACTATCTATGTCGTTGCTAAGGACTATCTATGTCGTTACTAAGGACTATCTATGTCGTTGCTAAGAACTATCTATGTCGTTACTAAAGATAATCTATGTCGTTGCTAAGGACTATCTATGTCGTTACTAAGGACTATCTATGTCGTTGCTAAGGACTATCTATGTCGTTGCTAAGGACTATCTATGTCGTTGCTAAGGACTATCTATGTCGTTACTAAAGACTATCTATGTCGTTGCTAAGGACTATCAATGTCGTTACTAAGGACTATCTATGTCGTTGCTAAGGACTATCTATGTCGTTACTAAAGACTATCTATGTCGTTACTAAGGACTATCTATGTCGTTGCTAAGGACTATCTATGTCGTTACTAAAGACTATCTATGTCGTTGCTAAGGACTATCAATGTCGTTGCTAAGTACTATCTATGTCGTTGCTAAGGACTATCTATGTCGTTACTAAGGACTATCTATGTCGTTACTAATGACTATCTATGTCGTTGCTAAGGACTATCTATGTCGTTGCTAAGGACTATCTATGTCGTTACTAAGGATATCTATGTCGTTGCTAAGGACTATCTATGTCGTTAGTAAGGACTATCTATGTCGTTGCTAAGGACTATTTATGTCGTTGCTAAGGACTATCTATGTCGTTACTAAGGCTATCTATGTCGTTGCTAAGGACTATCTATGTCGTTGCTAAGGTTTATCTATGCCGTTGCTAAGGACTATCTATGTCGTTACTAAGGACTATCTATGTCGTTACTAAGGACTATCTATGTCGTTACTAAGGACTATCTATGTCGTTGCTAAGGACTATCTATGTCGTTACTAAAGACTATCTATGTCGTTGCTAAGGACTATCTATGTCGTTACTAAGGACTATCTATGTCGTTGCTAGGGACTATCTATGTCGTTGCTAAGGACTATCTATGTCGTTACTAAGGACTATCTATGTCGTTGCTAAGGACTATCTATGTCGTTACTAAGGACTATCTATGTCGTTGCTAAGGACTATCTATGTCGTTACTAAGGACTATCTATGTCGTTGCTAAGGACTATCTATGTCTACTAAGGACGATCTATGTCGTTACTAAGGACTATCGATTTCGTTACTAAGGACTTTCTCTGTCGTTACTAAAGACTATCTATGTCGTTGCTAAGGACTATCAATGTCGTTATAAAGGACTACCTATGTCGTTACTAAGGACTATCGATGACGTTACTAAGGACTTTCTCTGTCGTTACTAAGGACGATCTATGTCGTTACAAAGGACTATCGATGTCGTTACTAAGGACTTTCTCTGTCGTTACTAAAGACTATCTATGTCGTTGCTAAGGACTATCTATGTCGTTACTAAGGACTATCTATGTCGTTACTAAGGACTATCTATGTCGTTACTAAGGACTATCTATGTCGTTGCTAAGGACTATCTATGTCGTTGCTAAGGACTATCTATGTCGTTACTAAGGACTATCTATGTCGTTGCTAAGGACTATCTATGTCGTTACTAAAGACTATCTATGTCGTTTCTAAGGACTATCTATGCCGTTACTAAGGACTATCTATGTCGTTGCTAAGGACTATCTATGTCGTTGCTAAGGTTTATCTATGTCGTTGCTAAGGACTATCTATGTCGTTACTAAGGACTATCTATGTCGTTGCTAAGGACTATCTATGTCGTTACTAAGGACTATCTATGTCGTTGCTAAGAACTATCTATGTCGTTACTAAAGACTATCTATGTCGTTGCTAAGGACTATCTATGTCGTTACTAAGGACTATTTATGTCGTTGCTAAGGACTATCTATGTCGTTACTAAGGACTACCTATGTCGTTGCTAAGGACTATCTATGTCGTTGCTAAGGACTATCTATGTCGTTACTAAGGACTATCTATGTCGTTGCTAAGGACTATCTATGTCGCTACTAAGGACTATCTATGTCGTTGCTAAGGACTATCTATGTCGTTACTAAAGACTATCTATGTCGTTGCTAAGGACTATCAATGTCGTTACTAAGGACTATCTTTGTCGTTGCTAAGGACTATCTATATCGTTGCTAAGGACTATCTATGTCGTTGCTAAGGACTATCTATGTCGTTACTAAAGACTATCTATGTCGTTGCTAAGGACTATCTATGTCGTTACTAAGGACTATCTATGTCGTTGCTAAGGACTATTTATGTCGTTGCTAAGGACTATCTATGTTGTTACTAAAGACTATCTATGTCGTTGCTGAAGACTATCTATGTCGTTGCTAAGGTTTATCTATGTCGTTGCTAAGGACTATCTATGTCGTTACTAAGGACTATCTATGTCGTTGCTAAGGACTATCTATGTCGTTACTAAGGACTATCTATGTCGTTGCTAAGGACGATCTATGTCGTTACAAAGGACTATCGATGTCGTTACTAAGGACTTTCTCTGTCGTTACTAAAGACTATCTATGTCGTTGCTAAGGACTATCTATGTTGTTACTAAGGACTATCTATGTCGTTACTAAGGACTATCTATGTCGTTACTAAGGACTATCTATGTCGTTGCTAAGGACTATCTATGTCGTTACTAAGGACTATCTATGTCGTTGCTAAGGACTATCTATGTCGTTGCTAAGGCCTATCTATGTCGTTACTAAGGACTATCTATGTCGTTGCTAAGGACTATCTATGTCGTTACTAAGGACTATCTATGTCGTTGCTAAGGACTATCTATGTCGTTGCTAAGGACTATCTATGTCGTTACTAAGGACTATCTATGTCGTTGCTAAGGACTATGTATGTCGTTACTAAAGACTATCTATGTCGTTTCTAAGGACTATCTATGCCGTTACTAAGGACTATCTATGTCGTTGCTAAGGACTATCTATGTCGTTGCTAAGGACTATCTATGCCGTTACTAAGGACTATCGATGACGTTACTAAGGACTTTCTCTGTCGTTTCTAAAGACTATCTATGTCGTTGCTATGGACTATCAATATCGTTACCAAGTACTATCTATGTCGTTAGTAAGGACTTTCTCTGGCGTTACTAAGGAATATCAATGTCGTTACTAAGGACTATCAATGTCGTTACTAAGGACCATCTATGTCGTTAGTAAGGACTATCTATGTCGTTGCTAAGGACTATTTATGTCGTTGCTAAGGACTATCTATGTCGTTACTAAAGACTATCTATGTCGTTGCTAAGGACTATCTATGTCGTTGCTAAGGTTTATCTATGCCGTTGCTAAGGACTATCTATGTCGTTACTAAGGACTATCTATGTCGTTGCTAAGGACTATCTATGTCGTTACTAAGGACTATCTATGTCGTTGCTAAGGACTATCTATGTCGTTACTAAAGACTATCTATGTCGTTGCTAAGGACTATCTATGTCGTTACTAAGGACTATCTATGTCGTTGCTAGGGACTATCTATGTCGTTGCTAAGGACTATCTATGTCGCTACTAAGGACTATCTATGTCGTTGCTAAGGACTATCTATGTCGTTACTAAGGACTATCTATGTCGTTGCTAAGGACTATCTATGTCGTTACTAAGGACTATCTATGTCGTTGCGAAGGACTATCTATGTCTCTACTAAGGACGATCTATGTCGTTACTAAGGACTATCGATTTCGTTACTAAGGACTTTCTCTGTCGTTAGTAAAGACTATCTATGTCGTTGCTAAGGATTATCAATGTCGTTACTAAGGACTATCTATGTCGTTACTAAGGACTATCGATGTCGAAACTAAGGACTTTCTCTGGCGTTACTAAGGACTTTCTCTGACGTTACTGAGGAATATCTATGTCGTTACTAAGAACTATCTATGCCGTTACTAATGACTACCGATGACGTTACTAAGGACTTTCTCTGTCGTTACTAAAGACTATCTATGTCGTTGCTATGGGCTATCAATGTCGTTATTAAGGACTATCTATGTCGTTATTAAGGACAATCGACATCGTTACTGAAGTTTATCGATGTCGTTACTAAGGACTTTCTCTGGCGTTACTAAGGAATATCTATATCGTTACTAAGGAATATCTTTTTCGATACGAAGAATATTATTTGGCGTTACTAAGGACTAACTATGTCGTTACTAAGGACTATCTATGTCGTTACTAAGGGCTTTCTCTGGCGTTACTAAGGAATATCCATGTCGTTACTAAGTACTATCTATGTCGTTACTAAGGACTTTATCTTTCGTTACTAAGGACTATTTATGTCGTAACTATGGACTATTAATGTCGTTACTAATGACTACCTATGTCGTTACTAAGGCCTATCTATGTCGATACTAAGGACTTTCTCTGGCGTTACTAAGGAATTTCTCTGGCGTTACTGAGGAATATCTATTTCGTTTCTAAGAACTATCTATGCCGTTACTAAGGACTATCGATGACGTTGCTAAGGACTTTCTCTGTCGTTACTAAGGACGATCTATGTCGTTACAAAGGACTATCGATGTCGTTACTAAGGACTTTCTCTGTCGTTTCTAAAGACTACCTATGTCGTTGCTAAGGACTATCTATGTCGTTACTAAGGACTATCTATGTCGTTACTAAGGACTATCTATGTCGTTACTAAGGACTATCTATGTCTTTGCTAAGGACTATCTATGTCGTTACTAAGGACTATCTATGTCGTTGCTAAGGACTATCTATGTCGTTACTAAAGACTATCTATGTCGTTTCTAAGGACTATCTATGCCGTTACTAAGGACTATCTATGTCGTTGCTAAGGACTATCTATGTCGTTGCTAAGGTTTATCTATGTCGTTGCTAAGGACTATCTATGTCGTTACTAAGGACTATCTATGTCGTTGCTAAGGACTATCTATGTCGTTACTAAGGACTATCTATGTCGTTGCTAAGGACTATCTATGTCGTTACTAAAGACTATCTATGTCGTTACTAAGGACTATCTATGTCGTTACTAAGGACTATCTATGTCGTTGCTAAGGACTATCTATGTCGTTACTAAGGACTCCCTATGTCGTTGCTAAGGACTATCTATGTCGTTACTAAGGACTATCTATGTCGTTGCTAAGGACTATCTATGTCGTTACTAAGGACTATCTATGTCGTTGCTAAGGACTATCTATGTCGTTACTAAAGACTATCTCTGTCGTTGCTAAGGACTATCAATGTCGTTACTAAGGACTATCTATGTCGTTGCTAAGGACTATCTATGTCGTTGCTAAGGACTATCTATGTCGTTGCTATGGACTATCTATGTCGTTACTAAAGACTATCTATGTCGTTGCTAAGGACTATCTATGTCGTTACTAAGGACTATCTATGTCGTTGCTAAGAACTATCTATGTCGTTACTAAAGATAATCTATGTCGTTGCTAAGGACTATCTATGTCGTTACTAAGGACTATCTATGTCGTTGCTAAGGACTATCTATGTCGTTGCTAAGGACTATCTATGTCGTTGCTAAGGACTATCTATGTCGTTACTAAAGACTATCTATGTCGTTGCTAAGGACTATCAATGTCGTTACTAAGGACTATCTATGTCGTTACTAAGGACTATCTATGTCGATACTAAGGACTTCCTCTGGCGTTACTAAGGATTTTCTCTGGCGTTACTGAGGAATATCTATGTCGTTACTTAGAACTATATATGCCGTTACTAAGGACTATCGATGACGTTACTAAGGACTATCTATGTCGTTGCTAAGGACTATCTATGTCGTTGCTAAAGACTATCTATGTCGTTACTAAGGACTATCTATGTCGTTACTAAGGACTATCTATGTCGTTGCTAAGGACTATCTATGTCGTTGCTAAGGACTATCTATGTCGTTACTAAGGACTATCTATGTCGTTGCTAAGGACTATCTATGTCGTTACTAAGGACTATCTATGTTGTTGCTAAGGACTATCTATGTCGTTACTATGGGCTATCTATGTCGTTGCTAAGGAATATCTATGTCGTTTCTAAGGACTATCTATGTCGTTGCTAAGGACCATCTATGTCGTTACTAAGTACTATCTATGTCGTTGCTAAGGACTATCTATGTCGTTACTAAGGACTATCTATGTCGTTACTAATGACTATCTATGTCGTTGCTAAGGACTATCTATGTCGTTACTAAGGACTATCTATGACGTTGCTAAGGACTATCTATGATGTTACTAAGGACTATCTATGTTGTTGCTAAGGACTATCTATGTCGTTGCTAAGGGCTATCTATGTCGTTGCTAAGGACTATCTATGTCGTTTCTAAGGACTATCTATGTCGTTGCTAAGGACCATCTATGTCGTTACTAAGTACTATCTATGTCCTTGCTAAGGACTATCTATGTCGTTACTAAGGACTATCGATGTCGTTACTAATGACTATCTATGTCGTTGCTAAGGACTATCTATGTCGTTGCTAAGGACTATCTATGTCGTTACTAAGGACTATCTATGTCGTTGCTAAGGACTATGTATGTCGTTACTAAGGACTATCTATGTCGTTGCTAAGAACTATCTATGTCGTTACTAAAGATAATCTATGTCGTTGCTAAGGACTATCTATGTCGTTACTAAGGACTATCTATGTCGTTGCTAAGAACTATCTATGTCGTTGCTAAGGACTATCTATGTCGTTGCTAAGGACTATCTATGTCGTTACTAAAGACTATCTATGTCGTTGCTAAGGACTATCAATGTCGTTACTAAGGACTATCTATGTCGTTACTAAGGACTATCTATGTCGATACTAAGGACTTCCTCTGGCGTTACTAAGGATTTTCTCTGGCGTTACTGAGGTATATCTATGTCGTGGCTAAGGACTATCTATGTCGTTACTAGGGACTATCTATGTCGTTGCTAAGGACTATCTATGTCGTTACTAAAGACTATCTATGTCGTTGCTAAGGACTATCTATGTCGTTACTAAAGACTATCTATGTCGTTTCTAAGGACTATCTATGCCGTTACTAAGGACTATCTATGTCGTTGCTAAGGACTATCTATGTCGTTGCTAAGGACTATCTATGTCGTTGCTAAAGACTATCTATGTCGTTAATAAGGACTATCTATGTCGTTACTAAGGACTCTCTATGTCGTTGCTAAGGACTATCTATGTCGTTGCTAAGGACTATCTATGTCGTTACTAAGGACTATCTATGTCGTTGCTAAGGACTATCTATGTCGTTACTAAGGACTATCTATGTCGTAGCTAAGGACTATCTATGTCGTTGCTAAGGACTATCTATGTCGTTGCTAAGGACTATCTATGTCGTTACTAAGGACTATCTATGTCGTTACTAAGGACTATCTATGTCGTTGCTAAGGACTATCAATGTCGTTGCTAAGTACTATCTATGTCGTTGCTAAGGACTATCTATGTCGTTACTAAGGACTATCTATGTCGTTACTAATGACTATCTATGTCGTTGCTAAGAACTATCTATGTCGTTGCTAAGGACTATCTATGTCGTTACTAAGGATATCTATGTCGTTGCTAAGGACTATCTATGTCGTTACTAAGGACTATCTATGTCGTTGCTAAGGACTATCTATGTCGTTACTAAAGACTATCTATGTCGTTGCTAAGGACTATCTATGTCGTTACTAAGGACTATCTATGTCGTTGCTAAGGACTATCTATGTCGTTGCTAAGGACTATCTATGTCGTTACTAAAGACTATCTATGTCGTTGCTAAGGACTATCTATGTCGTTAGTAAGGACTATCTATGTCGTTGCTAAGGACTATTTATGTCGTTGCTAAGGACTATCTATGTCGTTACAAAAGACTATCTATGTCGTTGCTAAGGACTATCTATGTCGTTGCTAAGGTTTATCTATGCCGTTGCTAAGGACTATCTATGTCGTTACTAAGGACTATCTATGTCGTTACTAAGGACTATCTATGTCGTTACTAAGGACTATCTATGTCGTTGCTAAGGACTATCTATGTCGTTACTAAAGACTATCTATGTCGTTGCTAAGGACTATCTATGTCGTTACTAAGGACTATCTATGTCGTTGCTGGGGACTATCTATGTCGTTGCTAAGGACTATCTATGTCGTTACTAAGGACTATCTATGTCGTTGCTAAGGACTATCTATGTCGTTACTAAGGACAATCTATGTCGTTGCTAAGGACTATCTATGTCGTTACTAAGGACTATCTATGTCGTTGCTAAGGACTATCTATGTCTCTACTAAGGACGATCTATGTCGTTACTAAGGACTATCGATTTCGTTACTAAGGACTTTCTCTGTCGTTACTAAAGACTATCTATGTCGTTGCTAAGGACTATCAATGTCGTTACTAAGGACTATCTATGTCGTTACTAAGGACTATCGATGTCGAAATTAAGGACTTTCTCTGGCGTTACTAAGGACTTTTCTGACGTTACTGAGGAATATCTATGTCGTTACTAAGAACTATCTATGCCGTTACTAAGGACTATCGATGGCGTTACTAAGGACTTTCTCTGTCGTTACTAAAGACTATCTATGTCGTTGCTATGGACTATCAATGTAGTTACTAAGGACTATTTATGTCGTTATTAAGGTCAATCGATATGGTTACTGAAGACTATCGATGTCGTTACTAAGGACTTTCTCTGGCGTTACTAAGGAATATCTATATCGTTACTAAGGAATATATTTTTCGATACGAAGGATATTATTTGGCGTTACTAAGGACTAACTATTTCGTTACTAAGGACTATCTATGTCGTTACTAAGGGCATTCTCTGGCGTTACTAAGGAATATCCATGTCGTTACTAAGAACTATCTATGTCGTTACTAAGGACTATCGATTTCGTTACTAAGGACTTTATCTGGCGTTACTAAGGACTATTTATGTCGTAACTATGGACTATCAATGTCGTTACTAAGGACTATCTATGTCGTTACTAAGGACTATCTATGTCGATACTAAGGGCTTTCTTTGGCGTTACTAAGGACTTTCTCTGGCGTTACTAACGACGATCTATGTCGTTACAAAGGACTATCGATGTCGTTACTAAGGACCATCTCTGTCGTTACTAAAGACTATCTATGTCGTTGCTAAGGACTATCTATGTCGTTACTAAGGACTATCTATGTCGTTACTAAGGACTATCTATGTCGTTACTAAGGACTATCTATGTCGTGGCTAAGGACTATCTATGTCGTTACTAGGGACTATCTATGTCGTTGCTAAGGACTATCTATGTCGTTACTAAGGACTATCTATGTCGTTGCTAAGGACTATCTATGTCGTTACTAAAGACTATCTATGTCGTTTCTAAGGACTATCTATGCCGTTACTAAGGACTATCTATGTCGTTGCTAAGGACTATCTATGTCGTTGCTAAGGACTATCTATGTCGTTGTTAAAGACTATCTATGTCGTTAATAAGGACTATCTATGTCGTTACTAAGGACTGTCTATGTCGTTGCTAAGGACTATCTATGTCGTTACTAAGGACTATCTATGTCGTTGCTAAGGACTATCTATGTCGTTGCTAAGGACTATCTATGTCGTTGCTAAGGACTATCTATGTCGTTACTAAGGACTATCTATGTCGTTACTAAGGACTATCTATGTCGTTGCTAAGGACTATCAATGTCGTTGCTAAGTACTATCTATGTCGTTGCTAAGGACTATCTATGTCGTTACTAAGGACTATCTATGTCGTTACTAATGACTATCTATGTCGTTGCTAAGGACTATCTATGTCGTTGCTAAGGACTATCTATGTCGTTACTAAGGATATCTATGTCGTTGCTAAGGACTATCTATGTCGTTACTAAGGACTATCTATGTCGTTGCTAAGGACTATCTATGTCGTTACTAAAGACTATCTATGTCGTTGCTAAGGACTATCTATGTCGTTACTAAGGACTATCTATGTCGTTGCTAAGGACTATCTATGTCGTTGCTAAGGACTATCTATGTCGTTGCTAAGGACTATCTATGTCGTTACTAAAGACTATCTATGTCGTTGCTAAGTACTATCTATGTCGTTGCTAAGGACGATCTATGTCGTTACAAAGGACTATCGATGTCGTTACTAAGGACTTTCTCTGTCGTTACTAAAGACTATCTATGTCGTTGCTAAGGACTATCTATGTTGTTACTAAGGACTATCTATGTCGTTACTAAGGACTATCTATGTCGTTACTAAGGACTATCTATGTCGTTGCTAAGGACTATCTATGTCGTTACTAAGGACTATCTATGTCGTTGCTAAGGACTATCTATGTCGTTGCTAAGGACTATCTATGTCGTTACTAAGGACTATCTATGTCGTTGCTAAGGACTATGTATGTCGTTACTAAAGACTATCTATGTCGTTTCTAAGGACTATCTATGCCGTTACTAAGGACTATCTATGTCGTTGCTAAGGACTATCTATGTCGTTGCTAAGGACTATCTATGCCGTTACTAAGGACTATCGATGACGTTACTAAGGACTTTCTCTGTCGTTTCTAAAGACTATCTATGTCGTTGCTATGGACTATCAATATCGTTACCAAGTACTATCTATGTCGTTAGTAAGGACTTTCTCTGGCGTTACTAAGGAATATCAATGTCGTTACTAAGGACTATCAATGTCGTTACTAAGGACCATCTATGTCGTTAGTAAGGACTATCTATGTCGTTGCTAAGGACTATTTATGTCGTTGCTAAGGACTATCTATGTCGTTACTAAAGACTATCTATGTCGTTACTAAGGACTATCTATGTCGTTGCTAAGGACTATCTATGTCGTTACTAAGGACTATCTATGTCGTTGCTAAGGACTATCTATGTCGTTACTAAAGACTATCTATGTCGTTGCTAAGGACTATCTATGTCGTTACTAAGGACTATCTATGTCGTTGCTAGGGACTATCTATGTCGTTGCTAAGGACTATCTATGTCGCTACTAAGGACTATCTATGTCGTTGCTAAGGACTATCTATGTCGTTACTAAGGACTATCTATGTCGTTGCTAAGGACTATCTATGTCGTTACTAAGGACTATCTATGTCGTTGCGAAGGACTATCTATGTCTCTACTAAGGACGATCTATGTCGTTACTAAGGACTATCGATTTCGTTACTAAGGACTTTCTCTGTCGTTAGTAAAGACTATCTATGTCGTTGCTAAGGATTATCAATGTCGTTACTAAGGACTATCTATGTCGTTACTAAGGACTATCGATGTCGAAACTAAGGACTTTCTCTGGCGTTACTAAGGACTTTCTCTGACGTTACTGAGGAATATCTATGTCGTTACTAAGAACTATCTATGCCGTTACTAATGACTACCGATGACGTTACTAAGGACTTTCTCTGTCGTTACTAAAGACTATCTATGTCGTTGCTATGGGCTATCAATGTCGTTACTAAGGACTATCTATGTCGTTATTAAGGACAATCGACATCGTTACTGAAGTTTATCGATGTCGTTACTAAGGACTTTCTCTGGCGTTACTAAGGAATATCTATATCGTTACTAAGGAATATCTTTTTCGATACGAAGAATATTATTTGGCGTTACTAAGGACTAACTATGTCGTTACTAAGGACTATCTATGTCGTTACTAAGGGCTTTCTCTGGCGTTACTAAGGAATATCCATGTCGTTACTAAGTACTATCTATGTCGTTACTAAGGACTTTATCTTTCGTTACTAAGGACTATTTATGTCGTAACTATGGACTATTAATGTCGTTACTAATGACTACCTATGTCGTTACTAAGGCCTATCTATGTCGATACTAAGGACTTTCTCTGGCGTTACTAAGGAATTTCTCTGGCGTTACTGAGGAATATCTATTTCGTTTCTAAGAACTATCTATGCCGTTACTAAGGACTATCGATGACGTTGCTAAGGACTTTCTCTGTCGTTACTAAGGACGATCTATGTCGTTACAAAGGACTATCGATGTCGTTACTAAGGACTTTCTCTGTCGTTTCTAAAGACTACCTATGTCGTTGCTAAGGACTATCTATGTCGTTACTAAGGACTATCTATGTCGTTACTAAGGACTATCTATGTCGTTACTAAGGACTATCTATGTCTTTGCTAAGGACTATCTATGTCGTTACTAAGGACTATCTATGTCGTTGCTAAGGACTATCTATGTCGTTACTAAAGACTATCTATGTCGTTTCTAAGGACTATCTATGCCGTTACTAAGGACTATCTATGTCGTTGCTAAGGACTATCTATGTCGTTGCTAAGGTTTATCTATGTCGTTGCTAAGGACTATCTATGTCGTTACTAAGGACTATCTATGTCGTTGCTAAGGACTATCTATGTCGTTACTAAGGACTATCTATGTCGTTGCTAAGGACTATCTATGTCGTTACTAAAGACTATCTATGTCGTTACTAAGGACTATCTATGTCGTTACTAAGGACTATCT
Organism: Prosapia bicincta; assembly: GCA_036971475.1. Classification (NCBI taxonomy): domain Eukaryota; kingdom Metazoa; phylum Arthropoda; class Insecta; order Hemiptera; family Cercopidae; genus Prosapia; species Prosapia bicincta. The sequence continues at coordinate 51,360,761 of JBAIZL010000006.1, forward strand.
ATGTCGTTGCTAAGGACTATCTATGTCGTTACTAAGGACTCCCTATGTCGTTGCTAAGGACTATCTATGTCGTTACTAAGGACTATCTATGTCGTTGCTAAGGACTATCTATGTCGTTACTAAGGACTATCTATGTCGTTGCTAAGGACTATCTATGTCGTTACTAAAGACTATCTCTGTCGTTGCTAAGGACTATCAATGTCGTTACTAAGGACTATCTATGTCGTTGCTAAGGACTATCTATGTCGTTGCTAAGGACTATCTATGTCGTTGCTATGGACTATCTATGTCGTTACTAAAGACTATCTATGTCGTTGCTAAGGACTATCTATGTCGTTACTAAGGACTATCTATGTCGTTGCTAAGAACTATCTATGTCGTTACTAAAGATAATCTATGTCGTTGCTAAGGACTATCTATGTCGTTACTAAGGACTATCTATGTCGTTGCTAAGGACTATCTATGTCGTTGCTAAGGACTATCTATGTCGTTGCTAAGGACTATCTATGTCGTTACTAAAGACTATCTATGTCGTTGCTAAGGACTATCAATGTCGTTACTAAGGACTATCTATGTCGTTACTAAGGACTATCTATGTCGATACTAAGGACTTCCTCTGGCGTTACTAAGGATTTTCTCTGGCGTTACTGAGGAATATCTATGTCGTTACTTAGAACTATATATGCCGTTACTAAGGACTATCGATGACGTTACTAAGGACTATCTATGTCGTTGCTAAGGACTATCTATGTCGTTGCTAAAGACTATCTATGTCGTTACTAAGGACTATCTATGTCGTTACTAAGGACTATCTATGTCGTTGCTAAGGACTATCTATGTCGTTGCTAAGGACTATCTATGTCGTTACTAAGGACTATCTATGTCGTTGCTAAGGACTATCTATGTCGTTACTAAAGACTATCTATGTTGTTGCTAAGGACTATCTATGTCGTTACTATGGGCTATCTATGTCGTTGCTAAGGAATATCTATGTCGTTTCTAAGGACTATCTATGTCGTTGCTAAGGACCATCTATGTCGTTACTAAGTACTATCTATGTCGTTGCTAAGGACTATCTATGTCGTTACTAAGGACTATCTATGTCGTTACTAATGACTATCTATGTCGTTGCTAAGGACTATCTATGTCGTTACTAAGGACTATCTATGACGTTGCTAAGGACTATCTATGTTGTTACTAAGGACTATCTATGTTGTTGCTAAGGACTATCTATGTCGTTGCTAAGGGCTATCTATGTCGTTGCTAAGGACTATCTATGTCGTTTCTAAGGACTATCTATGTCGTTGCTAAGGACCATCTATGTCGTTACTAAGTACTATCTATGTCCTTGCTAAGGACTATCTATGTCGTTACTAAGGACTATCGATGTCGTTACTAATGACTATCTATGTCGTTGCTAAGGACTATCTATGTCGTTGCTAAGGACTATCTATGTCGTTACTAAGGACTATCTATGTCGTTGCTAAGGACTATGTATGTCGTTACTAAGGACTATCTATGTCGTTGCTAAGAACTATCTATGTCGTTACTAAAGATAATCTATGTCGTTGCTAAGGACTATCTATGTCGTTACTAAGGACTATCTATGTCGTTGCTAAGAACTATCTATGTCGTTGCTAAGGACTATCTATGTCGTTGCTAAGGACTATCTATGTCGTTACTAAAGACTATCTATGTCGTTGCTAAGGACTATCAATGTCGTTACTAAGGACTATCTATGTCGTTACTAAGGACTATCTATGTCGATACTAAGGACTTCCTCTGGCGTTACTAAGGATTTTCTCTGGCGTTACTGAGGTATATCTATGTCGTGGCTAAGGACTATCTATGTCGTTACTAGGGACTATCTATGTCGTTGCTAAGGACTATCTATGTCGTTACTAAGGACTATCTATGTCGTTGCTAAGGACTATCTATGTCGTTACTAAAGACTATCTATGTCGTTTCTAAGGACTATCTATGCCGTTACTAAGGACTATCTATGTCGTTGCTAAGGACTATCTATGTCGTTGCTAAGGACTATCTATGTCGTTGCTAAAGACTATCTATGTCGTTAATAAGGACTATCTATGTCGTTACTAAGGACTCTCTATGTCGTTGCTAAGGACTATCTATGTCGTTGCTAAGGACTATCTATGTCGTTACTAAGGACTATCTATGTCGTTGCTAAGGACTATCTATGTCGTTACTAAGGACTATCTATGTCGTTGCTAAGGACTATCTATGTCGTTGCTAAGGACTATCTATGTCGTTGCTAAGGACTATCTATGTCGTTACTAAGGACTATCTATGTCGTTACTAAGGACTATCTATGTCGTTGCTAAGGACTATCAATGTCGTTGCTAAGTACTATCTATGTCGTTGCTAAGGACTATCTATGTCGTTACTAAGGACTATCTATGTCGTTACTAATGACTATCTATGTCGTTGCTAAGGACTATCTATGTCGTTGCTAAGGACTATCTATGTCGTTACTAAGGACTATCTATGTCGTTACTAAGGACTATCTATGTCGTTGCTAAGGACTATCAATGTCGTTGCTAAGTACTATCTATGTCGTTGCTAAGGACTATCTATGTCGTTACTAAGGACTATCTATGTCGTTACTAATGACTATCTATGTCGTTGCTAAGAACTATCTATGTCGTTGCTAAGGACTATCTATGTCGTTACTAAGGATATCTATGTCGTTGCTAAGGACTATCTATGTCGTTACTAAGGACTATCTATGTCGTTGCTAAGGACTATCTATGTCGTTACTAAAGACTATCTATGTCGTTGCTAAGGACTATCTATGTCGTTACTAAGGACTATCTATGTCGTTGCTAAGGACTATCTATGTCGTTGCTAAGGACTATCTATGTCGTTGCTAAGGACTATCTATGTCGTTACTAAAGACTATCTATGTCGTTGCTAAGGACTATCTATGTCGTTAGTAAGGACTATCTATGTCGTTGCTAAGGACTATTTATGTCGTTGCTAAGGACTATCTATGTCGTTACTAAAGACTATCTATGTCGTTGCTAAGGACTATCTATGTCGTTGCTAAGGTTTATCTATGCCGTTGCTAAGGACTATCTATGTCGTTACTAAGGACTATCTATGTCGTTACTAAGGACTATCTATGTCGTTACTAAGGACTATCTATGTCGTTGCTAAGGACTATCTATGTCGTTACTAAAGACTATCTATGTCGTTGCTAAGGACTATCTATGTCGTTACTAAGGACTATCTATGTCGTTGCTGGGGACTATCTATGTCGTTGCTAAGGACTATCTATGTCGTTACTAAGGACTATCTATGTCGTTGCTAAGGACTATCTATGTCGTTACTAAGGACAATCTATGTCGTTGCTAAGGACTATCTATGTCGTTACTAAGGACTATCTATGTCGTTGCTAAGGACTATCTATGTCTCTACTAAGGACGATCTATGTCGTTACTAAGGACTATCGATTTCGTTACTAAGGACTTTCTCTGTCGTTACTAAAGACTATCTATGTCGTTGCTAAGGACTATCAATGTCGTTACTAAGGACTATCTATGTCGTTACTAAGGACTATCGATGTCGAAATTAAGGACTTTCTCTGGCGTTACTAAGGACTTTTCTGACGTTACTGAGGAATATCTATGTCGTTACTAAGAACTATCTATGCCGTTACTAAGGACTATCGATGGCGTTACTAAGGACTTTCTCTGTCGTTACTAAAGACTATCTATGTCGTTGCTATGGACTATCAATGTAGTTACTAAGGACTATTTATGTCGTTATTAAGGTCAATCGATATGGTTACTGAAGACTATCGATGTCGTTACTAAGGACTTTCTCTGGCGTTACTAAGGAATATCTATATCGTTACTAAGGAATATATTTTTCGATACGAAGGATATTATTTGGCGTTACTAAGGACTAACTATTTCGTTACTAAGGACTATCTATGTCGTTACTAAGGGCATTCTCTGGCGTTACTAAGGAATATCCATGTCGTTACTAAGAACTATCTATGTCGTTACTAAGGACTATCGATTTCGTTACTAAGGACTTTATCTGGCGTTACTAAGGACTATTTATGTCGTAACTATGGACTATCAATGTCGTTACTAAGGACTATCTATGTCGTTACTAAGGACTATCTATGTCGATACTAAGGGCTTTCTTTGGCGTTACTAAGGACTTTCTCTGGCGTTACTAACGACGATCTATGTCGTTACAAAGGACTATCGATGTCGTTACTAAGGACCATCTCTGTCGTTACTAAAGACTATCTATGTCGTTGCTAAGGACTATCTATGTCGTTACTAAGGACTATCTATGTCGTTACTAAGGACTATCTATGTCGTTACTAAGGACTATCTATGTCGTGGCTAAGGACTATCTATGTCGTTACTAGGGACTATCTATGTCGTTGCTAAGGACTATCTATGTCGTTACTAAGGACTATCTATGTCGTTGCTAAGGACTATCTATGTCGTTGCTAAGGACTATCTATGTCGTTACTAAAGACTATCTATGTCGTTGCTAAGGACTATCTATGTCGTTACTAAGGACTATCTATGTCGTTGCTAAGGACTATCTATGTCGTTGCTAAGGACTATCTATGTCGTTGCTAAGGACTATCTATGTCGTTACTAAAGACTATCTATGTCGTTGCTAAGGACTATCTATGTCGTTAGTAAGGACTATCTATGTCGTTGCTAAGGACTATTTATGTCGTTGCTAAGGACTATCTATGTCGTTACTAAAGACTATCTATGTCGTTGCTAAGGACTATCTATGTCGTTGCTAAGGTTTATCTATGCCGTTGCTAAGGACTATCTATGTCGTTACTAAGGACTATCTATGTCGTTACTAAGGACTATCTATGTCGTTACTAAGGACTATCTATGTCGTTGCTAAGGACTATCTATGTCGTTACTAAAGACTATCTATGTCGTTGCTAAGGACTATCTATGTCGTTACTAAGGACTATCTATGTCGTTGCTGGGGACTATCTATGTCGTTGCTAAGGACTATCTATGTCGTTACTAAGGACTATCTATGTCGTTGCTAAGGACGATCTATGTCGTTACTAAGGACTATCGATTTCGTTACTAAGGACTTTCTCTGTCGTTACTAAAGACTATCTATGTCGTTGCTAAGGACTATCAATGTCGTTACTAAGGACTATCTATGTCGTTACTAAGGACTATCGATGTCGAAATTAAGGACTTTCTCTGGCGTTACTAAGGACTTTTCTGACGTTACTGAGGAATATCTATGTCGTTACTAAGAACTATCTATGCCGTTACTAAGGACTATCGATGGCGTTACTAAGGACTTTCTCTGTCGTTACTAAAGACTATCTATGTCGTTGCTATGGACTATCAATGTAGTTACTAAGGACTATTTATGTCGTTATTAAGGTCAATCGATATGGTTACTGAAGACTATCGATGTCGTTACTAAGGACTTTCTCTGGCGTTACTAAGGAATATCTATATCGTTACTAAGGAATATATTTTTCGATACGAAGGATATTATTTGGCGTTACTAAGGACTAACTATTTCGTTACTAAGGACTATCTATGTCGTTACTAAGGGCATTCTCTGGCGTTACTAAGGAATATCCATGTCGTTACTAGGAACTATCTATGTCGTTACTAAGGACTATCGATTTCGTTACTAAGGACTTTATCTGGCGTTACTAAGGACTATTTATGTCGTAACTATGGACTATCAATGTCGTTACTAAGGACTATCTATGTCGTTACTAAGGACTATCTATGTCGATACTAAGGGCTTTCTTTGGCGTTACTAAGGACTTTCTCTGGCGTTACTAACGACGATCTATGTCGTTACAAAGGACTATCGATGTCGTTACTAAGGGCATTCTCTGGCGTTACTAAGGAATATCCATGTCGTTACTAAGAACTATCTATGTCGTTACTAAGGACTATCGATTTCGTTACTAAGGACTTTATCTGGCGTTACTAAGGACTATTTATGTCGTAACTATGGACTATCAATGTCGTTACTAAGGACTATCTATGTCGTTACTAGGGACTATCTATGTCGTTGCTAAGGACTATCTATGTCGTTACTAAGGACTATCTATGTCGTTGCTAAGGACTATCTATGTCGTTACTAAAGACTATCTATGTCGTTTCTAAGGACTATCTATGCCGTTACTAAGGACTATCTATGTCGTTGCTAAGGACTATCTATGTCGTTGCTAAGGACTATCTATGTCGTTGCTAAAGACTATCTATGTCGTTAATAAGGACTATCTATGTCGTTACTAAGGACTGTCTATGTCGTTGCTAAGGACTATCTATGTCGTTACTAAGGACTATCTATGTCGTTGCTAAGGACTATCTATGTCGTTGCTAAGGACTATCTATGTCGTTGCTAAGGACTATCTATGTCGTTACTAAGGACTATCAATGTCGTTACTAAGGACTATCTATGTCGTTGCTAAGGACTATCAATGTCGTTGCTAAGTACTATCTATGTCGTTGCTAAGGACTATCTATGTCGTTACTAAGGACTATCTATGTCGTTACTAATGACTATCTATGTCGTTGCTAAGGACTATCTATGTCGTTGCTAAGGACTATCTATGTCGTTACTAAGGATATCTATGTCGTTGCTAAGGACTATCTATGTCGTTACTAAGGACTATCTATGTCGTTGCTAAGGACTATCTATGTCGTTACTAAAGACTATCTATGTCGTTGCTAAGGACTATCTATGTCGTTACTAAGGACTATCTATGTCGTTGCTAAGGACTATCTATGTCGTTGCTAAGGACTATCTATGTCGTTGCTAAGGACTATCTATGTCGTTACTAAAGACTATCTATGTCGTTGCTAAGTACTATCTATGTCGTTGCCAAGGACTATCTATGTCGTTACTAAAGACTATGTATGTCGTTGCTAAGGACTATCTATGTCGTTACTAAGGACTATCTATGTCGTTGCTAGGGACTATCTATGTCGTTGCTAAGGACTATCTATGTCGTTACTAAGGACTATCTATGTCGTTGCTAAGGACTATCTATGTCGTTACTAAGGACTATCTATGTCGTTGCTAAGGACTATCTATGTCGTTACTAAGGACTATCTATGTCGTTGCTAAGGACTATCTATGTCTCTACTAAGGACGATCTATGTCGTTACTAAGGACTATCGATTTCGTTACTAAGGACTTTCTCTGTCGTTACTAAAGACTATCTATGTCGTTGCTAAGGACTATCAATGTCGTTACTAAGGACTATCTATGTCGTTACTAAGGACTATCGATGTCGAAACTAAGGACTATCTATGTCGTTATTAAGGACAATCGATATCGTTACTGAAGTTTATCGATTTCGTTACTAAGGACTTTCTCTGGCGTTACTAAGGAATATCTATATCGTTACTAAGGAATATCTTTTTCGATACGAAGGATATTATTTGGCGTTACTAAGGACTAACTATGTCGTTACTAAGGACTATCTATGTCGTTACTAAGGGCTTTCCCTGGCGTTACTAAGGAATATCCATGTCGTTACTAAGTACTATCTATGTCGTTACTAAGGACTTTATCTGGTGTTACTAAGGACTATTTATGTCGTAACTATGGACTATCAATGTCGTTACTAATGACTATCTATGTCGTTACTAAGGCCTATCTATGTCGATACTAAGGACTTTCTCTGGCGTTACTAAGGAATTTCTCTGGCGTTACTGAGGAATATCTATGTCGTTTCTAAGAACTATCTATGCCGTTACTAAGGACTATCGATGACGTTACTAAGGACTTTCTCTGTCGTTACTAAGGACGATCTATGTCGTTACAAAGGACTATCGATGTCGTTACTAAGGACATTCTCTGTCGTTACTAAAGACTATCTATGTCGTTGCTAAGGACTATCTATGTCGTTACTAAGGACTATCTATGTCGTTACTAAGGACTATCTATGTCGTTACTAAGGACTACCTATGTCGTTGCTAAGGACTATCTATGTCTTTGCTAAGGACTATCTATGTCGTTACTAAGGACTATCTATGTCGTTGCTAAGGACTATCTATGTCGTTACTAAGGACTATCTATGTCGTTGCTAAGGACTATCTATGTCGTTACTAAAGACTATCTATGTCGTTGCTAAGGACTATCGATGTCGTTACTAAGGACATTCTCTGTCGTTACTAAAGACTATCTATGTCGTTGCTAAGGACTATCTATGTCGTTACTAAGGACTATCTATGTCGTTACTAAGGACTATCTATGTCGTTACTAAGGACTATCTATGTCGTTGCTAAGGACTATCTATGTCGTTGCAAAGGACTATCTATGTCGTTACTAAAGACTATCTATGTCGTTGCTAAGGACTATCTATGTCGTTACTAAGGACTATCTATGTCGTTGCTAAGGACTATTTATGTCGTTGCTAAGGACTATCTATGTTGTTACTAAAGACTATCTATGTCGTTGCTAAGGACTATCTATGTCGTTGCTAAGGTTTATCTATGTCGTTGCTAAGGACTATCTATGTCGTTACTAAGGACTATCTATGTCGTTGCTAAGGACTATCTATGTCGTTACTAAGGACTATCTATGTCGTTGCTAAGGACGATCTATGTCGTTACAAAGGACTATCGATGTCGTTACTAAGGACTTTCTCTGTCGTTACTAAAGACTATCTATGTCGTTGCTAAGGACTATCTATGTTGTTACTAAGGACTATCTATGTCGTTACTAAGGACTATCTATGTCGTTACTAAGGACTATCTATGTCGTTGCTAAGGACTATCTATGTCGTTGCTAAGGACTATCTATGTCGTTACTAAGGACTATCTATGTCGTTGCTAAGGACTATGTATGTCGTTACTAAAGACTATCTATGTCATTTCTAAGGACTATCTATGCCGTTACTAAGGACTATCTATGTCGTTGCTAAGGACTATCTATGTCGTTGCTAAGGACTATCTATGCCGTTACTAAGGACTATCGATGACGTTACTAAGGACTTTCTCTGTCGTTTCTAAAGACTATCTATGTCGTTGCTATGGACTATCAATATCATTACCAAGTACTATCTATGTCGTTAGTAAGGACTTTCTCTGGCGTTACTAAGGAATATCAATGTCGTTACTAAGGACTATCAGTGTCGTTACTAAGGACTATCTATGTCGTTAGTAAGGACTATCTATGTCGTTGCTAAGGACTATTTATGTCGTTGCTAAGGACTATCTATGTCGTTACTAAAGACTATCTATGTCGTTGCTAAGGACTATCTATGTCGTTGCTAAGGTTTATCTATGCCGTTGCTAAGGACTATCTATGTCGTTACTAAGGACTATCTATGTCGTTGCTAAGGACTATCTATGTCGTTACTAAGGACTATCTATGTCGTTGCTAAGGACTATCTATGTCGTAACTAAAGACTATCTATGTCGTTGCTAAGGACTATCTATGTCGTTACTAAGGACTATCTATGTCGTTGCCAGGTACTATCTATGTCGTTGCTAAGGACTATCTATGTCGTTACTAAGGACTATCTATGTCGTTGCTAAGGACTATCTATGTCGTTACTAAGGACTATCTATGTCGTTGCTAAGGACTATCTATGTCGTTACTAAGGACTATCTATGTCGTTGCAAAGGACTATCTATGTCTCTACTAAGGACGATCTATGTCGTTACTAAGGACTATCGATTTCGTTACTAAGGACTTTCTCTGTCGTTACTAAAGACTATCTATGTCGTTGCTAAGGATTATCAATGTCGTTACTAAGGACTATCTATGTCGTTACTAAGGACTATCGATGTCGAAACTAAGGACTTTCTCTGGCGTTACTAAGGACTTTCTCTGACGTTACTGAGGAATATCTATGTCGTTTCTTAAGAACTATCTATGCCGTTACTAAGGACTACCGATGACGTTACTAAGGACTTTCTCTGTCGTTACTAAAGGCTATCTATGTCGTTGCTATGGGCTATCAATGTCGTTACTAAGGACTATCTATGTCGTTATTAAGGACAATCGACATCGTTACTGAAGTTTATCGATGTCGTTACTAAGGACTTTCTCTGGCGTTACTAAGGAATATCTATATCGTTACTAAGGAATATCTTTTTCGATACGAAGAATATTATTTGGCGTTACTAAGGACTAACTATGTCGTTACTAAGGACTATCTATGTCGTTACTAAGGGCTTTCTCTTTCGTTACTAAGGAATATCCATGTCGTTACTAAGTACTATCTATGTCGTTACTAAGGACTTTATCTGGCGTTACTAAGGACTATTTATGTCGTAACTATGGACTATCAATGTCGTTACTAATGACTACCTATGTCGTTACTAAGGCCTATCTATGTCGATACTAAGGACTTTCTCTGGCGTTACTAAGGAATTTCTCTGGCGTTACTGAGGAATATCTATGTCGTTTCTAAGAACTATCTATGCCGTTACTAAGGACTATCGATGACGTTGCTAAGGACTTTCTCTGTCGTTACTAAGGACGATCTATGTCGTTACAAAGGACTATCGATGTCGTTACTAAGGACTTTCTCTGTCGTTACTAAAGACTACCTATGTCGTTGCTAAGGACTATCTATGTCGTTACTAAGGACTATCTATGTCGTTACTAAGGACTATCTATGTCGTTACTAAGGACTATCTATGTCGTTGCTAAGGACTATCTATGTCGTTGCTAAGGACTATCTATGTCGTTACTAAGGACTATCTATGTCGTTGCTAAGGACTATCTATGTCGTTACTAAAGACTATCTATGTCGTTACTAAGGACTATCTATGTCGTTGCTAAGGACTATCTATGTCGTTGCTAAGGACTATCTATGTCGTTACTAAGGACTACCTATGTCGTTGCTAAGGACTATCTATGTCGTTGCTAAGGACTATCTATGTCGTTACTAAGGACTATCTATGTCGTTGCTAAGGACTATCTATGTCGTTACTAAGGACTATCTATGTCGTTGCTAAGGACCATCTATGTCGTTACTAAAGACTATCTCTGTCGTTGCTAAGGACTATCAATGTCGTTACTAAGGACTATCTATGTCGTTGCTAAGGACTATCTATGTCGTTGCTAAGGACTATATATGTCGTTGCTATGGACTATCTATGTCGTTACTAAAGACTATCTATGTCGTTGCTAAGGACTATCTATGTCGTTACTAAGGACTATCTATGTCGTTGCTAAGGACTATCTATGTCGTTACTAAAGACTATCTATGTCGTTGCTAAGGACTATTTATGTCGTTGCTAAGGACTATCTATGTTCTTACTAAAGACTATCTATGTCGTTGCTAAGGACTATCTATGTCGTTGCTAAGGTTTATCTATGTCGTTGCTAAGGACTATCTATGTCGTTACTAAGGACTATCTATGTCGTTGCTAAGGACTATCTATGTCGTTACTAAGGACTATCTATGTCGTTACTAAGGGCTTTCCCTGGCGTTACTAAGGAATATCCATGTCGTTACTAAGTACTATCTATGTCGTTACTAAGGACTTTATCTGGCGTTACTAAGGACTATTTATGTCGTAACTATGGACTATCAATGTCGTTACTAATGACTATCTATGTCGTTACTAAGGCCTATCTATGTCGATACTAAGGACTTTCTCTGGCGTTACTAAGGAATTTCTCTGGCGTTACTGAGGAATATCTATGTCGTTTCTAAGAACTATCTATGGCCGTTACTAAGGACTATCGATGACGTTACTAAGGACTTTCTCTGTCGTTACTAAGGACGATCTATGTCGTTACAAAGGACTATCGATGTCGTTACTAAGGACTTTCTCTGTCGTTACTAAAGACTATCTATGTCGTTGCTAAGGACTATCTATGTCGTTACTAAGGACTATCTATGTCGTTACTAAGGACTATCTATGTCGTTACTAAGGACTACCTATGTCGTTGCTAAGGACTATCTATGTCGTTGCTAAGGACTATCTATGTCGTTACTAAGGACTATCTATGTCGTTGCTAAGGACTATCTATGTCGTTACTAAGGACTATCTATGTCGTTGCTAAGGACTATCTATGTCGTTACTAAAGACTATCTATGTCGTTGCTAAGGACTATCAATGTCGTTACTAAGGACTATCTTTGTCGTTGCTAAGGACTATCTATGTCGTTGCTAAGGACTATCTATGTCGTTGCAAAGGACTATCTATGTCGTTACTAAAGACTATCTATGTCGTTGCTAAGGACTATCTATGTCGTTACTAAGGACTATCTATGTCGTTGCTAAGGACTATTTATGTCGTTGCTAAGGACTATCTATGTTGTTACTAAAGACTATCTATGTCGTTGCTAAGGACTATCTATGTCGTTGCTAAGGTTTATCTATGTCGTTGCTAAGGACTATCTATGTCGTTACTAAGGACTATCTATGTCGTTGCTAAGGACTATCTATGTCGTTACTAAGGACTATCTATGTCGTTGCTAAGGACGATCTATGTCGTTACAAAGGACTATCGATGTCGTTACTAAGGACTTTCTCTGTCGTTACTAAAGACTATCTATGTCGTTGCTAAGGACTATCTATGTTGTTACTAAGGACTATCTATGTCGTTACTAAGGACTATCTATGTCGTTACTAAGGACTATCTATGTCGTTGCTAAGGACTATCTATGTCGTTACTAAGGACTATCTATGTCGTTGCTAAGGACTATCTATGTCGTTGCTAAGGCCTATCTATGTCGTTACTAAGGACTATCTATGTCGTTGCTAAGGACTATCTATGTCGTTACTAAGGACTATCTATGTTGTTGCTAAGGACTATCTATGTCGTTGCTAAGGACTATCTATGTCGTTACTAAGGACTATCTATGTCGTTGCTAAGGACTATGTATGTCGTTACTAAAGACTATCTATGTCATTTCTAAGGACTATCTATGCCGTTACTAAGGACTATCTATGTCGTTGCTAAGGACTATCTATGTCGTTGCTAAGGACTATCTATGCCGTTACTAAGGACTATCGATGACGTTACTAAGGACTTTCTCTGTCGTTTCTAAAGACTATCTATGTCGTTGCTATGGACTATCAATATCATTACCAAGTACTATCTATGTCGTTAGTAAGGACTTTCTCTGGCGTTACTAAGGAATATCAATGTCGTTACTAAGGACTATCAGTGTCGTTACTAAGGACTATCTATGTCGTTAGTAAGGACTATCTATGTCGTTGCTAAGGACTATTTATGTCGTTGCTAAGGACTATCTATGTCGTTACTAAAGACTATCTATGTCGTTGCTAAGGACTATCTATGTCGTTGCTAAGGTTTATCTATGCCGTTGCTAAGGACTATCTATGTCGTTACTAAGGACTATCTATGTCGTTGCTAAGGACTATCTATGTCGTTACTAAGGACTATCTATGTCGTTGCTAAGGACTATCTATGTCGTAACTAAAGACTATCTATGTCGTTGCTAAGGACTATCTATGTCGTTACTAAGGACTATCTATGTCGTTGCTAGGTACTATCTATGTCGTTGCTAAGGACTATCTATGTCGTTACTAAGGACTATCTATGTCGTTGCTAAGGACTATCTATGTCGTTACTAAGGACTATCTATGTCGTTGCTAAGGACTATCTATGTCGTTACTAAGGACTATCTATGTCGTTGCAAAGGACTATCTATGTCTCTACTAAGGACGATCTATGTCGTTACTAAGGACTATCGATTTCGTTACTAAGGACTTTCTCTGTCGTTACTAAAGACTATCTATGTCGTTGCTAAGGATTATCAATGTCGTTACTAAGGACTATCTATGTCGTTACTAAGGACTATCGATGTCGAAACTAAGGACTTTCTCTGGCGTTACTAAGGACTTTCTCTGACGTTACTGAGGAATATCTATGTCGTTTCTTAAGAACTATCTATGCCGTTACTAAGGACTACCGATGACGTTACTAAGGACTTTCTCTGTCGTTACTAAAGACTATCTATGTCGTTGCTATGGGCTATCAATGTCGTTACTAAGGACTATCTATGTCGTTATTAAGGACAATCGACATCGTTACTGAAGTTTATCGATGTCGTTACTAAGGACTTTCTCTGGCGTTACTAAGGAATATCTATATCGTTACTAAGGAATATCTTTTTCGATACGAAGAATATTATTTGGCGTTACTAAGGACTAACTATGTCGTTACTAAGGACTATCTATGTCGTTACTAAGGACTATCTATGTCGTTGCTAAGGACTATCTATGTCGTTACTAAGGACTATCTATGTCGTTGCTAAGGACTATCTATGTCGTTACTAAAGACTATCTCTGTCGTTGCTAAGGACTATCAATGTCGTTACTAAGGACTATCTATGTCGTTGCTAAGGACTATCTATGTCGTTGCTAAGGACTATATATGTCGTTGCTATGGACTATCTATGTCGTTACTAAAGACTATCTATGTCGTTGCTAAGGACTATCTATGTCGTTACTAAGGACTATCTATGTCGTTGCTAAGGACTATCTATGTCGTTACTAAAGACTATCTATGTCGTTGCTAAAGACTATTTACGTCGTTGCTAAGGACTATCTATGTTCTTACTAAAGACTATCTATGTCGTTGCTAAGGACTATCTATGTCGTTGCTAAGGTTTATCTATGTCGTTGCTAAGGACTATCTATGTCGTTACTAAGGACTATCTATGTCGTTGCTAAGGACTATCTATGTCGTTACTAAGGACTATCTATGTCGTTGCTAAGGACGATCTATGTCGTTACAAAGGACTATCGATGTCGTTACTAAGGACTTTCTCTGTCGTTACTAAAGACTATCTATGTCGTTGCTAAGGACTATCTATGTTGTTACTAAGGACTATCTATGTCGTTACTAAGGACTATCTATGTCGTTACTAAGGACTATCTATGTCGTTGCTAAGGACTATCTATGTCGTTACTAAAGACTATCTATGTCGTTACTAAGGACTATCTATGTCGTTGCTAAGGACTATCTATGTCGTTGCTAAGGACTATCTATGTCGTTACTAAGGACTACCTATGTCGTTGCTAAGGACTATCTATGTCGTTGCTAAGGACTATCTATGTCGTTACTAAGGACTATCTATGTCGTTGCTCAGGACTATCTATGTCGTTACTAAGGACTATCTATGTCGTTGCTAAGGACTATCTATGTCGTTACTAAAGACTATCTATGTCGTTGCTAAGGACTATCTATGTCGTTGCTAAGGTTTATCTATGTCGTTGCTAAGGACTATCTATGTCGTTACTAAGGACTATCTATGTCGTTGCTAAGGTCTATCTATGTCGTTACTAAGGACTATCTATGTCGTTGCTAAGGACGATCTATGTCGTTACAAAGGACTATCGATGTCGTTACTAAGGACTTTCTCTGTCGTTACTAAAGACTATCTATGTCGTTGCTAAGGACTATCTATGTTGTTACTAAGGACTATCTATGTCGTTACTAAGGACTATCTATGTCGTTACTAAGGACTATCTATGTCGTTGCTAAGGACTATCTATGTCGTTACTAAGGACTATCTATGTCGTTGCTAAGGACTATCTATGTCGTTGCTAAGGCCTATCTATGTCGTTACTAAGGACTATCTATGTCGTTGCTAAGGACTATCTATGTCGTTACTAAGGACTATCTATGTCGTTGCTAAGGACAATCTATGTCGTTGCTAAGGACTATCTATGTCGTTACTAAGGACTATCTATGTCGTTGCTAAGGACTATGTATGTCGTTACTAAAGACTATCTATGTCGTTTCTAAGGACTATCTATGCCGTTACTAAGTACTATCTATGTCGTTGCTAAGGACTATCTATGTCGTTGCTAAGGACTATCTATGCCGTTACTAAGGACTATCGATGACGTTACTAAGGACTTTCTCTGTCGTTTCTAAAGACTATCTATGTCGTTGCTATGGACTATCAATATCGTTACCAAGTTCTATCTATGTCGTTAGTAAGGACTTTCTCTGGCGTTACTAAGGAATATCAATGTCGTTACTAAGGACTATCAATGTCGTTACTAAGGACTATCTATGTCGTAAGTAAGGACTATCTATGTCGTTGCTAAGGACTATTTATGTCGTTGCTAAGGACTATCTATGTCGTTACTAAAGATTATCTATGTCGTTGCTAAGGACTATCTATGTCGTTGCTAAGGTTTATCTATGCCGTTGCTAAGGACTATCTATGTCGTTACTAAGGACTATCTATGTCGTTGCTAAGGACTATCTATGTCGTTACTAAGGACTATCTATGTCGTTGCTAAGGACTATCTATGTCGTTACTAAAGACTATCTATGTCGTTGCTAAGGACTATCTATGTCGTTACTAAGGACTATCTATGTCGTTGCTAGGGACTATCTATGTCGTTGCTAAGGACTATCTATGTCGTTACTAAGGACTATCTATGTCGTTGCTAAGGACTATCTATGTCGTTACTAAGGACTATCTATGTCGTTACTAAGGCCTATCTATGTCGATACTAAGGACTTTCTCTGGCGTTACTAAGGAATTTCTCTGGCGTTACTGAGGAATATCTATGTCGTTTCTAAGAACTATCTATGCCGTTACTAAGGACTATCGCTGACGTTACTAAGGACTTTCTCTGTCGTTACTAAGGACGATCTATGTCGTTACAAAGGACTATCGATGTCGTTACTAAGGACTTTCTCTGTCGTTACTAAAGACTATCTATGTCGTTGCTAAGGACTATCTATGTCGTTACTAAGGACTATCTATGTCGTTACTAAGGACTATCTATGTCGTTACTAAGGACTATCTATGTCGTTGCTAAGGACTATCTATGTCGTTGCTAAGGACAATCTATGTCGTAACTAAGGACTATCTATGTCGTTGCTAAGGATTATCTATGTCAATACTAAAGGCTATCTATGTCGTTTCTAAGGACTATCTATGCCGTTACTAAGGACTATCTATGTCGTTGCTAAGGACTATCTATGTCGTTGCTAAGGTTTATCTATGTCGTTGCTAAGGACTATCTATGTCGTTACTAAGGACTATCTATGTCGTTGCTAAGGACTATCTATGTCGTTACTAAGGACTATCTATGTCGTTGCTAAGGACTATCTATGTCGTTACTAAAGACTATCTATGTCGTTGCTAAGGACTATCTATGTCGTTACTAAGGACTATCTATGTCGTTGCTAAGGACTATCTATGTCGTTACTAAGGACTACCTATGTCGTTGCTAAGGACTATCTATGTCGTTGCTAAGGACTATCTACGTCGTTACTAAGGACTATCTATGTCGTTGCTAAGGACTATCTATGTCGTTACTAAGGACTATCTATGTCGTTGCTACGGACTATCTATGTCGTTACTAAAGACTATCTCTGTCGTTGCTAAGGACTATCAATGTCGTTACTAAGGACTATCTATGTCGTTGCTAAGGACTATCTATGTCGTTGCTAAGGACTATCTATGTCGTTGCTATGGACTATCTATGTCGTTACTAAAGACTATCTATGTCGTTGCTAAGGACTATCTATGTCGTTACTAAGGACTATCTATGTCGTTGCTAAGGACTATTTATGTCGTTGCTATGGACTATCTATGTTGTTACTAAAGACTATCTATGTCGTTGCTAAGGACTATCTATGTCGTTGCTAAGGTTTATCTATGTCGTTGCTAAGGACTATCTATGTCGTTACTAAGGACTATCTATGTCGTTGCTAAGGACTATCTATGTCGTTACTAAGGACTATCTATGTCGTTGCTAAGGACGATCTATGTCGTTACAAAGGACTATCGATGTCGTTACTAAGGACTTTCTCTGTCGTTACTAAAGACTATCTATGTCGTTGCTAAGGACTATCTATGTCGTTACTAAGGACTATCTATGTCGTTACTAAGGACTATCTATGTCGTTACTAAGGACTATCTATGTCGTTGCTAAGGACTATCTATGTCGTTGCTAAGGCCTATCTATGTCGTTACTAAGGTCTATCTATGTCGTTGCTAAGGACTATCTATGTCGTTACTAAGGACTATCTATGTCGTTGCTAAGGACTATCTATGTCGTTGCTAAGGACTATCTATGTCGTTACTAAGGACTATCTATGTCGTTGCTAAGGACTATGTATGTCGTTACTAAAGATTATCTATGTCGTTTCTAAGGACTATCTATGCCGTTACTAAGGACTATCTATGTCGTTGCTAAGGACTATCTATGTCGTTGCTAAGGACTATCTATGCCGTTACTAAGGACTATCGATGACGTTACTAAGGACTTTCTCTGTCGTTTCTAAAGACTATCTATGTCGTTGCTATGGACTATCAATATCGTTACCAAGTACTATCTATGTCGTTAGTAAGGACTTTCTCTGGCGTTACTAAGGAATATCAATGTCGTTACTAAGGACTATCAATGTCGTTACTAAGGACTATCTATGTCGTTACTAAGGACTATCTATGTCGATACTAATTACTTTCTCTGGCGTTACTAAGGACTTTCTCTGGCGTTACTGAGGAATATCTATGACGTTACTAAGAACTATCTATGCCGTTACTAAGGACTATCGATGACGTTACTAAGGACTTTCTCTGTCGTTACTAAAGACTATCTATGTCGTTACTAAGACCTATCTATGTCGTTACTAAGGAATTTCTCTGGCGTTACTAAGGAATATCTATGTCGTTACTAAGACCTATCTATGTCGTTACTAAGGAATTTCTCTGGCGTTACTAAGGACTATCTATGTCGATACTAAGAACCTTCTCTGCCGTCACTAAGGACTAAATATGTTGTTACTAAGGACTATCTTTGTCGATACTAAGGACTTTCTCTGTCGTTACTAAAGACTATCTATGTCGTTACTAAGACCTATCTATGTCGTTACTAAGGAATTTCTCTGGCGTTACTAAGGAATATCTATGTCGTTACTAAGACCTATCTATGTCGTTACTAAGGAATTTCTCTGGCGTTACAAAGGACTAAATATGTCGTTACTAAGGACTAACTATGGCGTTACTAAGAAGTATCTATGTCGTTACTAAGGACTTTTTCTGTCGTTACTAAGGAATATCAATGTCGTTACTAAAGACTATCTGTATCCTTACTAACGACTTTCACTGGCGTTACTAAGTACTATCCATGTCGTTACTGAGGACTATCTATGTCGTTACGAGGGAATTTCTCTGGCGTTACTAAGGAATATCCATGTCGTTACTGTTTACTATCTATGTCATTACTAAGGACTATCTATTTCGATACTGAGGAATATCTATGTCGTTACTAAGGACTATCTATGTTGATACTAAGGACTATCTATGTCGTTACTAAGGACTATCTATGTTGTCACTAAGGAATATCTGTGCCGTTACTAAGGAGTACCTATGTTGTTACTAAGGACTATCTATGTCGTTACTAAGGACTATCTGAGACGTTACTAGGGACTAGCTATGTCGTTACTAAAGACTATCTATGTCGTTTCTACGGACTATCAATGTCGTTACTAAGGACCGTCTTAGTCGTTACTAAGGACTATCTATGTCGTGACTAAGGAATTTCTTTTGGGTTACTAAGGACTAACTATGTCGTTAATAAGGTCTATCTATGTAGTTACTAAGGACTATCGATGTCGTTACTATGGACGTTCTTTGGCGTTACTAAAGACAATCTATATCGTTACTAAGGACTAAATATGTCGTTACTAAGGACTATCTATGTCGTTACTAGGGACTATCTATGTCGATACTAAGGACCTTCTCTCGCGTTACTAAGGACTTTCTCTGGCGTTACTAAGTAATATCTATGTCGTTACTAAGGACTATGGAAGTCGTTATTAAGGAATTTCTCTGGCATTAATAAGGAATATCTATGTCGTTACTAATGACTATATATGTCGTTACAAAGGAGTTTCTCTGGCTTTACATTGGACTATGTATGTCGTTACTGAGGACTATCTATATCGTTACTAAGGACATCCTACGTTGTTATTATTGATTATCTATGACGCAACTAAGGACATTCTGTGTCGTTACTAAGGCCTAGCCATGTCGTTACTACGGAGTCTCTGCGTCGTTACTAAGGTCTATCTATGTCGTTACTAAGGGCTATCTATATCCTTACTAAGAAGTTTCTCTAGCTTTACTTTGGACTATGATATGTCGTTACTAAGAACTATCCATGTCGTTACTGTGGACTATCTATGTCGTTGCTAAGAACTATCTATGTCGTTGCTAAGGACTATCTATGTCGTTGCTAAGGCCTATCTATGTCGTTACTAAGGACTATCTATGTCGTTGCTAAGGACTATCTATGTCGTTACTAAAGACTATCTATGACGTTGCTAAGGACTATCTATGTCGTTACTAAGGACTATCTATGTCGTTGCTAAGGACTATCTATGTCGTTGCTAAGGACTATCTATGTCGTTGCTAAGGACTATCTATGTCGTTACTAAAGACTATCTATGTCGTTGCTAAGGACTATCTATGTCGTTAGTAAGGACTATCTATGTCGTTGCTAAGGACTATCTATGCCGTTACTAAGGACTATCGATGACGTTACTAAGGACTTTCTCTGTCGTTTCTAAAGACTATCTATGTCGTTGCTATGGACTATCAATATCGTTACCAAGTACTATCTATGTCGTTAGTAAGGACTTTCTCTGGCGTTACTAAGGAATATCAATGTCGTTACTAAGGACTATCAATGTCGTTACTAAGGACTATCTATGTCGTTACTAAGGACTATCTATGTCGATACTAATTACTTTCTCTGGCGTTACTAAGGACTTTCTCTGGCGTTACTGAGGAATATCTATGTCGTTACTAAGAACTATCTATGCCGTTACTAAGGACTATCGATGACGTTACTAAGGACTTTCTCTGTCGTTACTAAAGACTATCTATGTCGTTACTAAGACCTATCTATGTCGTTACTAAGGAATTTCTCTGGCGTTACTAAGGAATATCTATGTCGTTACTAAGACCTATCTATGTCGTTACTAAGGAATTTCTCTGGCGTTACTAAGGACTATCTATGTCGATACTAAGAACCTTCTCTGCCGTCACTAAGGACTAAATATGTTGTTACTAAGGACTATCTTTGTCGATACTAAGGACTTTCTCTGTCGTTACTAAAGACTATCTATGTCGTTACTAAGACCTATCTATGTCGTTACTAAGGAATTTCTCTGGCGTTACTAAGGAATATCTATGTCGTTACTAAGACCTATCTATGTCGTTACTAAGGAATTTCTCTGGCGTTACAAAGGACTAAATATGTCGTTACTAAGGACTAACTATGGCGTTACTAAGAAGTATCTATGTCGTTACTAAGGACTTTTTCTGTCGTTACTAAGGAATATCAATGTCGTTACTAAAGACTATCTGTATCCTTACTAACGACTTTCACTGGCGTTACTAAGTACTATCCATGTCGTTACTGAGGACTATCTATGTCGTTACGAGGGAATTTCTCTGGCGTTACTAAGGAATATCCATGTCGTTACTGTTTACTATCTATGTCATTACTAAGGACTATCTATTTCGATACTGAGGAATATCTATGTCGTTACTAAGGACTATCTATGTTGATACTAAGGACTATCTATGTCGTTACTAAGGACTATCTATGTTGTCACTAAGGAATATCTGTGCCGTTACTAAGGAGTACCTATGTTGTTACTAAGGACTATCTATGTCGTTACTAAGGACTATCTGAGACGTTACTAGGGACTAGCTATGTCGTTACTAAAGACTATCTATGTCGTTTCTACGGACTATCAATGTCGTTACTAAGGACCGTCTTAGTCGTTACTAAGGACTATCTATGTCGTGACTAAGGAATTTCTTTTGGGTTACTAAGGACTAACTATGTCGTTAATAAGGTCTATCTATGTAGTTACTAAGGACTATCGATGTCGTTACTATGGACGTTCTTTGGCGTTACTAAAGACAATCTATATCGTTACTAAGGACTAAATATGTCGTTACTAAGGACTATCTATGTCGTTACTAGGGACTATCTATGTCGATACTAAGGACCTTCTCTCGCGTTACTAAGGACTTTCTCTGGCGTTACTAAGTAATATCTATGTCGTTACTAAGGACTATGGAAGTCGTTATTAAGGAATTTCTCTGGCATTAATAAGGAATATCTATGTCGTTACTAATGACTATATATGTCGTTACAAAGGAGTTTCTCTGGCTTTACATTGGACTATGTATGTCGTTACTGAGGACTATCTATATCGTTACTAAGGACATCCTACGTTGTTATTATTGATTATCTATGACGCAACTAAGGACATTCTGTGTCGTTACTAAGGCCTAGCCATGTCGTTACTACGGAGTCTCTGCGTCGTTACTAAGGTCTATCTATGTCGTTACTAAGGGCTATCTATATCCTTACTAAGAAGTTTCTCTAGCTTTACTTTGGACTATGATATGTCGTTACTAAGAACTATCCATGTCGTTACTGTGGACTATCTATGTCGTTGCTAAGAACTATCTATGTCGTTACTAAGGATATCTATGTCGTTGCTAAGGACTATCTATGTCGTTACTAAGGACTATCTATGTCGTTGCTAAGGACTATCTATGTCGTTACTAAAGACTATCTATGACGTTGCTAAGGACTATCTATGTCGTTACTAAGGACTATCTATGTCGTTGCTAAGGACTATCTATGTCGTTGCTAAGGACTATCTATGTCGTTGCTAAGGACTATCTATGTCGTTACTAAAGACTATCTATGTCGTTGCTAAGGACTATCTATGTCGTTAGTAAGGACTATCTATGTCGTTGCTAAGGACTATTTATGTCGTTGCTAAGGACTATCTATGTCGTTACTAAAGACTATCTATGTCGTTGCTAAGGACTATCTATGTCGTTGCTAAGGTTTATCTATGCCGTTGCTAAGGACTATCTATGTCGTTACTAAGGACTATCTATGTCGTTGCTAAGGACTATCTATGTCGTTGCTAAGGACTATCTATGTCGTTACTAAGAACTATCTATGTCGTTGCTAAGGACTATCTATGTCGTTACTAAAGACTATCTATGTCGTTGCTAAGGACTATCTATGTCGTTACTAAGGACTATCTATGTCGTTGCTAGGGACTATCTATGTCGTTACTAAAGACTATCTATGTCGTTGCTAAGGACTATCTATGTCGTTGCTAAGGACTATCTATGTCGTTACTAAAGACTATCTATGTCGTTGCTAAGGACTAACTATGGCGTTACTAAGAAGTATCTATGTCGTTACTAAGGACTTTTTCTGTCGTTACTAAGGAATATCAATGTCGTTACTAAAGACTATCTGTATCCTTACTAACGACTTTCACTGGCGTTACTAAGTACTATCCATGTCGTTACTGAGGACTATCTATGTCGTTACGAGGGAATTTCTCTGGCGTTACTAAGGAATATCCATGTCGTTACTGTTTACTATCTATGTCATTACTAAGGACTATCTATTTCGATACTGAGGAATATCTATGTCGTTACTAAGGACTATCTATGTCGCTACTAATGACAATCTATGTTGTTACTAAGGACTATCTATCTAGTTACTAATGAATTTCACTGGCGTTACTAAGGAATATCTATGTCGTTACTAAGGCCTATCTATTTCGATACTAAGGACTATCTATGTCGTTACTAAGGACTACCTATGTCGTCACTAAGGACTATCTATGCCGTTACTAAGGACTATCTATGTCGTTACTAAGGACTATCTATGTCGTTACTAAGGACTATCTATGTTGTTACTAAGGACTATCTATGTCGTTACTAAGGACTGTCTATGTCGCTACTAATGACTATCTATGTTGTTACTAAGGTCTATCTATTTCGTTACTAAGGAATTTCACTGGCGTTACTAAGGACTAACTATGTAGTTACTAAGGACTATCAATGTCGATACTAAGGACTATCTATGTCGTTACTAAGAACTATCTATGTTGTTACTAAGGACTACCTATGTCGTTGCTAAGGACTATCTATGTCGTTACTAAGGACTGTCTATGTCGTTACTAAGGACTATCTATATCGTTACTAAGGACTATCTATGTCGATACAAAGGAATTTCTCTGGCGTTACTAAGGATTATCTCTGTTGTTACTAAGGAATAACTATGTCGTTACTAAAGACTATCTATGTCGTTATTAAGGCGTTTCTCTGGCGTTACTATGGACTAACCATGTCGTTACTAAGGACCATCTATATCGTTACTAAGGACTATCGATGTCGTTACTAAGGACGTTAACTGGCGTTACTAAAGACTAACTATGTCGTTACTAAGGACTATCTATGTCGATACTCAGGACTATCTATGTTGTAACTAAGGACTATCTATTTCGTTACTAAGGACTATCTATTTCGTTACTAAGGAATATCTATGTCGTTACTAAGGCCTATCTATTTCGATACTAAGTACTATCTATGTCGTTTCTAAGGACTACCTATGTCGTCACTAAGGACTATCTATGCCGTTACTAAGGACTATCTATGTCGTTACTAAATACTATCTATGTCGTTACTAAGGACTATCTATGTTGTTACTAAGGACTATCTATGTCGTTACTAAGGCCTATCTATTTCGATACTAAGGACTATCTATGTCGTTACTAAGGAATATCTATGTCGTTACTAAGGCCTATCTATTTCGATACTAAGGACTATCTATGTCGTTTCTAAGGACTACCTATGTCGTCACTAAGGACTATCTATGCCGTTACTAAGGACTATCTATGTCGTTACTAAATACTATCTATGTCGTTACTAAGGACTATCTATGTTGTTACTAAGGACTATCTATGTCGTTACTAAGGACTATCTATGTCGCTACTAATGACTATCTATGTTGTTACTAAGGACTATCTATCTCGTTACTAAGGAATATCACTGGCGTTACTAAGGACTAACTATGTAGTTACTAAGGACTATCAATGTCGATACTAAGGACTATCTATGTCGTTACTAAGAACTATCTATGTCGTTACTAATGACTATCTATGTTGTTACTAAGGACTATCTATCTAGTTACTAATGAATTTCACTGGCGTTACTAAGGAATATCTATGTCGTTATTAAGGCCTATCTATTTCGATACTAAGGACTATCTATGTCGTTACTAAGGACTACCTATGTCGTCACTAAGGACTATCTATGCCGTTACTAAGGACTATCTATGTCGTTACTAAGGACTATCTATGTCGTTACTAAGGACTATCTATGTTGTTACTAAGGACTATCTATGTCGTTACTAAGGACTACCTATGTCGTCACTAAGGACTATCTATGCCGTTACTAAGGACTATCTATGTCGTTACTAAGGACTATCTATGTCGTTACTAAGGACTACCTATGTCGTCACTAAGGACTATCTATGCCGTTACTAAGGACTATCTATGTCGTTACTAAGGACTATCTATGTTGTTACTAAGGAATATCTATGTCGTTACTAAGGCCTATCTATGTCGTTACTAAGGACTATCTATGTCGTTACTAAGGACTATCTATGTCGTTACTAAGGACTATCTATGTTGTTACTAAGGACTATCTATGTCGTTACTAAGGACTACCTATGTCGTCACTAAGGACTATCTATGCCGTTACTAAGGACTATCTATGTCGTTACTAAGGACTATCTATGTCGTTACTAAGGAATATCTATGTCGTTACTAAGGCCTATCCATTTCGATACTAAGGACTATCTATGTCGTTACTAAGGACTACCTATGTCGTCACTAAGGACTATCTATGCCGTTACTAAGGACTATCTATGTCGTTACTAAGGACTATCTATGTCGCTACTAATGACTATCTATGTTGTTACTAAGGACTATCTATCTCGTTACTAAGGAATTTCACTGGCGTTACTAAGGACTAACTATGTAGTTACTAAGGACTATCAATGTCGATACTAAGGACTATCTATGTCGTTACTAAGAATTATCTATGTCGTTACTAAATACTATCATTGTCGCTACTAATGACTATCTATGTCGTTACTAAGGACTATCTATGTCGTTACTAAGGACTATCTATGTCGTTACTAAGGACTATCTATGTTGTTACTAAGGACTATCTATGTCGTTACTAAGAACTATCTATGTCGTTACTAAATACTATCATTGTCGCTACTAATGACTATCTATGTTGTTACTAAAGACTATCTATCTAGTTACTAAGGAATTTCACTGGCGTTACTAAGGCCTATCTATTTCGATACTAAGGACTATCTATGTCGTTCCTAAGGACTATCTATGTCGTTACTAAGGACTATCTATGTCGCTACTAATGACTATCTATGTTGTTACTAAGGACTATCTATCTAGTTACTAATGAATTTCACTGGCGTTACTAAGGAATATCTATGTCGTTACTAAGGCCTATCTATTTCGATACTAAGGACTATCTATGTCGTTACTAAGGACTACCTATGTCGTCACTAAGGACTATCTATGCCGTAACTAAGGACTATCTATGTCGTTACTAAGGACTATCTATGTCGTTACTAAGGACTATCTATGTTGTTACTAAGGACTATCTATGTCGTTACTAAGGACTGTCTATGTCGCTACTAATGACTATCTATGTTGTTACTAAGGACTATCTATTTCGTTACTAAGGAATTTCACTGGCGTTACTAAGGACTAACTATGTAGTTACTAAGGACTATCAATGTCGATACTAAGGACTATCTATGTCGTTACTAAGAACTATCTATGTCGTTACTAAATACTATCTATGTGGTTACTAGGGACTTTCTCTGGCGTTATTAAGGCCTATCCTTGTCGTTACTGAGGACTATCTATGTCGCAACTAAGGCCTATCTATGTCGATACTAAGGACTATCTATGTCGTAACTAAGGTCTATCTATGTCGTTACTAAAACTATATATGTAGTTAATAACTACTATCTATGTCGTTACTAGGGATTATCTATGTCGATACTAAGGACTATCTATGTCGATACTAAGAACTTTCTTTGGCGTTACGTTGGGCTATGTATGTCGTTAGTAGGGACTATCTATGTCGTTACTAAGCACTATCCATGTCGTTATTAAGGACTATCTATGTCGTTACTAAGGACTATCTATGTCGTTACTTAGGACTATCTATGTCGTTACGAGAGACTATCTATGTCGTTATTTAGGACTATCTATGTCGTTACGAAGGACGATCTATTTCGACACTAAGGCAATTCTTTGACGTTACTAATGACTAACTATGTCGTTACTAAGAACTTTCTCTGGCGTTACTAAGGACTATCTATATCGTTATTAAGGACTATCGATGTCGTTACTAAGGACTTTCTCTGGCGTTACTAAGGACTATCTATGTCGTTACTAAGGATTATCTATGTCGATACAAAGGACTTTCTCTGGCGTTACTAAGGAATATCTATGACGTTACTAAGAACAAATTAAGTCGTTACTAAGGATTATCGATGTTGTTAATAAGGACCTTCTCTAGCGTTACTAAGGACTATCTATGTCGTTACTAAGGACCATCGATATCGTTACTAAGGACTTTCTCTGGCGTTACTAAGGACTATCTATGTCGTTACTAACGAGATTCTCTGGCTTTACTTTGGACCATGTATGTCGTTATTAAGGATTATCTATGTCGTTACTAAGGACATGCTACGTTGTTACTATAGCCTATCTATGACGAAACTAAGGTCATTCTGTGTCGTTACTAAGGAATATCTATGTCGTTATTATGGGCTATCTATGTCGTTACTAAGGGTTATCTATTTCGATACTTAGGACTTTCTCTGGCGTTACTAAGGATTATCTCTGTTGTTACTAAGGAATATCTATGTCGTTACTAAAGACTATCTATGTCGTTACTAAGCCGTTTTTCAGGCGTTACTAAGGAATATCTATGTCGTTAATAAGAACTACCTATGTCGTTACTAAGGATTATCTATTTCGATACTTAGGACTATCTATGTCGTTACTAAGGACTACCTATGTCGTTACTAAGGACTATCTATGTCAATACGATGTTCAATCCTCTGGCGTTACTAAGGACTTACCATGTCGTTACTAAGGACTATCTATATCGTTAATAAGGACTATCGATGTCGTTACTAAGGACGTTAACTGGCGTTACTAAGGACTAACTATGTCGTTACTAAGGACTATCAATGTCGATACTAAGGACTATCTATGTCGTTACTAACGACTATCTATGTCGTTACTAAAGACTATCTATGTCGCTACTAATGACTATCTATGTTGTTACTAAGGACTATCTATCTCGTTACTATGGACTGTCTATGTCGTGACTAATGCCTAACTAAGTCGTTACTAAGGAATTTCACTGGCGTTAATAAGGACTAACTATGTCGTTACTAATAACTATCAATGTCGATACTAAGGACTATCTATGTCGTTACTAAGGACTATATGTCGTTACTAAATACTATCTATGTGGTTACTAAGGACTTTCTCTGGCGTTACTAATTACTATCCATGTCGTTACTGAGGACTATCTATGTCGTAACTAAGGACTATCTATGTCGTTACTAAGGACTATCTATGTCGCTATTAATGACTACCTATGTTGTTACTAAGGACTATCTATGTCGTTACTAAGGACTGTATATGTCGTTACTAAGGAGTATCTCTGGCGTTACTAAGGACTTCCTACGTTGTTATTATAGACTATCTACGACGCAACTAAGGACATTCTGAGTCGTTACTAAGGTCTATCTATGTCGTTACTAAAACTATTTATGTAGTTAATAAGGACTATCTATGTCATTACTAAGGATTATCTATGTCGATACTAAGGACTATCTATGTCGATACTAAGAACTTTCTCTGGCGTTACGATGGACTATCTATGTCGTTACTAAGCACTATCTATGTCGTTATTAAGGACTATCTATGTCGTTACTTTGGACTATCTATGTCGTTACGAAAGACTATCTATGTCGTTACATAGGACTATATATGTTGTTACGAAGGACGATCTATTTCGATACTAAGGACATTCTTTGATGTTACTAAGGACTAACTATGTCGTTACTAAGGACTATTGATGTCGTTACTAAGGACTATCTATGTCGTTTTTTTTTTTTTTTTTTTTTTAACTTGGGAGCGGGTTTGAATTGCCCGAAGCACTGCTACCTTAAGGTATATTGTACTTACCTCCCTGATCTAGTCAAATAACCCCTTCCCTCTTACCAGGTTTAGGAGTTTCCTGACTAGAGTTTTACCTTCAGCATCCACCAAAGCCGTTCCATCACCAAAGAGGTTGAAGCGCCTCTCAGCAAGTACTCCACATCTGTAAATATTGTGTGTGGCAGTCTCCTGTTCCTGCCCGCACAATCTGCACACTGGTTCATCCTTGTAGATACCCATTTTATGCAAATGTTTCCTTAGTCCACAGTGTCCCGTGAGTAGTCCTGTGGCTATCCTTAATTCCTGCCTAGACAGATAGATGAGACTCTTCTGCAGTCCCAAGGAAGGTCTCCTAAGGGTTAGCTTACTGTGTCTCATCCCTTCGGCCCTGATCCAGTGCTCACAGTGTCTTTCAGCCATCCACCTTCGCACTGTCATCCTGACCATGGATTTGGAAATACCCACCGCAGGTTCCGGTCCAATCAGGGGAGTCGAGGACCCCTCCCTGGCCAGCGCATCTGCGGCTTCATTTCCAAGTATTCCCCTATGCCCTGGCACCCAACCAATCTTGACTTGATTGTGCCTTGCCAGAGCTTGTAGGTTAATTAGGCACTCCCTGACTATGGCCGAGGTGACCACGTGTCCGTTTAGTGCCTTAATTGCTGCCTGACTGTCGGAGAAAATAGCAATCCGGGCCCCATGTGTTTCCCTTCTTGCTATCTCTCCCAGACAGGCATTTATAGCATATACTTCGGCCTGAAAGACAGAGGTATGCCTCCCCAAGGAAAAAACTAGTTCTACCCTTGGGTTTTTACAATACACCCCCGCTCCAGTGCCGAAGTCCATCTTGGAGCCATCTGTGTACCAGATCTGAGCTCCCGATGTTAATGTCCCTGACCATTCCATCACAGTTTGGTGGACCTGGTCAGGTGCAAACATTCGAGTAATGTGGTCGCTGCCCATTTCCAAGACGGGTTCTTTGACCACGCACTCGATACTCATATGTCCCGAGACATCTGGGAGGTTAGCCCAGTTGCTCGAGTTGCGCAATCTCCATGCCGCTAGCCTCGCCTCTCCCCTAAGGACAAGCTCAAGGGGAGGGAGGTTAAGCATTACTTCCATTGCTGCACCTGGTGTAGTTGACATCGCTCCCAGTGTGCACAGACAGGCCAATCTCTGGATAGAGCTCAGTTTAGCTCTTGTCTGTGCCTGGTTGGCCTTTGTCCACCACACCAGAGCTCCATAGGTAATCATAGGTCTTATCACCCTCAGATACATCCAGTGCATCATTGATGGCTTCAGTCCCCATTTCTTACCCACCATTCTTCTAACAGTCATCAGTGCCCTTTTGGCCCTGTTAACTGTCCTCTCAAGATGTGGATTCCAGGTGAGTTTCCTGTCCAGAGTAACTCCCAGGTACTTCACCTCCCCCACAAACTCAAGGTATTCACCAAACAAGCGGGGCATCCTGGTCGTCAGATCTTTTCGCTGTCTGGTGAAGTTAATGAGAGCAGTCTTTTTTGGATTTACCCTAAGGTTCTCCTTTTTACACCACTCTTCAATCAGTCGTAGAGGATTTCTGATTACCTCAAGGACTGTATCAGGGAATCTGCCCAGGATCAGGACAACTATGTCGTCCGCATATCCTAGACAGAAGTACCCCTGTTCATTCAGGAGTTCAATAAGGTTGTCAACCACTAGGCACCACAACAGAGGAGAGAGAACCCCCCCCTGTGCACAGCCCAGACTTGTCTCCGCCCTTCTGACCTCCCCTGCCACCTCTACAGAAATGCTTCTGTTTGTTAACATGGAACTTATCCAACCACAAGTGGTCGCATCCACTCCATGACGTCTTGCACCACTTACCATCGTCTCCACTGAGGGGTTATTGAAAGCCCCTTCAATGTCGAGGAAGGCACCTATGGCACAACCTTTCTTAGCGATCATTTGCTCAATCCTACCAACCACTTGATGGAGAGCTCCCTCGCAAGATTTCCCCGGTTGGTAAGCATACTGGTTCCAATGCAGTGGTTTGATAGCCAAAGCACCCCCCCTAATATGCCTATCAACCAGTTTTTCAAGTCCCTTGAGAACAAAGGACATGAGTGTGATAGGTCTGTATCCTTTCCCTTCCGATTGGTTACCGGTGGGCTTAGGTATAAAGACCACCTTACTAGATTTCCAGGCTGCCGGCACATGCCCTAGAGCAATGCTTAGCCTGTATAATTTAGTAAGTACCAGCACCAGCATATCCATTCCCTGCTGCAGCAGCACAGGATAGATCCCATCTGGACCTGGAGATTTGTAGGGTTTAAAAGTGCCAATAGCCCATCTTACCCTTTGTGGAGTTACTATCCTCCTTGCCACTTCCCAGTCCTCCCTCTTACCACGTCTTGTGGAGAGTTTGGTAACCGGTTCAGTGTCTGCTCCCCCAAGTTTCCTCAGGGTACTGGAAGGGAAATGTGTCCTGATTAATTCTTCCACAGTTTCCCCTGCCGTTTTTGTTATATTTCCCAGTGGGGTTCTTAGCATCCCCACCGGGTTAACTGGGTCCTTAGAGAGCACTTTATACAGTCGTGCCCCTTCCCGAGTTTTGTCAATCTCATGACAAAACTCCTTCCAGGACTTCCTGCGCGCTTCTCTAATTGCCCTGTTGTATTCGGTTAGTGTTTTCCTATACAGGTCCCACTCCCCGTTCTTTTTTGCTCTATTAAAGAGTCTCCTGGTGGTCTTCCGAAGTTTGGCTAGTTACTAAGGCCTATCTATGTCGTTAGTAAGGAATATCTATTTTGATACGAAGTTCATTCTCTGGCGTTACTAAGGACTATCTATATCGTTACTAAGGACTATCTATGTCGATACTAAGGACTTTCTCCGGCGTTACTAAGGCCTTTCTCTGGCGTTACTAAGGAATATCTATGACGTTACTAGGAACTAATTATGTCGTTACTAAGGACTATCGACGTTGTTACTAAGGACTTTCTCTAGTGTTACTAAGGTCTATCTATGTCGTTACTAACGACCATCGATGTCGTTACTAAGAAGATTCTCTGGCTTTACTTTGGACCAAGTATATCGTTGCTAAGGATTATTTATGTCGTTACTAAGGACATGCTACGTTGTTACTATAGACTATCTATGACGCAACTAAGGTCATTCTGTGTCGTTACTAAGGAATATCTATTTCGATAATAAGGACATTCTTTGACGTTACTAAGGACTAACCATATCGTTACTAAGGACTATCGATGTCGTTACTATGGACTGTCTCTGGCGTTACTAAGGAATATCTATGTCGTTACTATGTAGTTTCTCTGGCTTTACTAAGGACTATGTATGTCGTTACTAAGGATACTCTATGTCGTTACTAAGGACTTCCTACGTTGTTATTATAGACTATCTATGACGCAACTAAGGACATTCTGTGTCGTTACTAAGGAATATCTATGTCGTTACTAAGGACTGTCTATGACGTTACTAAGGAGTTTCTCTGGCGTTACTAAGGAATTTCTATGTCGTTACTAAAGACTATCTATTTCGATACTAAGGACATTCTCTGGCGTTATTAAGGAATATCTATGTCGTTACTAAGGACTATGTATGCCGTTACTAAGGTCTATCTATGTCGTTACTAAAACTATTTATGTAGTTAATAAGGACTATCTATGTCATTACTAAGGATTATCTATGTCGATACTAAGGACTATCTATGTCGATACTAAGAAATTTCTCTGGCGTTACGATGGACTATCTATGTCGTTACTATGCACTATCTATGTCGTTAATAAGGACTATCTATGTCGTTACTTAGGACTATCTATGTCGTTACGAAAGACTATCTATGTCGTTACATAGGACTATATATGTCGTTACGAAGGACGATCTATTTCGATACTAAGGACATTCTTTGACGTTACTAAGGACTAACTATGTCGTTACTAAGGACTATTGATGTGGTTACTAAGGACTATCTATGTCGTTAGTAAGGACTATCTATATCGTTATTAAGGACTATCTATGTCGATACTAAGGACTTTCTCCGGCGTTACTAAGGACTTTCTCTGTCGTTACTAAGGAATATCTATGA
The DNA here is from genome assembly GCA_036971475.1 of Prosapia bicincta. Lineage (NCBI taxonomy): Eukaryota > Metazoa > Arthropoda > Insecta > Hemiptera > Cercopidae > Prosapia > Prosapia bicincta. The sequence goes on from JBAIZL010000006.1 coordinate 51,393,968, forward strand.
CGTTACTAGGAACTAATTATGTCGTTACTAAGGACTATCGACGTTGTTACTAAGGACTTTCTCTAGTGTTACTAAGGTCTATCTATGTCGTTACTAACGACCATCGATGTCGTTACTAAGAAGATTCTCTGGCTTTACTTTGGACCAAGTATGTCGTTACTAAGGATTATCTATGTCGTTACTAAGGACATGCTACGTTGTTACTATAGACTATCTATGACGCAACTAAGGTCATTCTGTGTCGTTACTAAGGAATATCTATTTCGATAATAAGGACATTCTTTGACGTTACTAAGCACTAACCATATCGTTACTAAGGACTATCGATGTCGTTACTAAGGACTGTCTCTGGCGTTACTAAGGAATATCTATGTCGTTACTATGTAGTTTCTCTCGCTTTACTAAGGACTATGTATGTCGTTACTAAGGACTATCGATGTCGTTACTAAGGACTTCCTACGTTGTTATTATAGACTATCTATGACGCAACTAAGGACATTCTGTGTCGTTACTAAGGACTGTCTCTGGCGTTACTAAGGAATGTATATGTCGTTACTAAGGAATATCTATGTCGTTACTAAGTAGTTTCTCTGGCTTTACTAAGGACTATGTATGTCGTTACTAAGGATACTCTATGTCGTTACTAAGGACTTCCTACGTTGTTATTATAGACTATCTATGACGCAACTAAGGACATTCTGTGTCGTTACTAAGGTCTATCTATGTCGATGCTACGGAGTCTCTGTGTTCTTTATACGGACTTTCTCTGGCGTTACTAAGTTATATCTATGTCGTTACTAAAGACTACCTATGTCGTTACTAAGGACTTCCTACGCTGTTACTATAGACTATCTATGACGCATTTAAGGACATTCTGTGTTGTTACTAAGTACTTTCTATGTCTTTTCCAAGCACTCTTACCGTTACTATGGATTTTTTATCTCGTTTTTGAGGTCTATCTATGTCGTTACTAAAAATGTTTCATCTCGTTACTAAGTAATATCTATACCGTTACTAAGGACTCTCTATATCGTTACTATGGATTATCTATGTAGTTGAAAAGGACTTTCCACGTCGCGTCGTTAGTATTGATTTTTATGCGTCGTTACTGAGGACTCTTTATCTATTTACTGAGGACTTTCTATGTCATTACTAAAGACTTTCTATCTCTTTACTAAGGGCTTTCTATGTTTTTACTAAGGCTGGCTATGTCGTTACTAATGATTTTCTATCTCGTTACTATGGATTATGCATGTAGTTGAAAAGGACTTTCTACGTCGTTACTATTGACTTCTATACGTCGTTACTATGGACTATTTATTATATTACTGAGGACTTTCTATGCCGTTACTAACATTTCCTCACATCGTTTCTAAGGATTTTCTATGTCTTTACTAAGGATTTTCTATGTCGTTACTAAAGACTTTCTATCTCGTTACTAATAACTTAATATGTAGTTACTAAGGACTTTCTACGTCTTTGTTAATGACTTTTTACGTCATTAGTAAGGACTTTCAATGTAGTTACTGAATACTTTCTACGTCGTTTTTAAAGACATTCTATTTCATTACTAGGGATTTTTACGTGAATACTAAGCACATTTTATGTCGTTGCTAGTTATTTTCACCGTCAATAATAAGTACTTTCGATGTCGTTACTAAAGAAATTCAATCTTGCTAAAAGTACTACCTATGTCGTTACTAACTACTTTATAACTCATTAGTAATGACTTTCTGTGTAGTTACTAAAGACTTTCTATGTCTTTACTAAGGTCTTTCTATGTCATTGTTGTGGACTTTCAATGTCATCAATTAAGGATTTTCTATGTTGTTGCTAAGGACTATCTATGTCGTTGCTAAGGACTATCTATATCGTTACTAATGACTTTCTATGTCGTTGCTAAGTACTTTCTACGTCGTAAGTAATGAATTTTTATGTCGTGGCTGATTACATTTTACGTCGTTACTAAGGACTTTCTAGGTCGTTAGTGAGGACTTTTACGTCGTTACTAAGGACTTTGCACATCGTTACTGAATACCTACTACATCGTTCTGAGGGCCTTCTACCCCTTTACTAAGTCTTTCTAAATCATTACTAAGGATTACAACAATACATTTTTATTTCAAACATAAATATCATTCTATTAAACCCCATTCACCATACAAGTCTGTAATATTATACAACAGTTTTACCTAGTTATATCTACTTGTCCTTAATATGTAATATTTTCTGTCTACATAGATGTAAAACATTTTATTCGTAATAGGTATTTAGCGTAAAATAGAGAAACATAACTTCCAATGTTTTTCATTACAGAAATGACTTTTCTGATAATTGTCAAAGACAGTTTTGAAATAGAGTCAACTATGAAAACTTACTAAAATTAATAAAGTTCGATAGCTCAACTATGAAGTCTTTTATAAGAAGGCGGCATGCTGACTCTAACTTTCAACTATCAAAACTAATTAAAAGTGTAACTTAAATTTAATTAATGGAATGGAGTAACTTCTCACAGGAAAATTAACTTTAGTTACTAAATATTTTTCTTCTTTATGAAATCGTGTTGCATTGGGACTTTGTTAAGGGAGATTTTATGGCTCTATCGAAAATATACAAGAGAAGAAGAAAGCTACCTTTTTTTATCCGGATAGAGAATCGGTCTACATCAGCCAAGGAGCACACACTGTTTTTTGTTTGCCTCAGAAGATTCGTGGTCTCTATTTACAGTTGTTGTGCGCTTGAGAGCTAGAATCAAAGAGACAAATAAATCCTTTTTAAAAGGATTCGGGTTTTAACGTTGTATTGCTTGTTGGAGGCACTTCTGTCTTTATCGTATTACCTTGATCTGGTAGTTAATGGACTAATCTTCGCCCCCGGTTGAAGGGAGATTTTCTTCGGGTCTACGACCATGCCCACGCAAGAATAAAGAATTTTGTTCCCTTGTTACCGCGGCATGATTATATAACTTCCTTTGTCCTGGATAATGTTAGCTACTCTTCCCCTTTAACAGGGTGTAAAGGGCAGACACCCTTTTATATCCTCGATAGAGAATATGTCTCCATTAGTTCACACATGTTACCACTACTCCTTCTATATCCTCCTAAAGTCAGGTCTTATCCTCTACACCGTTGTCGTACCTATATTATATTACCACCACTAAAATTTTGAATTAATTTACTGGCATTTAATAATAATAATAATAAACAATAACCTCTAACCACAAATAATAAAATTTTAATGCTGTACGTTTCGGTTACGAAGTGACCATCCTCAAAGGCATGAAATGCCACACTAATAATTAGTATCATGTGTGACACCACTGAAGATGGTTACTTGGTAACCGAAAAGTAAATCAGGCTAGTCCACAAGTACTGGTGTTTAGAGGTTATTTTGTTATTTATTTTTAAATTTCCATTCCTGTCTTTTGTAAAAATTCATGGTGTCATTATGGTTTATTTAAACAACCCCTTAAAGTAAGAACAGTTCCATTAATTTACAGTTTCGGCAACATGTGTAACTAGCTGTTTATCTTGTTTTAACTTTGACGTGCCACAACACCGCTATAAATTTAGAATGCAGCTCGAGAAGAATGTACTTGGAGTAGTTTCTAAAGCATAAAGTACCAGAATGAAGCAAATTGCATTAGCGACAATTGTCACATAAAACTTGCAGCGTCCGTCTTGCATTCCGACACGGATGTTACAGGGGCTTTTATTGTTTAGCCCTTAACCCACTTGTCGTAATTACATACTGCAGTCAATTTTATCTTTGTCATTGTGTTTCGAATTTATTATTCGCTAACGACTCACTTCACTACCGTTCATTGCAGTTATTGGTTTGACATTTCAGGGAGAAAACTGTCGTCAAATTAATAAATTACCAGTGTATTCTTTACTCGAATAAACTCTCGTCTGTTTTCTTTTGTTCTCCAGACAAAGCAGTTCCCGAACTTTCTTTGTTTGACTTCTTTGTAAAAGTAAAGATACAATTTTATAGGGTTTCACTCCATTTCTTACAAACAAACCGAGATAGTTTCCCGGGGTAACTGCCGAAAACTGTCTTTGTTCGTATGTTTCAGATAAATTACAACTTCGCATTTACATTTGTTTAAAAAATAACTAGACATTTTCAATGTTGGGAAACCTGACGGTGAAAAATAGTTCACGCCATTTCTGCTTAATATATTCTAAAACGTATAACTGTAAATATATACATAGCTTACTGTCGCTAGGGGTAATGAAGATTTCGTCAATATATGTGACATAATGATGTATTTTTTGCTAAATAATGATTAGAGATTAATATCATTTCTGTTTAACATAAAAAGACCACAGGGAATTCACTCGATAAGTGGATTTATGGGTATTTTGAACAGGCAACTTAAAACTATATTTGAACATTTCTATTTTTAGATTTACTTGAACAATTGTATTTAAATAAAATAATTTAACAAAAAATATAGGTTTTCTTACTTTTTTCAAGTATAAATAATGTAAATTAAGGGGGGAAAGATGATAAGTCCATGATACAAAGTATAAAAAATAATATAGCTTAGCATTAT
>JBAIZL010000006.1:51403528-51418528 GCA_036971475.1 Prosapia bicincta
GTTGCGGGATTTTCAGAACTTACACCATGCAGGGCTTACAACACACACACACACACACACACACACACACACACACACACACACATACACACACACACACACACACAAACACACACACACACACACACAAACACACCAGTTTTTGTATGATACTCTGTTGGTGTTAGGGGTGGGTTTAAGGATGACGTTTCCAGAAGGTCGATGTGAGTGGGAGAATCTTCTACCCTGCAAAGTGTCGTCGCTTGAGAGATGCTGCACAGCCTCAAAGATGGTTGCGTGGAGTACAAACCCTTTAATGTTTCTGACTAACACACAGAAGTATAGTATGATAGCCTGCTTCACAGAAGATAAAAGCCAGCTTAGATGTTTGAGTTTCCACTCAAAGGGTTTTCACTCCTCCTATCCTTCCTCCCAAATCTTTCTACAACGTGTGATCACATTGTGTAAGGCGTATATCTACTTCCGGAGTTATCCCTACAAGGAAAACCCGAAATATATATAATTTAAACAGCCTAACCATAACGTCATAGCATTAGTTGTAGTATTAATAAAAGGGTTGAGATTCACATTGGAAAGACGCATGTCTAGTCGTACATGTCCATATTTCTTTCACACAGTGTTCATTACTTCAAAATTTCAACAATTTTCCTCGCAACATTCTTTCAGCTATTTTACAATCATAATATCTTGAAATACGTAAAACCGTACTAAAATATTATTCTTTGACAGACACTAAATGACTAACGACCACTTAAATGAAAATCCACTTGTCTTGTTGGTTTTACTTATAAATATTATATCAACAGAATATTATACAGTAAAACCTGTTCAAATTATTATATATAATGAAAACTCCGTTCCCTTAATCCAACTAATAGAGGTATGTTTTTGCTTGGAATAGTACCACTATATATTTTCAGTTTTCACGTTGCCATCAGGCATAAATACAACTCACTTTAACAGCTGTTTGAAATAGACTCATCGAGATAACCTGGATTTATAAGTTGAACAAGTAGTTCAGTATATTGGAGCGTGTTATTTTAATCATTAAATTCTCTGCTATACAGTAATCTCCTCGAGCTAATCCTTTCAATAAAGTTCTCTTGTTTAGAATTATTATCACTGATGTTAACTTCAACTGGGTGTATTTAACGAACATAATGGATTAAAGTTGAAATTTTTACCAAATGTAAAACTAACAGTCTTATATCCGTTTCCGTTGGTTGCCTTCCAGTATCTCGTTTTGCCTAATTTTTTCTTACGTACCATTGCCATTGTCCTTTTTGTCTTCTTTTCGTAGGTCTATATTTTTTTAACCACTATATTTTTCTGATGCTCTTGTTCTTCCTACTATTTACGGCAGTTTTTCTCTTCTATATTACTTATTATTTCTATTGCTTTAAGTACTTACTATTTGTTTTTTATAGGTACTTATCTTTTTTTTCTTTAGGTATTTACTATTGTCTGTTTTATTTTTAGTGTCTGTTATCTCTTTCCCCTATGTACTTCCTATATCTTTTCCTATAGGTTCTTATTTTCTTTTTTTTCTCTAGGTATTCACTATTACGTGTTATCCCTTTTCACTTAGGCCTTTATTATATCTCTTTCTCTAGGTACTTATTCTCACTTTTTCTGGGTAACTAATATCCTTTTTATACTATGTAGCTACACGTATCACTTCTCTCTTTCAAGGTATTTTAATTTTTCTTCTCAAGTACTTTTTATATTTATTTGTAAGTACTTATTGTCTCTTTTTCTATACATACTTATATTTTTTTCTCTTCATATTTATTGACATTTTTCCTGTAGGTGCTCAATGTACATCTTTTTCTATCTAATTATTACCATTTTTCTTTAGGTACTTATCATCTTTTTCTTAGTTACGTTTTTATTTCATTTTCTCCATCTTTAAATATCTCTTTTACTTTACGCACTTATTATTTGTTTTTCTTGAATATTTCATTAAACATATTATACAAATTTATTTTGAATACATAATATTGAAATCATTAATAATTCTCTCTGCTTTTTTCCGATTCAGTTGATTGCTTCATTTAGTTTCGATTGGATTGTTTTTAGTCTACAGTATCATCGAATTAACTCTATCTCTTGTATCCCTGTGTTCCTATACTTTTCTTCCTTAGTCAGTTTACAGCTTCATATTTAGTAAAATTTTGCATTGATGCTTTCTAATTGTGCACTTTTGCAAGTTATGATTGGTGGTCCATCTCACCAAATGGATCCGATCCTCCTATTTCTGCTAACTTGTCTTTAGAATCTTTCCCTGTGGTTGTACTTTTAATTATTTTTACTTCTTCTTATATTTCGATTTTATTGCTAAAATTCCTTCAATACTTATATTATTTTAGACTTTCTTGTCAGTAGCTACTCCATTTACCCAATGATATCACGTCGGTATTACTTGGAGTATACTCTCTTGCACCTTCGTCATCAAGTACAGTTATGAGCGACTTAGCTAAAACTAAGAATAGTCCACGCACTGCACTTATTTACACGTTTCTATATTATGTTGACGGTGTTTATATTGTAAACATCGGTGTTAGAGTCCCTGATGTTTCTCTCATACAGGTCCCAGTTGTATGAATCGAGTCCCTTATTGTCCCATACAGGTCCCAGTAACGTGTTAAACACATATTGTCTTCATTGAGTATTATGTATATATTCCATTAGATCTTTATGAGTTTCAATAATTGCTTTTAGTATCAACTTCGCGATTCCATTGAAACTACATTTCAACTTCTAAGCAGTAACAACTTCAGTTTATTATCTTTTAAGTTTAAACTATTTTTAAAACCAAAACTCTACACTGTAATGGACTAAATACAAAGTATTTTCTACGATAACCGTGTTAAAAATCAAATTAACAAATAAAAAATCCCTCGTAATTATCTTCAAGAATAATTATTTCTGTTTCATTTACAGTGGTGACAGCAGTATGATCTTGTCTATTTATAGGCATCTGTCCGGGGTAACGTATCCCAAAGACAATCCTCGTGTGTTATGGGAATATATTAAGTATGACATGAGGTACTACAATTCTTATTGATTTCAACATTTTCCGCAATATAATATTCACCACAAGGTCACCAGCATCATTCGTTGAGGAAAATTGTACTAAAATATCGTTTTGTAATACAAGTTTGGCAATAATTGTTTTCATTTTGTTGTTGGGATCTCTGTATTTATTTTGTAATTGTTATAGCTTTGTTGGAATGGATCTTTCATGAACATATTTTGCATTTAATTATCCTATAAATATAGTAACCTACTTTTTTTAAACAAACAATTTTAATCTCGCCTAAACTACCAATGATCACAACCAAGTCGTACTCATCAATATCGTGGGTTAATAAGCAAACAAGTCTTTTAAAGACTGCATTTAAAGTCTTTCATTATACCTTACACTCATCAACCGGTTAGCCTACGGTAATTTTATTTACTAATTTTGTAATAACTATATTTTATTTGGATATTTACAATTTTATTTGGAAGCCACCTTTTATTAGTAAATTCGAGTTATAAAATTAAAGTTACCCTTGTACTTACGAGTATAAATTTTTATTTTCAAAATTAAATTTTCCTTAGCAAGCTTAGCATAGCATGAGTAAATTCATTTTTTTAAACTTTTCCTATAATGAAAATGTATTGGAGCATTAAAATTACCTGCAATTAGGTTATATAGATATAAGCCAACGTAATGAACTGCAATGACATGAAACTACAATTTGGGTAAAATAATGGCAATTGTTCGGGTAAAGACGGGATAATTATGGTTCGGGGAGTTTGCAGAGGGACGCTATTAATTGTTCCCTTGGTGAATAAAGCCTAATTACACCTTAAATAGAACGAAGTCGAATAGAAACTGGCCGAGTGAATTGAGCTGTTTGTACGTTTGTGTTACAAGATTTCTGCGAGTAATTGAAATTTTGTTTAATTTTAGTCGTTTATTGTCATACTATATGGTTGTATATAGTTTATTGTCAAACTATATATGTAATTTCACTAAGTATATATTAAATTTGAAAAAGAAACATCCCTTATTTAATCAATATGTCTTTAAAAAAGAATATTAATAAAGGAATTATTCTGAAAGTATGTGAAAGTTTAGAAATTCATAAATAAATTGTTAATTAAAAACTCTGTTGGTACGTGAGTCAAGAAACCTTGATTTATTAAACATTCGGCTACGTTTCGACGACTAAATTGTCGTTCTTATTCAGGCCTACAAGTATAACAGAGGCTGACGTATAATTAACATCTACGTCATAGAAATTCACGTACAAAACTAATATAAAATAAAAAACAATACAATGTACCTTCAAGTTATTAATACTAATAAATTAACAAAACAACAATACAAATAAATTAAATAATTTAAACGTCCATGATAACAAAAGCTATAAAACAATTAATCAAAATGTGTCAACAATGTTCCCAAAGATATATCGGTAGCATAATCTGTAAAAATAAATCATTACTAGACATCTGGTGCATCATCATCCAGGACCCTCAAGAGTTTTAAGCTTTATGACTAAAGGATTATAAATACTGGCCAATTTATGTGTGTCCTTCATAACATTAATAGAGTTTGTTTGCATCTTTATAATAAATTGTATAATAATTAATAATTATTATAATGATTTTATTATTTTAATAATTTATAATCAATGATAAATAAATTGATAACAGAAAGGAACCAACCTAAGAGAAATACAAATTATACTGAAAAAAAACAAATCATGAATTAAAATCGATAAACCATGAGTTTTGTAATTATTTTTCCTTTTTAACATTTAATATAGATAAAGATAGATATTTATAAAATACAGGAGAATTGGTTTTCAGAGGACTGGCATAAGAGGCTTGGCGGGACTTGAATGTAAGAGGTTTATGTTGGCGTAGCTTCGGTATTAATTACATAATGCATATCGTATAAGAGTATTAAGGGAGTAATGAACTACCTATCGCTATCAACGAGAATGTTTGTGGACTGGAAGTTATAAGGGAAAGGTAACAAAATCAGATGATAAATTGTTTTAAGCAAAGTCTAATAGACGTTATGATTACCGTGTTCTATGGGGCCCATTTTGTTAGATCTTTATCTTATATTAACATAGCTACGCTTTTCTGTTGTCTAATATTTCAGATCAGACTCTTCTTGAGTTTAGGTGTTGAAAGCCTGAACTAACATTTCCCATGCACCATTTTGATGTGTACACATTTTTAAATAATTTGAATTAATTTCTTATCATTTTGATAATTAAAATGTAGGTAAACTATTGGTATTGATTGTTTTAAATATTTGTAATAATATTTTAAAAGTAACCATGTTTATAATATTTATATTAATTATTTTTATAATTCCTAATGTAGGTTTCTTCATTTCTGTTAAGAAGAATATTTCTATACATTTGAGTACAGTTTTCTGCCTCTCCTAACGTTACAATATTTTCATTTTTGACGGGTTTCGGAATGATTCCATTCTCAAAACGTAAACCGTACTCCCTTAAAACGTGAAAGAATTACGACTTAAGTTTCGAAAATGGAGTCACTTTGAAATGTGTCTACTGAGGAAAATATTGTAAGGATAGGAAAAACAGACAACTATACTCATATACACATTAGTTTTACAGTTAAATTATTTTAAGTATTTCTATGAATACATTTTTTATTTTTAATATTTTTTTAAAATTCATTTTCATTTATATTTAATTAATATTATATTTCTTTTTTTTAATTTGCTCTATTTATTCGTCAATTTCAAATCCAAATGTATATTTTCCAATATAGGGGTTTATAAGGGATATTCTTTTTTCTATTATTCTGATCACTATTTTAAATATAGTTTTAGAAAAGTGTTGTTGAGTTTTTATTAGAAGTTTCATTAAAAGCTGTTAAATCTTCCAACAAGAATTAATTTTAAAGTACTCCTAAAACAGCTTTAAAAATGTAGTAAAAACCCAAAACAACTCTAAATTGATTATCTTTCGAGCCACTGTTTAACAAGAAAGAAATAAACACTATATATATATATATATATATATATATATATATATATATATATATATATATATATAAATATCGCAATATTTATTCTTGTGTATTAGTAAAGAACTAAGTCAAAATTCAAATACAAGAATTATATTTGAATTTACAATTCAAAGCTTTTCGTTGGTTAACAGTACCAACATATTCAGGAATATTAAACAATTAAAATTACAATTTTAATTGTTTAATAATTCTGATGATATTGGTATTGTTAGCAAACGAAAAGCTTTGAATTGTAAATTCAATTATAATTCTTGTATTTGTATTTTGACTTAGTTCTTTATGTATATATATATATATATATATATATATATATATATATATATATATATATATATATATATATATATATATATATATAGAGAGAGAGAGAGAGAGAGAGAGAGAGGGAGAGACAGGGGAGGGAGAAAGAGAGAGCGAGAGAAAGAGAGGGAATAGAATTATTTATTATAACAACACGTGATGTATTTTTTGGTTACTGAGTATCCTTAGACTGGAAATAAGTAAAAAGTGGTATGGAAGTAAGGAAAAGGTGTAGAGGTTCCTAGTTAATAATTAAATTAAATTTCCATATCATAACGAACAAAATATGGCATACGTATTTACAAAATGTTCCAGTACTTAAAAGTATCGTTATAAAATTTAAAAAAAAAAACTGGCAGACTTTACACAGATTTTTCCAAGAGTTGCGGCGAGACGGATAAATGTACAGAAGATTAGATCGTTTCACTCCGTTTATTCAATTACACTTCATCTTTGTCACTAATTATCTTTTAAGGGCGTAATTAAATTGTATCCATCAAGAACACAATGAACATGTGACGTGTCTGTAGTTTCCCTAAACGATGATTTCCCCGTCTTCATACAGACACGATTAATTTAACTAAACGGGATTTCCTCACTAAAAGCTATTACCCAATCTTTGTTTATTGTGGCAAAATTATTAGGATGTTTGCTATTTGTGCATTCGAGATAGGATTTTATATAAATTGAATATTTAAAATTGTTGGACATTTTCTTTGTGGCCATATGTCAAACAGTTTTATAACAATACTTTCACGCAGAATTAATGTTACGGAGTTAGTTTAACATTAAAAATTATTGTCATATTAGGTAAATACTTCTTAGTTGTAGCACAATGGCTAGTATTTTCAAAATAAACTGTAGAGCTCCTTTTATAGAGTATAATAATTTAGAATGAAAATAAATAAATAATTTAGGATTTAGGCGTATTTAAAAGCAAACAAGATACCCAGCACTGATGCGATACGAAATAGTGGTGTAGCGTTCGTGCCTACCCAAATACGGGTATCCCACTAACTGGTTAACTTCAACACCTGATACTCATTGATGTTCAGCTACTTAATATCCTTTTTTTGTACCATTTTTGGATAAAAATCTGCTATTTCAATTGTCATTCATACCATGTTAATAATCATTTACTTTAGTATCTAAAGTTTATACTCTATAACACAAAATTGTAGGCCTCTTAGATTGGATATTATTTTATTAAGTACTCAAATACATTGCGACCCAAAATAGTACTAACATTTAGAAAAACATCATTTGTTTCAATAAAATAACTCATTTCAATTATTATAACTTTTAACTAATATAACTTCAAACACTGTAAGAGTTACGAAACTAGAATATTTTCTGTAAATGGTAATATGTTTTAAATAACTCAGTTATAAATTTATTATGTTTGTTTTTATATAACGTCGAAAAAATGGACCATAAATTAATATCTTGTTAAATGTATACATAAATTCATTTATTTTTTATTTTACAATCATAACGTGGAGTTCGTTGGTAAAATGTTTAGAATTTTCATACTTCAAAATACTTTTTGTTTACAAAATAAAGACTATTTAAAATTATTCATAAACATTATTTGATCAATTTCGATATAAGTTTTCACATAAATATATTGGAATTATTTTAAAAGGTGATTTTTCTGTAGGAATAATTGTAATATAGATAATTTACTATAAATAAAGCGACAATTTAACTAAATAGGGTTTTTCTTTCAGTACAAAGTTTTGATAAAACTTTGATTGTTATGGAACATTAAGTGTCGTTAAAATTAACATTCTGAACACGTTAAATACGCTAAAGTGTAAGGCATTTTCATTTGAGGTCTATTATAAATAATAATAATTCGTCGTAGCCAGAAGATTTCAAAATAGTTAAAAATGGGTTCATTTGTAATCATACGTTCGTGAAAATGTGAGTAAGGTTAATTAAATTTAATAATGAGGATAGGTTTGCGTTAGTAAACTTAATGATGTTTTAATAATAAAAATTAAATTACGTGTTAAGTAAAGTACATATCAGTTCTACCTCGTCTTTGCTTATTATCATTCAGGCTTTGTTTATTGTGAATAAATCTGTTTGAACGTTTACTTCTAAAAGGCTTTTAAAACAGAGATTTTAAGAAATAAATTGGAAACGTACCATCAACTATGTATGTTTTGTAACCCTCTACTAAGGGTTTCATTTAGAATAAGTTTTCTTTGAAAACTTTTTCATATTTAAAAAGTACAAAATCTGATCTTCCGAAAAGGCTGTGGCTGTATTCATATACATCCGTATATTAGATTTTTAATATCTCGAAAACAATATTTGGGAAAGCTTTTAGAAAACGTTTGGTAAAGAACCAATAAATGGTTATTTATTTCTTAGGTATCTACGTAGTTGTTTACATTGTGTTTTTTTAGCAGTTCAGAATACGTTATTTTAATATTTTAAAAGTTTTATGTATAATTAGGAATAGTTGTTTATAAATACAAAGTTTGTGTTATTCTCATTTGGTTCAATTTCTTCGCTAGAAAGCAGATGCACGTATAATTATGCCTAGCAAAACTGTTACAGGCCTTGAATACAATGATTTTTTTTTCAGCTTTCTTAAAGTAATTAAACGTTTACAGATTCTAAGGGAAACACCGATAAGTGACTTTAACTCCCTGGAGATTGTCAGGAGGTAATTAATTAAAAGAAAAGATTTTTCTTAGTGTCAAGCAGGGCTTACTTCGAAGTAATTGGTTGTTAAGTAATTAGACTTTAACAATCTCTCTTTCACTTTCTCTTGCTTTTTTTCATCTGGTTTTTATCCAAACAAAAATTATCTCTGTGTTTCAGCTAAAAGTTATTTTAGAATCTCTCTTAGAAGTGTCTTTTTCTCTGTGTGTTGGTTTGTATTTGCATTATTTGTATGCAAATATTATATATATATATATATATATATATATATATATATATATATATAGGACTGGAGTATTTATTTTTCAATACAAATGAATATAACCTCCTAAACAACAAAAGGTTGTATTTATGTCATTTCGATTGCAAAGGAATCATCTTCAGAGAAAATTACTATCAAACTTGTAGTAATGTAATGTAAAGATTATGGTTTTAAAATCAAAATGTTCACCAGGACATAAATAAAACGTGTTTATGCTGTAAGAGGTTAAATTTATTTATATAAAACGTTACACCACATTTAGTTGATGCCATTAGAATATTTATATTTACTTCATTAAAGAGTTTTGCGGAAATGGAAGAATAAACTAATGTGTAAAGGAAAAACAAGCGGTGGCTATCATCGACTGTGTGGTTATGTGTAATAAACCACTTTAGTTTAATAATAGAAATGTACTAAATGGAACTGTCTGGAGGTAAACGATAGTGTGTATCAATAATCGTCTCTGAAGAGCAGATTCATTTCAAGAGCGTTCGTAGCTACTTTTGTCAATCTCGCTCGACATAAGTGGAAAAATGTTCGCCAACGAGACATTCTAATATTACTATGGAGAAGATCGACATTCATAAAAATAACTAGGAGCTGTGCATGTTTCCTAACATAAGAAACAGTTCTTCAAACATCAACAGGAACTGGTAGGAATTGGCCGTCAATAACTTATGTCGTATTACATAGTTGTGGGCTTTGCTTTAGTATGAGAACCCCGTAAAGTGGACCTACACCTACCAAAATATATCCTATAGAACTACAGATTGTTCTAATGATATGTAATAACGCGAATGATTTATAATTCCGAAAATCTAAGATGGTTAACAAATTTAAGGCAGTGTCTGTCTCAAAACCGATAATGGAGGAACACGTGTCTAAAGATTCATAACAGATCTAGCGAAAGGGACGTTGTTCTCTTCAGGAAAATAATATAAAGCATCTGTAAGGATACAGTTGTAAATAAAAACCGAGGGTGAATACAGTTTTCTGACCAAATAAATAAAAAAGGTTTATTTAAAGTGTTTATAACCAACCTATTTTAATAACTTACGTCTGATTTAGTTGAAATTTTCTTTTGTAGAGAAAATCTCCACAAGGGCATGTCGTTAGCCACGTGACCTTATATGTATATATATATATATATATATATATATATATATATATATATATATATATATATATATATGTATGTATGTATGTATGTATGTATGTATGTATGTATACATAGTTACACACACATATATAACTTTATTTATTTGTATCGAGCTGAAGGTTTTCTCTGATGAACAGCATCAACATTTTAAAACGCATATAGAAATGTATAGTTCTGTGACTAACGGGACTCCTAATGTAGTCACATAACTCTAATACTGATACTGTTATTCTGGGAAAAGCTTCAGTTTGAAATAAATGAATAAAGTTAATTAATATATTTTCTCTTCTACATGCAAGTATTTACTTGTTATATATATATATATATATAAAGAACAAAAGTCTAAATACAAATACAAGAATTATAATATTCCTGAATTATAATACAATTGAATATTCCTGATGATGATGGTACTGTTAGCCAACGAAAAGCTTTGAATTGTAAATTCAATTATAATTCTTGTATTTGTATTTAGACTTTTGTTCTTTATTAATACACAAGAAAACATACTGCGATATATATATATATATATATATATATATATATATATATATATATGTATGTATGTATGTATGCATGTTTATATACACATATATATGTATATGTCGCTTCATCAGTCTATAGACGACATTATAGTTGAAACTAGTATGTATATATTAATAAACTAATAAGTAGTGGGATTTTGAGTGAACTCTTTTAATGTTTATCGTTCCGAATTGTTTTCACTAGTTACGCTCTAATTAACTTAATAGTAAACATTTCTTCTACATAATCTGGAATACTTTTTTCATTTGTGACTTATTTAATGTAGCTTCCTTATTATGAATGTTTATTAGTGCGGTAGGTTGTTGAAAGTGGTTTCTATTTCAGGCCAGACACAGCTACATATATTCAAAAAATTTAACGAGAAAGGGAAGCAAGGGAACTTGGAGAAACCAAAGGCAATCATTCTTTCTTGAGCAAATATGTAAGTAATGAAATAATATATTTTCAAATAATGGTAGAAAGTAGAAAACATTAAAAGCAAATTTCTGGGTTATATATATATATATATATATATATATATATATATATATATATATATATATATATATATATATATCACTTTCACCTATGTACTTAAACAAGAATCTTACTTGGTATTTATGCGAGTACTTTCAGAGACTGGTTATTGTCTCCATCTTCGGGCATAATGAACGTGCTTAGGACTGCGAGCTGCGTGAAATTTGCCGTTGACCTTGGTGTACCGTTAACTTCTATTTTTAGATTCACTGCACTGGGTCAGTTTTTAACGTTCGTTTTGGGGTTTATATTGTCTATTAGATTGAATAATTTATCGTTTTTTGATTTTATTTGTATCTGTTCGTTGATGATGTTATTTTTATTTTTATAAATTTCTAGTTGTTCCCAGATTGTCATTTTGAGGCCTTTTTGGACCTTTTTTACTAGCTGTACATTTTTTAATGTGGGGAATGTGTGTTTGTTTTTGATTGCGTGTGTGGCTAAGTTTGAGTTATAAATTTTAGGTTTGATGTTGTGTGGGAACACACATTCCCCTCATTAAAAAACGTACACCTAGTAAAAAAGGTCCAAAAAGGCCTCAAAATGGCTTTTATATATATATATATATATATATATATATATATATATATATATATATATATATATATATATATATATATAAGGAAAAGATTCAAGTAGCGAACCACTACCCCAGTTATTAGTAAGTGGAATGATATGATTAAGGACCCACAGCTACTTATGTTTCCCGATAGACTAGAAATAAAGGATGATGTATGGTAATTAGCGGCTTGGGGAAGGGTTTGGCGTTTTGTCCTTTTATTGTTCCCGTGTCCCGGCTAAATGTACGTTTCTAGAGAAGGTAAATGCACACAATTAGAAGGGTCCTTTTAAGTTACGTTCTACAATGTGAAATGTAAAAACAAATTTACAATTGAAGCGGTAACTGCATAGTTATTCAAAAAATTAAATTAAAAGAAGAAACTCATATAGTGAGAAATTGAAAGTCTGGTTTTATTAAATTAAATATCCGTAGAAAGAATTGGTTTGTATTGTATACTGGGTAATGTATTACATTGAAAAATTAAATTAATTATGAAACCAGAGATTCAAAATTTAAAACAAGAGAATTTTGGTTCAGCTGTGGTATATCTTTTAATATATTACATATCTGAAGAACAAATTTTAATTTGAAATGGTTTTTGTGCAAACTGGGGAGTGCAATACTTTCAGTAACCCCAGTTAAATTCACCAGCGATTGGGAGTTTATACAGGACATCCTCTTTCTTGCTAAGATATAACCTTCTCCATATGTAATAGTTTATAAGCTGTTCATACTTGGAAAGCGAACAAATGCTTCAACCTTTTTCTTAAAGAATGAATAAAAGATGTGTAATCCTAAAGTAAATATACCTATAAGTGAAAATATGGTAGAACAGTGAACTGTTTACAAATACTTTATAATAATACTGTATATAATTATAAGTGAATCAGGAATTCGGGTGTAATAAATTATACAGAACACCCATATTATTAATGGAATCTGATGCACATTTCGGATACCACGGAATCATATCCATAGACGTGCTGATTATTATGTATTCCGCGTGTAGAGTAATTTGTCAGATGATGGTTACTTCATAAGCGAAATGTCCTGATGGATAGAATAAAAGCACTTGTGAATAGAGGTGTTTGTGTATTTATTATTATTATTAAACCTGCAGAAAATTATTACAAATAATTGTAGTTTGTTGGAAACTTTTGAAACTAAATTTGCTTCTAATGAGATTGATTTTCTAGTGATATAATTATGCAGACGTTATTTCATCACATGTTAGATGTTTTATTTTTTTCTTAAATTAGCTTTTATATTTGTATTTTATATGTTTCAATGGTTAAAATATACTCTTTATATTGCATCATTGTGTTTAAACATCAGTTAATCTTAAATTAACACCATATCTGTTAGTAGTTAGCTTGATATAACAAAGTTTTCTATCCAAAGAATTATTAACCATCAGCAGCTAATTGTTGTTATATTCATTAACATCAAGGAAGAATTTATGAAGTAGTATTGAGGGGAAATAGTGGAGATCCCCTGTATCTAGGCTAAAGCTAGGTTGTACCCGTAAAGCTCACTTTGCCTCACATGAACAACTTTACCTAAGTTTCAATAAAATTACTTTTACGAGAAACAAGTTTCATTTTCTATTTATTTCGTTACGTGTACCACAAGCATCAACTTTGTGGCAAATTATCTACAATACAAGATATTCTACTTAATATAACAACATAGTCTACTGATTAGCCTATAGTATTAGTAGTATATTGTATATAGTGTTAAAATACAAGGGCCAACATAAGGGATAGGCTACTGGCATTTATTTACAGCTTTCCAAACGTTTATATAAATTTTGAAAATAATAACAAAGCATAGACAAAATGCAGATCGAAAAAGTGTAACGCACCCAGTATTATACCATCCCCAACATAAAATTTTACGTTCAATGAACTTTATTAAAATTTAAAGGTAATAATATTTAATTCATTTAAAGAACATCTAAATATTTAGATAAGTAGTTGAGAAAGTTCTGAATCACTGTTTATTGACATCGAAGTAGTGTCGTAGTCAAAAGACTTGTAAGTACGTAAAGGGTGAAAGTCGCATAGTATTAGGGATCATTCACTAAATAGTTTAATGAAATACGTGTCTTTACATTGTATTGTTGTCAGACATAAATAGTTACTATGTGCGCAAATATATTTAATAGGATACTCAAAATTAATAGGTGAAAACCCATATAATGAATACACTTGTAATAAATGAATTTGAAATTATGTAATAAGTTTAAATAATTTTAAAATTAGGTGCTTTAAGGTTTTTATAATTAATTTAAAGTAAATTTATTAATTAAACGTATAATTTAACATTCTAAAACTGGACAAAATTGCTATAAATCTTCTACACTAATTTATGGAACAAAACCTTTTTGTTAAGTTTTTATTTATTGTACGATGAAACAAATGAGAAAATCTCATCAGTTAAAATTTGTATTTCAAAATAAAACAATCATTAATTTCAACTATTTGTTTCGTTTTGTTTTATTAGATGAACTATATTTAATTTTAAAAATATAACCTATCTTGATAACAACGATAACAAAATGAAAATACATAGCTACTCAAAATATAGTGGTCAGAAAATCAATTAGAAAAGAAAACGTTTTCTAATTCTGTTTTTGCTTCTGAACAGGCATTAAGGTTATGAAATATGCTGAAATGAATACGCTGTTACTGCTCCGACTATTCCTTATCCACCTTGCTACATAATTGCACGTCATACATCCACCTGGGTTACGGTTGGGAGGCACCTTACATATAAATAGGTGCAATTAGGTGAGGGTGCTATTATCATCCCCTGAGAAGAGACCCTGTATTGTCTAATGCATTTATACGCAAATATTCGGTGAGCTATGCAATTACACATAGAATAATAAGGCAGTGTAAC
>JBAIZL010000006.1:51426028-51436028 GCA_036971475.1 Prosapia bicincta
AACAACTAAATAAGTTATAATTATGCTGTAATTATTGATATTCGCACAATACTTTCTTTGGTAATGGTAAAAATCACGCCTCATTAGGTAAATTTTGTTTTGCAGGAAGCAATTACGTTAGTTTCATTGTGTTTAAAGAAAACCTGGGGCGTCGGATGAATCAGGGTGTTTACAGTAATTAATTGCTTAAAGATTCATAAGAAAAGCGCCCTCAACCCTCCAAGGTATTGTCTAAGAATAATTACATAAAATTAAGGATATGATGTAGAGTCAGGTCGGGGGTGTTTCCAAGGAATCGTTTGTAAAGTAATTAGATTTTAACATTGTTTTTCATGACGCCTCTTTCTCTACCATCCCCTCCCACCGGTTGTTCTATCTCTCTCCTCATTAATTTCATCTTATGATGCACGTTTTACCTTCAAAATATCCACTATATATCGCCAGTGAAGCAATTCTTTTTCCCACATGTTAAAATCTTTTACAATTCTATTAATGTAATTACTTGGTATTAAATGTCTTAAAAACGTATACCAATGCATTCGCAACAATATTTGCTAAGTTAAAAAAGATTGTAAGAAAATAAATTTAAAAAATACTAATATTTTAGTAACTTTATATGCCCACCTCTAAACTAATAACATTCATTGCTTTGATAAAATTGTTCGATGGAAAAGCAATTCGACTAACGATAAACACAAATATATGTGGTTTAATGTATATAATAAAATAACACCTAATCTAATAAACTAATACATTTTTATTATAAAGTGTTTACTAACGATTAGCCAACCTTATACGTAGCCAGTAAAATAATTCTTTTTGGCAATTAAAAATTGTTTGTAAAATATTATTAATTTTATTATTTGAAATTTAATTTTTTTTAACGTATAAAAATGCTTTAGCAACAATATGTGCCAAGTTAAAAATGATTGTAAAAACTCAAGTTTGTAAAATACTGAAATTTTAGGAACTTTATATTTCCACTTCCAAAGTAATAACACTCATTGCTTTGATAAAATGATTAAAATCAATACTACTAACGGTAAACACAGATATATGTGTTTTAATGTATACCTAATCTTATAAACTAATACACTTCTATTATAAAGTGTTTACTAACTATTAGCCTAACTTACACGTAGCCTTGCTGTAATAAAGATGTGTCGGTGTAATATAGATATACTATAAGGAATTATACGGTACCAAGAGCACAGTGGTACAATATATTACAATTAAAATATTGTAAAGAGACCCAATACGACAAAAATTTAAAAAAATAACAAATAATACAAGTTACTTAAGATTAAACCATTATGTACATTTCGATGACCATGTCATCATCAGAGGGTCTTGTTAAAAAATTACAATGTAGTAAACTTGAAATTACAAACTAGAGCTACTTCTAGTTCTTGGTTTTAAGATAAAGATTGTTTCCATCTACAATAAATGAAATTCAAAGCTTTGATTATTGTCGTTGGATTTTAATTGAAATTCCAGCTGGAAATTTTCTTTAGCTGCTTTATTCCCGCTATGTTGACGTCAGGAGAAAATGTGTATACAAATAGTTTCCCTTGTGTTGAATAAGTTTTTATTGGCTTTGTTACGAAAGCAAACTAAGTGTGGTCATAATTATGTGGTCATTACGAATCATTAAACAATCGTCAGCAGAAAAAATGTTTTGAAATTACTGTTGAACAAGAGTAGTACCTTATTCTAGACCTGTCCTTTGATAGGTTGAATAACAGAGTATACGATAAAATCGCGAAGCGAATTCACATTTTTATATTGTTTATACATCGAAACTTATGAATGTTTAATGTGGAAATAGTACTGGATTAAATACTCGATTAACACGTATATAGTATGGAGGTTATTGTATTAACCGGTGTCCCCCTGTGTGTCCTGAATGTACCAGTATATAGTGGAAAACATCTAAATAATTTTCGCGATTTGCTATGAAAAGACATGAACAATATATAATTCATAGATTTAGACGAATACCTTTAAAAAATAGAAATAATTTCTAAATAGCTTACATTAAAAGTTCTTAACCCGTATCAGCGGCGATTAAATTCATTTGGAGCCACAAATGCATTCTTTCTGTTTAGCTTATAATGTATAAATTACTTCACCAAATTGTTCACCTATTTAACTATAAGGGTCTAAAAACTCAGCACTGTAACCAATAGCAACAGACCTTTCTTATCTAGATTTAATTTTGTTTACTATTACCGTTCACTCTTCAGATATCTTCATTTCCTTATAACCCTCCTCAAGATAAGATGTATTATAATATAAATTGTAAATATTAATAACAAAATAAATAAAGTTGTATATATTGTATTTTGGTATTCAGAGTTTTGATAGTTTAAAATACATACAACTCGTCAGATTCCATATAATAAATAGACAGGTATGAATAGGCTAAATGAGTCTTGCTCATTGGTCCTGCAAGAATTCATACTTTTGGTAATCGCTTTATCATCTTACTTTCTTAGGTATTTATTTTAAGTTCGATTTTACCAGAACTATTAAACCGGGCGATGCAGACAATCATCAGAAGTACGAAAAACGTTATAAAAGCTTCCGTTCACACTACAAATATCTAAACTTTAGGAAAATACTATTTGCCCTTCCCACGTAACACGTAAAACATTCCTAATTCAACTCTTTGGCTTAATTCTCTCATATCGTATTGTTACATTATATAATCCTGAAAATAGTCTTAATTAAATTTTTAATGTTTTAATGTTTGTGTTGTGACGTCAGAAAAGAGTGGAATACCACCTTTGACTTTATCATTAAAGACTAGATATCTTTTATTTCCGTGTAAAAGTTAAAAACATGCTTATGATTTCTTTAATTTTACAATGTTGTCAATTGGTCACGTGATACATATTTACCAATATTTATATAAATATTGAAACACAATCTAAACTTTTCACCAGCTATTACTGAATGTTTTACACAGACCGAATTCAAAGATGACTCTGTGTTTTAATAAACATTTACATAATGAGTCCTGTCATTCCTTTAAGGGAAGGATGAATTTATCAAGTTATAAAACCACTT
Source organism: Prosapia bicincta (assembly GCA_036971475.1). Taxonomy (NCBI): domain Eukaryota; kingdom Metazoa; phylum Arthropoda; class Insecta; order Hemiptera; family Cercopidae; genus Prosapia; species Prosapia bicincta. The sequence goes on from JBAIZL010000006.1 coordinate 51,429,101, forward strand.
GAGATGGATTGGTTTCCATCTCCTTCGTATCACCTCTGATTGATTTTTCAACTACCCCCCCCCCTCCCATCACACCGCCTTAGTGTTTGGTCATACTTCTAAGAATTCCTTTTGGATTAATGTTCCCCTATAGACTGTATCGTGACCACATCAGGACTAATATGTTTAAGGGATTCTACATTCATTGTCTTACCATTGGTTCTTTGAAATACCCTCTTTACCTTTTTGATTCGATATCATTGTGAATTTTCTATTAATTTTATATAATTAGTAAATTTATAAGCGTCTGAAGTACTTTCAGGGTTGATAAATAGTTCGGTTAGAATTTTAAAGTCCTATAAAATATCCGAACGGGAATTAAATAATGTGGGAGTAAATAATATAAGGGATTTTTATGATAGTATTATGCAGGAGTTTACCAAACGTACTTTAAAGTTGGGTTAGCATGAGAAAATAAGTACATAAATAAAATATTAACAACTAATATTTTAATATTAATTAGATTAATCTCATTATTATTACTAAAACTCAGAGGGACCTTATTATCGGTGTAGAACACTTAGCTGCAGCCTTTGTACTCTCTTCACATCCCTACCACCGGACTAGCTTAGTGGCTACCTACCTCTTTGCAGAAATCAAGTACCCACCTGATGCTAAATCTTCTGATATCGTCTGGTGTACATACCTGCCAGCCAAACCACTTCATCGTTGCAGCTCCCAAAGCAGGGTACTCACCGAGTACGTGGATTGGGCCTTTCGCTTGGTCCTCTTCGCATCTTTTGCCTACAGGGGACCTAGATTTTCCAATTTTGTATTGGTACCCCCTCCGATTCCCATGGCCTGTGACCAGCTCTACGATAACTCTGAGTTGAGGTCTACTTAAGGAGAGTAGTTATTTGCCCCACAAGTCTCTCGAGTAACCCAACAGTACCTTGGATTTGTTACACCTCAAAATGCATTTCATTCTTCCCTGCACAACCTGTCTATATGTGCCGTGATCCTCTTGCGCCTCTCCTGAGGCGGCACTCACACTGCACTCATCAACAATCCATGACTTTTTGTCCCTATCCATATACAATCCATATAACAATCCATATACACCCTTGTTTTCCTAAGACGTCAGCTCTCTCATTCCCTATTTAGCCATAATTTCCTGGAATCCAGGTTAGGTTGAGCGAGTTATACTTACTCAGCTCTGCTAGAGAAGCTATAGTCTCGAGGACCAGCCTAGAGCTGGTGCTAGCTTTACCTAGAGCGTTCTGAGCTACCTGACTGTCCGAGCAAATCCAGATGGTCTTGCCCCTCTTGCCAGACCCTAATATTTTCTCAGCACATACTTTGATCGCGAGTACCTCCGCCTGGAAAACAGAACTGTAGTCTATCAGGCGATGACAAAATCTGTCTTGGTGTCTCGGTCCACTAAATCCTGCCTTCTTCGATTCCTCATGGTAGGCAAGCCAGAGTGCTTTCCGCCTTTGTGCCCCACTCATTCCTCCTGTTGCCTTCGCAAATGGTTTTCCATCTGTCTCTATGGGGGCCGAAGCCACATCCATTGGGACAGATTTGTTAGTAGGCTCTAAGCTCTGACCAGTTAAATTTATTTCGTTTTTGTCTACTATGTGTATTCCTACAAGCAGCTACGGAAATAAAGGTCCGCCACCGCAGCTCACGGCGCTAAGGCGATTCAAATACTCAGGGGTGGCGCAAGGTGCCCCTGAAACTCCGTTAAAGACCCTCCTTACCCTGAGAGCTACGAATCTACATCGGCACGGATTGCATAACTCTTTCAGATCGGATATGTATGTTCCCATCCAGATCACCAACCTGGATGGGGGGTGCTTCTTGGTTACCGCCCGCAAGGGAAGGGCAGGGCGAGAACCGGGCAGATAACAACCCTTCAAGTGCTAGAACTGGCCCTCATTTTTTGAGCCGCTTTCATGTACTCACACATTTGCTGGACTTCCCGTTTATAGGGATCCACATACGTACAGCTCCGCTCCACCCGTCCCCCACGCGCGGATTACGCCTCTCCACCACGTCAAGGTCATGCAGCCCATAGGAGAGGTTAATTAGAGTAAAATAAAGAGAATATTAGAAAAAAGTGTAAAAATATTTCAAAAATATGTTACTCTCTGGGGCCATATTAGGGAAGGCACAGAGATTTGGTAATCAAAGGGTTAAAAATTTACAATTTTTGAGACATATAAAGTAGTTGTGCTCCTGCCTTTAGGTAAAGCCGAGGGTGGATAGTGTTCCGATTGTACGTTCTGGACTAAAGTAATCAGTAAGATTATTTTTACAGTACAAAAGACGAGGATCGATTTTGAAGAATTGGTGAAGGCACGGGGTAGGCTTAGTTACTGGTTAAAGAACCTTCTCGTCCTATGGGTGAACCAAAGAACCGTGTAGACCCTTAATGTAATTCCCTTGATCTCCTACCTACTGGTACCTCGGGTTTGGGATCAAGTCACTTTAGTTAACGTAAGTAGCCGGTTTGAGCGTCCATCAGTTGAATGTTGGAAATGTGTGCGGGAATTACGTCGTTTGAGAAGGCCCTATTCAGCATTTTCACAACCAGCGTGTAGTTGACAGAGAATTATCTGGGATAGACAGGCGTGCTCGGTTTACTTGCATGATCACGCAAAATAAGCCTAGGTTTCCTGTAGGGTTAGGGTGGTTTTTAAACCAACTGGTTTCAAAATACAAATGTTCCATGCTTTACCCATATATGTTTTATTATATCTTACAAACATTTGTTTTATTTAGAAGTCTTACTTCAATAGCAAATATTTTCAAAAAAATATTAATGTCTTTTGGGAATCTAAGATACGAAAGTAATTCTAAACTTATAGGTTAAATTTTCTTTGTAGTATCTAATAATTTTAATAATAACAGTATTAATAATAACTAGTATGTGGTTACATGTATCATATTTGAATATTTTACTGTTTATGTAGATTTTATAAAGTTGCTCCTGAACATAATAAACCAAAATTTATGAGATTTAAGCACATATTTGTTTCTTAAAATATGTCTAAAGGCATATGTATTAGGTTTATAGATGTTTAATTGTTTGTATTTAATAATAAATAATAAAACTCCTTAAAAAATATAAACTCGTTCGACAGTATAAAAGAGACAGTATAAAACACCCAACCATTACGACCATTAGGTTGTACTGCCGACGCTGGGTATTGCTCTTTAAAAAGAAAACGAATCTTTTTAGTTCGAGTGACCTTAACTCTTTGTGTTATGATTAACTTTATAATTAGTGTAATATTAACATTTAGAATATAAGGTAGAATGAAAGAATGTACTTTCTATGCGGTGTGTAAGCCGAAGCTTAGGTAATGTTACTAAATTGTTCATTCGATACATCTCGAGCCTGGATATTCCACAATAAACAACGAGTGTGTCCATTTTTCTGCAAAATATAATTTTTTTTACAATTATACATTTAGTTCATCAATTGGTGCTGATGTACTTCTTGCATATCGGACCTACACTTTTCGTCACGTATTCCTTGAACGCGGAGCACTTATCCTTCGTGTTCAAATCGTAAGACGAGCCCCAAATAACGACACCGTCGGCGCCCTCTTCTTTCGGCAGCTTTATCAGGTTTTCCAAGTCTTCCTGAAAAATAAATGAATATGAATCTGCAAACGGTAATTTGTCTATAGACAATAAAATATTATTAAATTTAGAATCGTGGATAAAATTAATTTGAAATATGCAAATATTTATGCTATGTTTTCATTCTGCCAAATCTGATATGATTTTACATTGTTGAATAGAAACTATAAAATATTATCTCTTTTGAAATTATATTCATTTGGTACTACTATTATTGTATTTTCGTACAATTTATAGTATTCGTATATTTATTTTTAAGATAATCTAATTAGTTAATACATAAAAATATTCTGATAAGATGGGAAACAATAATCATTTCACACTTTATAGTCTCAACATAGTGTAGTGCCTAACCTATACTCCCGATATCACTAACCGGTGGCGTATTTGTCAATTTGCTGTAAGAAGAATAAAACACTACCAATTAATATTTATTATAGGCTAAATGTAAACATTTACTTAAAGCAAATGTGGCTAGTCACACCTGAGTAAAGAGAAAATTATTTGCAGCTGTCAGCAAAGTACAACTGGTTTGGTCTATTCAATATGATAAATCCAGGTTAGAGCTTGTCTGTAACACAAGAACCTTCTACAAGCTTATTTTCAAATATGTTTTAAACATACACACTACATACGAGCGCTTTTAAACACTAGACTTATAGAAAAGAGGTGTAAGTTTGTGCAGAAAACTACAAGCTAATGTAGAAAACTACATATAGACAGTTGTAGTAGACACATGAAGTTCCTTGAAAAAAATTACACAGCAATATGAAAAACTCCACGTTTAATAGACAATTAAAAGTTATGTAGAAAATTACACAGCTCCGTAAAACTTCAGGCAAATGTAGAAAGCTACAAGTTTATGTAGACAACTGTAAGTTTATATTGGAAAACTTCAAGCGTTCGTCGAAAATTACTTTTCATTTAAAAAGTTATAAGTTGAAAGTCACAGGGCTATGTAGAGATAAAATGTATTGTAGAAAATTAAGTTTTATATCGGAGACTAGGTTTTCTGTATACAAAGGTATGGTTATATGTAAACTACAAGTTACGTAGTTTAATGAGAAAAACCCGTGGAAATTTGGAAAACTACGAGCTTTGTAGAAAACTGTACGTTATTTAGAAACCAATAGCCTGGTGTTAAATACCTCATTTTTATAATAGTATTTATAGATTTATACGTTTATGTAGAAACTAAAGAGTTGTGTTAATAAAACAATATTAATGAAGAAAACGGCATGTTGCTTTTGACACTACACGTAAATAGAAAACTATCCGTTATGTAGAGAACTACACTGTGATGGGGAAAACTAAACGCTTCTGTAGAAAATTACATGTTGTGTAGATAATAAAAAGTTGAATTGCAAAAAATATACGTTGGTGTAAAATAATACACGTAAGTAGGTTTTTATATTACTTAGGGTTTTCATTTGAACCCAAACTAATTAAGAAAACTAGATCAGAAATGAGGGATAAATGTGGGATATTTCTCGTTGCATGACGTAACTAGTGTTAGACACTCACGTCCAGAATATTGCTCTCGGTGAAGTAGTACTTGGTGGTGATGTACGGCAGGTTGAGGAGGGAGCTTCTGGCGTACTCGGCCACCCTCTTGCCTTCGCGGACTCTGCCGCGGATCATCGCCGCCCTGTCGGCCACGGTACTCGTGTTGCCCAAGTACATCGAGGGGAACACGGCGTCGCTCAGCTTCCAGATTCTGATCATCCTGCAAATAGAGAGCCCATGACTTTATTCGTGCCGATTTGTTTGAAAGAATGTACTTAACCAAATGAGGGGAGTTTAACAAAAATTTGATTATTTTGCAGAGCAATATACAATACTTGAGAAACTATTAAGGTAAGTTTGAAATATGATGTTATAATAATATTAATAAAAACAATAATACTATTTGAACAAGATATATAAACAAAACTTTTATATAGAAAATGTCTACTTATATTACCTTTTGTTCTACGAAATCTCTGGTTTTTTGGTACAGTTTTGGAGGTTTAACTAGTTGTTTCGAAAATGTATACTTCAATAGTTCAACCTTCTTGCAAACGGAATAGTAATAAAATTGACCTTTGAACTACTAAATAGCATACCTAAGTAATATTTCGGTAAGACAATAATAAAATATTGCAACCCTTCTGTAGCTATTTGACTGATCCTGCACTACTTACTGGTTGTTTTCGTCCATTGTACGTTGGCTGCAGCTGTCCGTCCCGGGCTGGTTAAAGCACTGGGGGTACTGGTAGTAACCAATCTTCGCGTAGGGGCGGTTACTCTTCGCTATCTGCAGGGTGGCGGACATGAATCTGTCTGCTGCCCTTTCGTACTCCAGTTTCGCCTGTAAGAAAAAGCAACAACGGTACAAAACTATTGGGAAATTACAGAATAAATACGGTAAATTAGAAGTCAGCCCTCCACTTTGTGTGTTGCACTCCACTCCACTTTGTGATTACATATAACCTTATATGCTTTAACTCGAGGGTATTTGTTATTTTTTAGGCGTTAATATCTTATACGATTGTATTTGCATTTATTCACTTCAAAACTAGACATTATTATGTCTATTGAGTCTTCATGGTACAAAGTACTGAAAAGAAACTAGACGTAATAGAATCTTCATGGTACAAAGTACTGAAAAGAAACTAGACGTAATAGAATCTTCATGGTACAAAGTACTGAAAAGAAACTAGACGTAATAGAGTCTTCATGGTACAAAGTACTGAAACGAAACTAGACGTAATAGAGTCTTCATGGTACAAAGTACTGAAAAGAAACTAGACGTAATAGAGTCTTCATGGTACAAAGTACTGAAAAGAAACTAGACATAATAGAGTCTTCATGGTACAAAGTACTGAAAAGAAACTAGACATAATAGAGTCTTCATGGTAGAAAGTACTGAAAAGAAACTAGACGTAATAGAATCTTCATGGTACAAAGTACTGAAAAGAAACTAGACGTAATAGAGTCTTCATGGTACAAAGTACTGAAAAGAAACTAGACGTAATAGAGTCTTCATGGTACAAAGTACTGAAAAGAAACTAGACATAATAGAGTCTTCATGGTACAAAGTACTGAAAAGAAACTAGACGTAATAGAGTCTTCATGGTACAAAGTACTGAAAAGAAACTAGACATAATAGAGTCTTCATGGTACAAAGTACTGAAAAGAAACTAGACATAATAGAGTCTTCATGGTACAAAGTACTGAAAAGAAACTAGACGTAATAGAGTCTTCATGGTACACAGTATTGAAAAGAAACTAGACATAAAGAGTCTTCATGGTA
>JBAIZL010000006.1:51441028-51453528 GCA_036971475.1 Prosapia bicincta
TGGTAACAGGGTTCATGAGCATAACATGCAAACTATATAGGGGCTGAATGTATTAAAAGAGGTTTTAAACAGGGATAAACCGGTTATAATGATATTTTTCTCAAACTATTATTATATACTGACTTTAACTATGAAAATCATTTACCGAATAAACGGTAATATATAGAAAGAGAAACGTTAAAGTGTGAGAGACGGAGAGAAAGAGGGGTAGAGAGAAAGCGGTTCATGTTTAATTACTTTACAATTACTTTGAAAAACGCACTGCTCAAGTCTACAAAATGCCCTTTATTTAAATTAATTACCTACTGACAATAGCCCACGCTGGAGTAGAACAAGACGCTGTCTGAGCTTCACTCCTAAATCTTTAAATGTTTAATTACTGTAAAGGAGATGCATAATCCATCACAGTCAGGTCTCTCTAACCTTTCCTTAAGCGTACCGAAACAGACATCTTCCTGCCAAGCATATCTAGCTAAATGGAGGATAGTTGTACCATTATATTCAACAATACCTGAACTTCAATTCATTCGTAGGCTTAAAAAATACAAAATTGTATTAGAATAAATAAAGATAAAAATAATATGATAGCAACAATCATAGTAAGAGCATTGATATCAATTATTTTGTGCACAGATGAAACCATGTTCCAGTGAAAGAACATAGATGTAAAGTTCACATACTGAATATTGCCAGAATATGAAAAATTCTGCTATGGGAATTTTCTCTAGCAACACTTAATAAGTATAGCGTAATGCAACGTAAGTAATTGCGTAGTATAGCAGATAAATGATAACGTTATCTTCAAAACGAAAATGCTCAAACCATTTAAATAATAATAGTTTTCTCAGCAGTTATAGGTTATAAATTAATTTTGTAACAATCAATTTCATTTGAAGAGCATACATATATTAAGTAGGTGCAAGAATACAACTTGAGGAAGTTAACGTCTCAAGAAGGGGGTTATCGGACAGCAATCTTCCATCTTGGCAGATTGGGGAACAAAACAGTGCAGTCGTAGAATCGCCTTTAGTTTCGATAAACACTGAGTCAGCGTGATTTCACATTACTCTCATTAATACAATTTAGATGAAGTTTAAAAGATTATAAATATTTTTAAACAAAATAATAAATAAGTTAATTAAACAAATGTATGTAAGTTTTATTATCACATTAATATATATGTTGTTCTAAATAGAATGGGTTTTATGCCTTTTCAAAGAGACGTTATAATATTCTTCAATTGTGTTTAGGAATGAAATATTATTGACCTTTACAACGTTTCTCACGGTCTTCACCAAATCTGAATCATTTTCTGTCTTACCTTTTAACCATAAGATAGTTTAACCTCTAGTCGAGTGTGCCCAATCCCCACCCAATTTTTTTTTTCAAGTCCTACTATTAGTACACACTCTCTCCCTCCCTCTCTCTATCTCTCTCTCTCTCTCTCTCTCTCTCTCTCTCTCTATATATATATATATATATATATATATATATATATATATATATATATCTTGTTCAAATTTGTAGTCGTTAATAAAATAATATTTATTCTCCAATCAAGTTCAAAAACATTTTTTTAAATTTGTTGAGGAACTTCCTGTCAATACAGTGTTTTAATAAATACTAATTCAATAGTTTTAATGATTAACTTTGCCTTCTATTTTGATTTATATATATATATATATATATATATATATATATATATATATATATATATATATATATATTTATTTCTTTATTTATAATAGTTGTATTTATTGAAAAAAAAGTAACTCAAACGAACTTATCATTGTTGACCTAAGTAGGAATTAACTTTTTTTTATATTACTTGTTTAACATTACATTTCATTAGGCATTAACGCTTAACTTCATCCCGTATATCACCGTACATAACGTCCTACATTTGTCGTTCAGTTTGACTTGTATCGTTGACAAAATTACTTTTAGCTCTGATATGTACCTCGTTGACTTTCATATTATATGTCTGCAGGCACTAAAGTCTACGTTGTTTACGTATTAACGAAGCATATTATATCAGTTAGCAGGAAAGTTAAGGTAGAACTGATTATTTACAAGGATTTCTCAATGCGTACAGACAGCTAGCTCCACGCGAACGCTTCTACTCCACCTTCACAGACTAATGTATTCGGAGGTGTAATTAGGTTGTATTCACCAAGGGATGCGTAAATACCACGAATCCCCGAAATCCCTAAACGATTGTTTCGCCGTCTTCCCACAAACAATCGCCATTAATTTAGGTAAATTGTGGTTTCATCTCGTTACCAGTCGTTATTCAATTCTGTTTGCTCGGTTTAATTAGGTTTCCTTCTCGTAATGTGTTAATTACTTTGAAACGGAAATTTTCAGTGAAAAACAAAAGTTGACAGTATGATTGTCTTGGTGTTAAGAATTTTGCTAAAGACAAAATATTTAATTAGTTATTGAAAGCCTGTTTATTTTGTTTAAGTTTGAAATATTAAAATTATAATACAGAAATTTTACACGTTTCATCTTTTTGGAGACATTTATATTATATTCACTTAAATTTTAATTTTATAAATCTTAAAGAGAAAGTTACTTCAATTCAATTATTGATTGAAGAGTATATATTGAGTTCATTTCCATATTGAATATTTTAGGGTTTTTGTAACTTGAATGGCAAGTTGAGTAGTAAGGTTAGATTCGCTGTAAGGTTAAACGGATTGGCAAGCAAATGGATTTCTAACAGTATCAATACATCTTCCTTCAAAAATGTATGATTCTGGGGAGTAGTTTCCAGTAAGTAAACGCCTTTGGAATATTTGTTAGAAAATAAACACGGTTAAGGACTTCTTCGCGCGGTGCTTATGTTGCAAGTAAACTTTATATCAGGGCCAATTGACGTTTTTTTTGACTAGATTCTGTCGTTAAAATGTTTAAAGATTGTAAGACAGAAGTTTCAGAATCAGATAGTGAAAATCGTATAGTAAAAGTGAAGAAAACATCTAAGTAGTAGGGTACTTGGCAATACCACGAATCCACGCATCGCCACGACGCTACAAGAGCAGCAATCATGATAAGGAATACAAGTTATCCATAAAACCGATAATTAGATAGACCAAGAGTTCTGGTTCTCTACAAACAAATATAAACAATTGTTATGATTCATATAAATATGGTTATTTTTAATACCATATTTTATATAATTATTCGTAACATTATGATATATTACTTAGGACAAATATTTATAACTATATACTTACTAGCCAACGCCCACCCTTGGCTGTTGAGCCATTTGGTGACGCGCTGACCAGTATAGTCGAACCAGTGTGTCATCATCATCTCCGGAATGGTCGAGCGCGCTGCACTTCATCAGATGATCCGCATCCATCGTATCGTGTCCACAGAGAGGGCATTCCGATGTTGGGAGCACACCGATGCGATATAGATGGGCGGCCAGGTAGTCATGGCCGGTTTGCATTCTGAACTTGGCAACACCTACAGCTCGTGGAAGTCTGTGGTCGATCGGCCCTGTGCTGACTAGGTTTTCCCATTTTCTTCCTGCTGATTGCTGTGAGAGGTGCAGTTTGCTGGCCTAGTCGATAGTTGCAATAATGAGGGCTTTCGTGCTTTGCAGCAAAGGCATGCAAATGGGTTGTGCCATGGATGTGCCTTTCTTGGCCAGAAAGTCTGCTCTCTCATTTCCATAGATGCCAACATGGCTTGGGATCCATTGTAAAGCTATAAGCCAACCCCCACTCGCCAGGTGTTCCAGGGCTTTTCTCCTCTCAATTGTTCTTTTGCAGTCTGTATCTGTATTGCGCGATAGGTTACGGATAGTCGCTTGTGACTCGATGACGAAAACTGCCTGTGTAGGGGCTATTTTGTTTAGTTCTGAGGCTTCTGCTTGTACTGCTGCTATTTTTCCATTGTATTTGGTCTGGGGAGTTCCCACTGCTAGGTATCCCTCAAAATTGCGACTGTAGTAGGCAGCTCCTGTTGCACCTGTTTCCGGTATTGAAGATCCATTCGGGTATATATGTAACCATTCTGGTTGTGGGTACTCTTCATTGATTGTATGCAGGGCTGCTTGCCTCAGTTCTATGTCCAGGGATGCTGATTTCGACTGACTGTGGTTCTTCAATCTACAATCAGCTTTTGGTAATCTATAAGTAGTGCTGGGCTCTCTAAGCTATTCCATACTTCAAGGCCACCCTCTCGTAGGACGCCATTGGGGTTATGAGTCTTCAGTCGGGCCGTGGCTTGTCTGTAGCTTGTCCAATGAGGGTGTACTCCTCTGTGTCTCTGCCAGAATCTGAGAGCCATTTGCTCTCTATGGCTTTCCATTCAATTACACTTCGTTTGTGCCTCCATTGCTGCAATGGGTGTGGATTTAGCTGCACCCGTTATGATCCTGTGTTCTGCACGATGTCCAATTTACTGAGGGTGTTACGGTTGCTTGTGATGGTCACTTCCCTTCCGTAGTCAAGGATTGGTCTGATATATGACTTACAGAGAGTTATTAGGATACCCTGGCTGGCATCCCATGTTGTAGCTGTCAGTCTTATTAATATTTTAGTTCTTTTTCTTTTTATTTTTAACTATATGGTAACTATTATTATATTGAAATTCTTAATACACTCATCTTCATTTCTGTTAGGAATATTTCTATATATTAGAGTACAGTTTTCTGCCTTTCCTAACGTTACAATATTCTCCTCTTTTGAAGCGTTACGTAGGGACTCGACTTTTAAACTTAAATCCTATTCATTAAGTACTGCTTATGCTTACAAAATGGAATCACTCCGAGACTCGTCAACAAAGGAGAATACTGTAACGTTAGGAAAGGCAGAAAACTGTACTTAAATAAATAATAATATATTATTTACGATACATATATTTTCGTATATGTATGGTGCTGTGGTGTTATTTTATATGTATAAGTGTTAATATACAGTGTGTATATAAATAGTATTTTGATAAGTGTTAATTATTAAAAGGACACCTATGATAACGTTTGAAAATAATGCGGTAAATATTAGTAATATGCATACGACAATTATTTATATTACTATAATATTTACAATAATTATTAAAAAAATATTATGTTATTATTTATGATAGCAATCGTTATTTATGAAATAATATGACCAATATACATTATTATTATTATTTGAAAACATTTTTACATTAAATATTTAAAATGATACTTTGAATATTATTATATTATTCGCAATATTGCTACAGTCATTATAATTCTTACGATTAATATTAATATAATATGGTAATTATTATTTTCAATTTATATAATTATTATTTTTGATCTTGATATATTGTAGCATAGATATATAGGATTATAGTGTAATATATGGTTTTTTTCTAAGGAAATCTTGATTTTATAAAGTGTATGTGTGTGGTGAAGTAGTATTAAATTTGCCGTTGTTCATATTTTGCAGTTATTTTTGTATCAGTGGGAGCTTTTATTAATTTATTGTTTATTCCTGGGCCACTTATTAATCATTACGTATGTTTTCGCATTATCAATGAAGTATGTATAGCTGGTACGCTTTACGCTTTACCACTAATGATGCTCCTAATGATTTATGATTATTTAGCTTTTCGTATTTAATAATTATATGCATTGTAGTATAACATCTAATAAGCATTGTAACACCTATGTATTATTGATAAAACAACTGTGTAAGATTATAGTGTTGTGAGGTAAAACTAACTATAAGTGTGTAGTTTAAAACTATTCTTGCGTGATTATTTACGAGTATAATTTAATATACACAAATACAAGCATATTGTCATTAACTCACCGTTGTTTTTTCTGTCTGGTACTTCGCGCGCAAGAGTCTCCTCAAACTTGTCCAGGTGGGTGATCATGTTGCCTTTCTGCGGGATTCCGCCGTTGACGAAAAACAACTTGTTGTAGTCCGTCTCGAACACGAAGCTGGACATTGTGTAGTTGTAGATCTGTGGGTATAGTCCCGGGTTGTACATGATTGACACTTGGTCGCCCCTGAAAGTGTCGTTCGCGTTCATCAGGATGCCATACTCTTTGCCTACAAAGGTGAAGTCCACTGAGAAGGTAACCTTACACTGGTACGTAGGTATGTTCCAGTACACATTGTATGGCTTGCACCTGCAACACGCAATGGTATGTTACTTGACAGGAAGCATTTAGCATTAATCGAGGTTTCAATAAAGTATCGATATTTAATTAGCATTTTTCTCTTACCTATACCAATTATATATAAAAATGTATAATTTTGGTTTGTGCACGTTTGAAAAACTCAAAATGATTTGAAACGATTCAGTTTAAATTTTGACATGACTTACATTCCGCTTCATAAATGGTTTTTACGTATTTATTACGTCACTAAATATGACTACTTACGTCTGCGAAAAATTAACTTTTGTAGTGTTTGACTGCGTACAAGTAACCACGGGGGAGTAGACTGGTGAAAGTAACGATTAGGTTTTCGTTATATATAAAAATATTGTGTTGGATTGTGAGGTTATTTTGTGAATTCTTGTCGACTTAGAGAGGCACAATTCACAAAATCGTAAGTAAAGTTTGTTGGGAATGCCAGCACCAACCAGAGCTGAGACGGTTTTATTTAATGAGGATTTGCACCTTGAAAACTTTTACAACACCGGTGATCCTAAGTCATATACCTATTTAGGCATTCGCAAATTAACGGGTGAACAATCTGGCTTTTATGATCGTATAATGCCAGACGTGGGAGAACGTCTTCATGCATGTGCCTAGAGGAACTGGGAAAACACTTCTTAACAGATTGATTCTGGAAATCGTAATATATAAATGACAAAACCTTAGCCTCTGAATCATTGCAAGATACAACTTCTATAGAACGTAAGCTTTGCTTTATCCCTCACTACTCATCTATGTAACCATATGGTACCGAAGCAAATAGTAGCAAGGTACAGATTGTTTACTGTAAAAGCTCATCAGTGTATAAACCAGAATTACAAACAAAACAGGCAGATAGACCAGGACATTGTTGATAAGAAAAAAATGGCGCTTTAGACGAGGGTTAAAGATATCGCCTCTAAATTTTGTATGTTGTTTTAATTGTGCTTCATTTTGCAAAAAGCAATTTTATAAAGCAAATATTAGTTGTTTTTTTTAAACTTTTTCATTTACTATTTTTGTTTATAAATATTGAAGAAATTATTATTATTATTTTTTTTAACAAAAGTGTAATTGTACAATATTTTAAATTATAAAATAATAAAACAAACGCTAAATTTAAAATTATTATGTTACAGATACCATATAATATATATATATATATATATATATATATATATATATATATATATATATATATATATATATATATATATGTAATATGGGTCATAGCATTATTTGTTTATTATTATAAATTTCATGATATATCAATTTATAATTTACAATAATCGTATTATTTACATCGATAACAATGTCCGATATAAAATATTGAGCAAAACGTTTCAACTCACCAACTTTGTGCAACAAAAATGATGAAAACAACAAAGCCAATGCGAGCCATTATGGTATGACGTCCCTACCAAACTCTGCAATATATACACGTAATGCAGGGCACCCGTGTCATGGATTTCCTGCTCAGCTGATTTCACATTGATTTAACGGCTTTGAAATATATCACTGATTTCTGATAATGTTTTTGGCTCTTCACTATAGCTGGTTTGTTATGTTTTTGCTTTAAATGTAACGCTAATTCGGTGTGTATAGACGCGTTGGGATGATAAAAATGTTCATAGATCTTATCATTGTTTACCGAGTGTTATTTTAAAAATCCTACGCAATTATTTATTGGTAATTTATAAAATGAGTAGTTTTCAATTCTCTCTACTAGTTGACACACTCCTAACATAAATCAAAGTTCTTATTCAAAGTTCAAAGTTTCATTCGTTAATAAAATACATTTTATTCAACCTCAAGTTCAAATACATTATTTTAAACTTGTAGTGGATGCCACTTGATAATAATTCAGTTTTTTTCAAATATTAATTCAATAAATAAATTTAATAATGAATTAATTTTATATTCACATGGGAAAAACCCTTCACAAAACAGGTAAAATATATATTTCTACACATTTGACCTAAACAGTGATAATATAAATGGCTTAATAATGAAAAATAAGTGATAACATATGTTTTCAAAAATCAGTTGATTTTAAGTTTTGGTTATGTGGTAGAACAGCTGTTTTAACTCATAGGTTATGTTACTTTATTTATATTATTTGTAATTATTTAATAAAGGTTAACTAATATAAAATTATTCGTTGTCGACCTAATTTTTAACTTCAAAACAGTTTTGTTTATGTTAAGCGTTTCCACATAGTTTGACGTAAATTTATTTGTCTTAGGTCTTACAGTTGGTTATTGATCAAGACATACATTACCGCTCAGAATTCCGAGATAAACCTTTTTTCGCTTCAAATTCACATATGAGCGTCTTTTGATCCCTTGAAGAAAAAAAACAAAGCCCTCCGATCGAAGAATATAATCCCATTTACTTCAAGAGAAATTCATCCCCTACCCTACATTCGCAGAGATCCCAGATAATTATCTCCCCATGTAGGATATGTTCTTGCCACAATATAGGCTACTAACGGGTTTCTCATTTTGTTTTTCCATGAAGCTTTTATTTCTTTTGTGCTTGAAAATTTATTTTGTGAACTATTTCGTTCGGTTTCAATTCAGTCGTAAAGTTTGTTTAGACATACAAGTGATTGATTCTATGATCAGATGGTTTTTACAACAAACTCGCCTCACATGTGGTAAAATATATTACATTTGTTTAACAAGTTTTAATGGGCTAAAGATATAAAATAATTTTTCTCGGACACACTTACAGATTAGTTATTTCTATAACCCTAGATTATATTTTTCATCTGTTATACAGATTCACCTAAACATTTATGGGTTTTATTATATCTGAAAATTCTTGTAACGCTCAAAACTAAAAACGTGGGTGACTGAAGTAGATAACAGTTGTTATTATTATTGAAACTATTAATAATTGAATAATTAAAACTATTGTTAATGTTTAGACACCCCACGTATTTTTTTATTCCACTTTAGAAGTGTATTTTACTCGATAGAGACTTATATTATGTTTATTTAGCCACACATGAGGTTTTCTAAGAAGGGAAATTCGCTTGATAAAGGAGTCAATAAATATTTATTGTAATTCATGCAACGTGTTTGAAATTTGTTTTTCACTTATCAAGCCTGAAAATAGGATTTATGAATGCCGATTCGTCTAAAATTCATGAGTGTACACGCTTCTAACTCAGCTTAAAGAGTCTATACGCTTCTAACTAATATATATATATAACAAACCCATTGCAGCAGTCGCCGCCCCAACTTTCAGTTTCTCCTATCCTATGTAAATGTCTCTTATAGGTTCCTTGCAGTCATTGCTTCTTCAATGCCTTCACGCAAACTTCTTCTTGAGCGTTCTCTTTTTCGTTTTTCAGGGGAATCCACTCTAGAGCCTTTCAGAGCCACCTGTCTTCTGTCATTCTCTTTGCATGACCAAACCAGGCTAATTGTCTTTCTTCTATCTCCTCCATTTAATTTGGTATACGTTTCCATTCCCTACAAATTTGTTCATTTCTAGGATTTTCAATTTCGATTTACCGCAGCTTCATCGTAAATAGCTTATTTCAATTGTAATTAGTTTCTTATTGTCTGGTTACATCCCATACCTTCGAACCGTAGAGTGTATTCCGATGAACACTTATATTATAAATATGATTCTTTGTTTCTTTCATGATTATCTTTCGGCAGAGAAGAGAGTTTAACACTGGCAGTGTCCCTGATCGGTCCCTGTTTATTCTTTTCCTGATTTCATCCTCACTATCTCATCATATCACTCTTTCTTATTAAAGATCGCCCCTAGATATCTGTACGTTGATACCCCTTTGATTTCGCTATTTTCTAAGCTAAGGTCTTAAATCTCGTCATGGCCTACTATTAGCTATTCTCATTTTGAAATGTTTATTTTTAAGCCTGCTGCCTTATATTCCTCCTGCAGTTTTCTTATCCAATTGATAAGATCGTGTTTATCTTATCATACAAGAAGAATAAACAGACTATCTTCTCTCACCCTTATTCCTGTATTTCGGCTCGATTTTATACAAAGTTAAACTTTTACTGTGATATAACTTGAGTCTATTACATTCACATATTGCGCTGTTTGTACAATAAACCGGTGTAAAACCTATGGTCTATTAAAGGAAAATACTTTAAAACCAATAAAAATATTTTCAATATCACAAACAATTTTTAAAAATACATAAAATTATCAAGAATAAATAATTTACTTTATATTACTATAATTTGGAAAAACCCATGATTAAACCCTTGTATATATATTGTATCTGTATCGCAATAGGCCCTCTAAGAATGAGGTGGGTTGGTCAACGAATATATATATATATATATATATATATATATATATATATATATATATATATATATATACAAGGTAACTCCATGTATTACTTTAATTTTATTAATTTATGTTTCATTGGGTTTATTCTAAGATGACCAATGTGCCCATTATGAGGAATGTACTTACTATCTACTTGCGCCGTAGGTTTAGGCTTAGTGATTGACTGCGGGGCCGCATGTGCAGAAATAAAACAGAGCATTCAGAGATATAAGGAAGTGAGCTGGCTTGGGGAGTGGGAGGGGGTGGATGAGAAATTGTTTCGCGGGTAATGTATCTGGCACAGGGTATAGGGGTGGAGAGACGGTGGCGGGCAAGTAAATTAATACATTTGTGCTTTGTGTGACTGTTCCTAAGGCAGACAATTGTAGTAAAATACACATTTATACACGTTTCTTCTATGACTTCTTATATATTGTGTACATTGTGGGATGAAGTAATGGCGCTTTGAATATATATATACACATTATTATAACGAACAAATGAGTAAATCTGTATAATACATGACAAGATTGTTAAGCGGGTATGGAGCTCATCCCCTTATTACAGAGCAAGTCTATTTCAGGCAAGATACTCTGTCCACAATATGTAAGTGTTTTTTTTCTAAGTTTTAGAATAAGGTGATCTATCTTATGCCTTATCCTTAGATAAAATGAGGTCTTCTTTAAGTTTGCGACCGTAAAATAAAGTTTAATTTATTCAATAAAAAATAATTAAATTACAAACAATTTCCATTATATTGCTTAAAATTGGCCTTTGGAATAATTGATAGTTAATTATCAGCTGACTATCACAATAACAGCTGACTCTAATTAACTGATTAGCTCTTCAAATTTGTATTTATTTTTATCTAGTGTATCAAAATACCACTTGAAAATAGGGACTCTATACAGTTTTGTAATTTACTTCTATTACTTTAAATGAGTAGCTATACAAAATATAAAACAATGGGAATGTAGTGGTTATCGAGCCGCCAATGGGGTGAGACAAATTCCATTCAGGTACAGCGATTCTTGAAGTAGAATTACTTTTTCTTTCATGGACAGGTGGCTGATGCGTTCGAAGAAGAATAGGAAAGAGTAAGAGGCGAAGAAGGATGGCAGAAGGTTATAAGTATACGCCTTGTCAACCTTAATCCTCCCACCGAAAATACAAAGCTTAGAACTATGCGGGGAGTACTCTAGCGTGTGCTCACGCGAATACAACCTCAAACTAGCGTCAGCTCCGAGACAGGGGGTTCAGTGCTACAAAACATCCCACAAGACACTTGCGGGGAGTACTCTAGCGTGTGAAAGGTCTACCCACGCGAATACAACCTCAAACTAGCGTCAGCTCCGAGACAGGGGGTTCAGTGCTACAAAACATCCCACAAGACACTTGCGGGGAGTACTCTAGCGTGTGAAAGGTCTACCCACGCGAATACAACCTCAAACTAGCGTCAGCTCCGAGACAGGGGGTTCAGTGCTACAAAACATCCCACAAGACACTTGCGGGGAGTACTCTAGCGTGTGAAAGGTCTACCCACGCGAATACAACCTCAAACTAGCGTCAGCTCCGAGACAGGGGGTTCAGTGCTACAAAACATCCCACAAGACACTTGCGGGGAGTACTCTAGCGTGTGAAAGGTCTACCCACGCGAATACAACCTCAAACTAGCGTCAGCTCCGAGACAGGGGGTTCAGTGCTACAAAACATCCCACAAGACACTTGCGGGGAGTACTCTAGCGTGTGAAAGGTCTACCCACGCGAATACAACCTCAAACTAGCGTCAGCTCCGAGACAGGGGGTTCAGTGCTACAAAACATCCCACAAGACACTTGCGACATTGCCGTATAGCCTAGACTGTTCACCGGTACGGTGCTGGGGCGAGACGAACTGAAACTAGGAACAGCAGTTCAACGACTTTTTCAGAACTACTCGAGACTAAAAGAACTATCAGAACGGCCAGGTTTCCGTATCTCAATACTAGTTCAGTCCAGGTAGTGCAATCGAACCTTTATCCACTCCTAGGTGGCCCTACCTA
>JBAIZL010000006.1:51458528-51483528 GCA_036971475.1 Prosapia bicincta
GAGTTATTATATGACTATAATATTATGACGAGAAATGGGTTATTATATGACCATAATATTATGACGAGAAATGAGTTATTATATGACTATAATATTAGGACGAGAAATGAGTTATTATATGACTATAATATTATGACGAGAAATGAGTTATTATATGACTATAATATTATGACGACTCGCTTTGTATTAATTTCTGGAATTACCTTTATTAAAATTTCTTTAAATTAATAAACGAGTCAATTAGGTTTTCCATTTCAATAATTATTGTCCTTTTAATTTAACTATAAATAATATAATTGCTGTAATTTGATGATACCCAACGAAGCATGGGTCATTGCATGTTTTATGCAATTAGGAACGTACGAAATATACAGGGATGTAAGCACACAAATACTTTTAATTTATTGAATAAAATAAGAATATTGATAGGGCAAGAAGAAAATTCTACTCCGACACATTTACATAACGATTCGGTAGAAATCGACTAAATTAATTTAGAGTATGAATAAAAAATCAGTTGATAAACGGGCCTATAATGTTTTTTTAACACAGCAACGTTTGGCCATCTAGTTCGTTGCCCTTAAGAAAGTCAGTTGTCCTATAAGAAAACAAGTCCTTACATTTCAAGGTCAAATGTGTGTTGGAAGGAGGTAAAATATTAAACCATTTACATATCTCTAAAACGTCCTTTGAGCTACAGCTCTGCTAATCTTTCCTTGAACATTGGTATAGCTCTAGAGCGGAGTTGTCCAACTAACAAAGATGGGGGGGGGGGGGTTTACTGAAACTCAATCTTTGGGAAAAACCGTGGGTCACACCTACGTGTGGTGTATGGCCCGACATCTCTATATACCTTTCGTGAAATTAAAATTATAGCCGGGGAAAAATGTGGCTGTTGGATGGCTTCAACTGACTGACACAACGGTCCACTTTTGTACATTTTTATTAAATAACTATTTATTTTTAACTTAGAAAAGCTATTGGAAAACCACACATAATAGCCCGGTGTTCCACCAATTGGACAACCTTGATCTAGAGGATAAACCTACACTAAACATTTTACAGTAAACAGCCTTCATATATAGTCAACAGACTTGAAAATGAACTAGATGTCAAACGTTACTCATTTCCAAACAAATACTTTTGACTCGGGTATCAACCGCTTTTTTACTCGTACCATTCTTCATACTTAGATAAACTTAAATTGAAAAATATTACAAGTAATTGTGTTTGTTCTGAAGCAAATAAATTATTTTATTTAACATATATTTCATAGCGGTCTAAAGGTATATCCCGTTTTTTAGAAGACTACATAAAGTTGTTTGTGTATTATAATGATATATCGCTTTGTTATTTAAAAGTGTACTTTATTGAAGAGATTTCAATTCTTCACAATGCAGCGACAAAATCCAAATAGGTAGACATTATATTTGTTAAAGTGCAGATACATAAATAATGGAGATGAATTTTAAATAACACCGATTTTTTAATTTAATATTATTATGTTACCTAGCCGTTAAAATCTTTATTGTATTTTATTCGATTATTAGGTGATACTTTTTAAGGAGCATTTTATCAACATTTTAAATATCCTGTAAGGTCCAGAGCTAAATTCTTATTCCTCTTGTTTACACAACTTACGAGTTAAAACAACTGTTCTATAACATAAACTATAACAATAAAAATATTGGAAA
The DNA here is from genome assembly GCA_036971475.1 of Prosapia bicincta. Taxonomy (NCBI): domain Eukaryota; kingdom Metazoa; phylum Arthropoda; class Insecta; order Hemiptera; family Cercopidae; genus Prosapia; species Prosapia bicincta. The sequence goes on from JBAIZL010000006.1 coordinate 51,460,223, forward strand.
GAATCCCAATACCACAAAAAATTTTCAAAAATAACAAATAAAACAAGATACTTAAGAATAAAGCCTTATATACATTTCGAAGACCATGTCATCATCATCAGAGGGCCTTATTACAAAACTACAATCTAGCAAACAAGATGTTACAAACTAGAATGATCATTGTAATATATTGTACCACTGTACTCTTGATATTGTGTATAAACTATAACGTAAAATCAGCTGTTGTATGAAATCATCCTATTATTCGTTTCAGTTAAATCACTGACTACGCCAACTGGAGAAATTTCTTTATGCCAACATTGATAGACTCCTCAGCAACGTTTTCACTTTAAATAAAGCATTGCATATAAAACCTCGTTACTATACCCGCATTGCATACTCTCAGTTATAATATGAATATATGTATTTTACATGAGTAAATGTTTTGCCTCATGAGTAGAATCAAACATTACATATTTCCTCGAATATCTAAAAGAACCAAATGGGAATACAATCCGCCAATACATTGATAAGTTTCTAATATACAAACAATAAAACCATCGAGTACTTAGAGATCAATACGCCCGGGATACAGTTTACAAATGCTCTCACAGTTGCCGAAGCTTGTCCCACGTACATTTCAGAAACACTTAAACTCTCGAAGTGTTTCTGTCACAGTTACATTGCGTTGACGTCTTCTTCACAACTTTGTTAGTAACTGATGAAAGCATCTCTCGCAATTAAATTCAAACAGAAATCAAAGTTTACAGAGTAAATCAAATAAGTAAACTTTAAGGTTTAATTTTTCTTGTAAACTTTTCTTCTCGTTCCTAATGCCTTTGGGGGAAACACCTAGCAATTGTTTTCTAGAACAGTGTGTTTATCATTTTTTCAGTTTATTCTTTCCAAGATTAATTTTTTTATACATTTTTCTACTCTTGTGTAAACTTTTGTTCGTGTTTTATTTACAAACCTTATTTATTGAACGTTAGACCGCAGTACTTGTAAAAGTAAACTATAAGGTATTTACCAAAGTTTCCAGTATATATTTTGCTCTGATATAATTCTGGACTTCAGCTATATTGAAATAACATTTTATAGAGAACAGTTTTAACATTTTCCCCAAATCGATTTCCTACTTAAATATGTACACTTCGTTAGTAGTGAAATATAAAACGTAAAATCAATACTTTAAAATTGTTTGTCTTTTTAATTTAATTGAAAATATTTATGAATTTGTTTAAAAGTAATGTTTTTATAGGAAGTAACAACGTCAATGGTTTTCGATAATTGTTAAGTTACTGTTCATAAATTTCCTACCAAAAATAAGTAATAAAATCTCACTAACATCTAGTTTAATAATACGGACTAGTTTCTGTGACAATGTCATTAATTCTTAGCGACACTGAATCTCCGCCAGTCACTGATAAAGATGACATTACCGCCGAAACTAGTCGGTATCATTAAGCTAGTATTTAGTGAGATTTTAAGTACACACTTTTAATATTTACCTTTGATATTATCTCTAATAAAGCTCAAATTAGCTTTATAGATATTTTATTTCTATTTCATGTAAATTAAAATTTTCTCGTATAAATAGAATACAAATGCACAGAATAAAACAGGGAATATGCTTTCAAACACCGAACCGTGGAGTACTCCAGATGTCAATTCGGTCCTATATAATGGGAAATGTTTTATGTGTTACATAAATGTTTAAAGGTTTCGCCTTTTTGGGACGATTATTGACAGTAATTACAGTAGCCTGTGAATGGTAGGGTACCATAATGATTTGAATGGTACGATAGGATTGTGTATGCACAAATATCAAATAGGATTTGAACACTAGAATAGAATTGTTGATACACAATTAACAAATAGGATTTGAATAATAGGATCGAATTTTGTATAAATACCAAGTAGAATTTGAATAGCAAGATAGTATTGCACGCACACAAATACCATTAGCATTTAAATAGGATAGGATAGCGTATATACAAGTACCAAATAGAATTTGAATGGTATAATAGGATATGTATGCACAAATACCAAATAGGGATTGAATGGTAAAGTAGGATTGTGGATATACAAATACCAAATAGGATATAAATTGCAGGGTGGTGTTGCGTATACACAAATACCCAATAGGATTTTAATCATAGTGTAGGATTACGTATCTACAAGTACTTTTAGGATTTAAATGTTTTGATAAGATTTTATATATACAAGTTCCAAATAGGATTTGAATGGTAAAATAGGATATGTAAAACAACTACCGAATAGAAATTGAACAGTAAAATAGGATTGTATATATACAAACACCAAATAGGGTTTGAATCATAGCGTAGGGAAACGTATACACAAATTACCATTAGCATTTAAATGCTAGGATAGGATAGCGTATATACAAGTACCAAATAGGATTTGAATGGTATAATAGGATATGTATACACAAATACCAAATAAGATTGAATGGTAAATTAGGATTGTAGACATACAAATACCAAATAGGATATAAATTGCAGGGTGGTGTTGCGTATACACAAATACCCAATAGGATTTGAAACATAGTGTAGGATTACGTATCTACAAATACTTTTAGGATTTAAATGTTTTGATAAGATTTTATATATACGAGTGCCAAATAGGATTTGAATGGTAAAATAGGATATGTATGCACAAATACCAAATAGGAATTGAATAGTAAAATAGGATTGTATATATACAACACCAAATAGGGTTTCAATCATAGCGTAGGAAAACGTATACACAAATTACCATTAGCAATTAAATGGTAGGATAGGATTTTGTGTATACAAGTACCAAATAGGATTTAAATGGTATAATAGGTAATGTATACACAAATACCATTAGGATTTAATGGTAAAATGAAGTTTTGTATATACAAGTACGAAAAGAGATTTGAATGATAGGACAATATTGTATACACACAAACACCAAATAGGATTTGTACGGTAGATTGTGTTTACACAAATACAAAATAGATTCTGAATATTAGGGTAGGGATGTCTATACAGAAGTGCCAAATACGATTTGAATTTTAGGATAGGATTGTGTATACTGAAATACCAATTTCGATTAGAATAGTATGACAGGATTGTGTATATTCAAATACCAAATAGGTTTCCACTGGTAGGATAGGAAAGTGAGCAGTAAAAGTCTGAGAAAAGAGAGTATTATCTGTGATGTAAGATTGCAACTCAGAAGTTTAGGGACTTACTCCTAGCGGGATGATATTGCCGTGTTTGCTCAGTATACTCCATACTGACGGACGCATAAGAAGGAATGGAATGAAAGGGTTAAGGGAGAGAGACGATAATGTTTTAATACTGGGATGATTTGGTTAATAAGAATAAAACAAAGGTTTCATATAAAAAGTAACTACAAAAGTCCACATTGAGTCATATCAAACCCTTAATTAAGCTTCTAAAAGAACCGCTTGTCTAGTTACGCAAGTGCCTATTTTACAAACTTTTATTCACAGAGAACATATCTTAATATCTATCATTCCTCCCCAACATTGCTATAAGCACTTCATATAATTCCGACATATATAGTTTTAACTTTAATAAGTGTTTTACCAACATGAACAACCTTTTCGGGTATTTCCAAAAACCACAGATTACCGCAATGTCTTAACAGATTTATAATAACCCACTTTATATTGAACGGTAAAGACTGGATGCACTATATAGTAATAATTAGAGCCTATCTTACGACAATAATGCACCGAAGTAAGTTTGAATAGTTGCACTCTAAATTTTACTAAAAAACACTAAATCTCTATCAAAACTATTTATCAATATAAGTATGGATAAGCCTTACTACAAGCTTATCCCTGATGATCGTAAAATGGTCGCCGAAACTAGTCTAATTGAAAGAACGTATCAAAGTGAGACTTTGAGACCAATGTTATATTACTTATCTTTACTGTATATATTATTATTAGAGTAAATCTTAGGTTTTTTTACAACTGCACATCATCAACTGTACTACCATATCAAATAATACTGGAACAAGCCTCAGAAGTTTCAACCACGCAGAAATCAAGCCGCCAGATAGGGCTGGTCTCAGTTGCAGGAAAAGGAATTGTTGATCAAGATAAATAAAACAAACCGCTTTATATATTGGCTAAACATGTCTGGAGAACTGTTTAATTAAATCCCCTCAGAAATCAGAGTTTGCAAAGAATAAAGCAAGAGTTAAACTTTTTTGACAAACTTTTTGTTTGCTCGATGCTGTCTTCGGGGAAATTAAGAAACTAAGTTATAATAATTGGATTTCTTATTCATTATATGAAGACCTTGTTTTCAACGTTTGTTAAGTTTATATTAACTTGAAAAAGTAATTTTATACAGTTTTTTATCCTTGTTTTAATTATGCTGACATATTTTGTGAAGAATATTTTTTATTATCTTTGTAATTTAATGGGACATATAACACAATAGAAACTCACTTACAGAGCCACAGATACAGGTTACTTGGATCACTTTTGCAATATATTACCTGACTCAACGCAGGACATACGCTACGTCTAATTGATCCTAACATGTAAATCATCCTTAATTTACATTTTTCTTTATTTCGAAACTGTTACAATATTTCTTATAACATTAACAACAATACTCTTGTATCTATGGCAACATAACTGAGAGAAGTATTCCTTCAACATGTAATTATAGATACATCATATTTAATCATGACGACATCGTCAACACATAGCACACACAGCACAAACACATACAGTCATTTCAAATTAATTTTCAGTTTCACTTTATAAATTAACAAAATGGCCAACTGCTTTCATCCGGTAATAATACAAAGGGGCGACTTTTTAAACGACCCCAACTTCATGGCAGCTCGAGTGATGCTGGAAACCCTAGCGATGGAGATGCAACAGGCTAATAACAAAAACACACAAAACCAAAGCAATACAACACATCACCTGATGTCGCAGCTCAGTGCGTGGCAACAAGCATCGCAGAGGCTGGAAAACGCTATGGCAAGCCCCGTACTTTCGGACATTATGAACACGGTCTTTAAACTTGAAGAAGATCATTTTAAGGTACATGCAATATTGTAAGGAATCCGTAACCTTTCCTTTGACAAATGTCACAACTTTATTCGTTCCTAACACATAATTTGGGGAAATGGAACTTAACTCATTTCCTGCTACATTTATAAGCAATATACCGAAAGAGTTGTAAACAGTATACATTGATATGGGCTGTATATACATACACAAACATACTTGCACATACAAATCCATTCAACTCTCTCTCTTTCTCTCTCTCTCATTCTCTTTGTATATATCCATACACGAATAAAATATTTTTTTATTAGCAATTAAGTCTGTTTTTAGGAAGATCGATTTATAGATATGTATATTAAACAAGAAAACAAAATGAAGATTTCCCTTTAACGAGTATATGAGTCAGAAAGAGTGGAATTGTAAACAGTATACATTGATATGGGCTGTATATACATACTCAACCATACTTGCACATATCAATCCATCCAACTCTCTCTCTTTTCCTTTCTCTCTCTCTCCCCCCCCTCTCTCTCTCTCTCTATCTTTCTCTTTGTATATATCCATACACGAATAAAATATATTTTTATTAGCAATTAAGTCTGTTTTTAGGAAGATCGATTTATAGATATGTATATAACAAAAAAAACAAAATGAAGATTTCCCTTTGACGAGTATATGAGTCAAAAAGAGTGGAAAATTAAAATAATATAAGAATCGATTCTATTTGGTAAGGAATCTTTTCTATTTTGCTAGATCTTTTTAATTAATGATATTTGTCATACAACCTGAGTACTGATTTGAGGTTTGTCTTCTACTCAGCCTGCTTTCTTGGTTTGTCCTTTTACCGACCTACGTAAATGGTTTGCATCACCAACTCGGATTAGTCAGTTGGCTTTTCATCTATTCAGTGGGATTTGATTTGATTCTATAATACGTACCATCTGGTTGTGCTTATTCTATTATTTGTATTTATTTTGTAGAAAGTTTACAAATGGTATGTTTTTCTCATCTGTTTACATTTCAAGTAATAATACACAAACTTTGCTTGAATCACTGTAACTTTATTATAATTCAGACGAAGGTTTTGAAATCATTGCAAAAATCTATTTGATAATGAACCAATAGTTAAGCCACTTCTCCCCACTCTTAAAATAAGAGGTCGGTTGTGATCTGAGATTGAAATGCGCGTGTATTCGACATTGTGTTAATCTCCCAAGTAGGTAGGTCGAACTGGTCCGATTGTTCACCTATTGGGCAGCTCGAACTGGTCTGACGCGAACACACGTGAACAAGCTATATTAATTATTGTTTGGTTAGGTTAGATTAGATTAGGATAGGTTAGGTTAGGTTAGGATCGTTCAAGTTAGGTAAGGTTAGGTTAGGTTATGTTAGATTAGGTTATGTTAGGTTAGATTAGATTAGGATAGGTTAGGATAGTTCAAGTTAGGTAAAGTTAGGTTAGGTTATGTTAGAGTAGGTTAGGTTAGGTTAGGTTAGATTAGATTAGATTAGGATAGGTTAGGTTAGGTTAGGATAGTTCAAGTTAGGTAAGGTTAGGTTAGGTTATGTTAGATTAGGTTAGGATAGATTAGGTTAGGTTAGGATAGTTCAAGTTAGGTAAAGTTAGGTTAGGTTGTGTTAGATTAGGTTAGGGTAGGTTAGATTAGATTAGGATAGGTTAGGTTAGGTTAAGATAGTTCAAGTTAGGTAAAGTTAGGTTAGGTTATGTTAGATTAGATTAGGTTAGGTTAGATTAGATTAGATTAGGTTAGGATATGTTAGGATAGGTAAGATTAGATTAGGTTAGGTTGTTACCAACTCAACATAGAAAACATGGTACACGTTTCTGCACATTAGTAACGCCCGAAATGGCTAACAAGTTCAGAACTGGCTTGTAGCATTGAGAGGGCTGAGGGTGCTGAAGAATACTGAGGTAATTCTTCCGGAATTTCCGTCCTCTACTTGCATAGAAAGCATTGAAAACTTTGACCGTGGCCCTTTTTTATGCGACAAAATAACATTGGAATATTTAGACCATCGGACCGGTTCCGTAACACCCAAAATAAGTCCCATCTGCCATAACGACCACCCTTAATGAGACAAAGAATAGGAGGCACTATATCCACGTCTATATAAAATTATCAATTGTTATAGTATAAATAAATTCAAATTAAAGATGGACACAACAAAATTAAAATAATAACCGCAATAATTAAATACCAACTAATTACTAATTGACAACTCATTACTTGAAAACACTATTAATAAGTCCTTCGCACGTTTATAATAAAACTCTGACCCTTTCCAATCCCATACTCAAATCATACCTAATATACCTAATTTAATTTCACTTCCGAACGGAGAAAATTATCTCTATTTTATAATTTCTTTTCCTATAAAAAGTCATACACACTTCGTATCAAGTATTCTGAGGAATGTTGCCACACTGATAGTTAAGGTATAAACAAACACAAGTCTCTAAAAATTATATTTTGTAGATGTTGGTAGACGTGCGGGGATTCCAGCCAACTGAACTGAAACTGTGTGTCAACAACAATGCGATCGAAATAAAAGCGTGCAGAGAGGAACTTGGACGTGGAGAATGCAGCTCTGGATACTCGAGCCGTGTGATCGAAAGAACATACTGCCTTCCTCAGCTGCCCCAAGCAGACACAATGCAGTGCAGCATGTCTGCTGACGGAGCCCTGTTCATATGCGCAGCTTGGCACAAACCCTAACGGTAAGTTGAGCGAGTTATAATACCTTAAATCGTATTACAAGTGAGGAAAATAGTTTGAAATTTCATTTTAATTATGAGGATCCAAACTTCTATTTCAACAAAGATACGAACGGACCTAAAGCTAATGTTTTAAAACTTATTAAGACGAAATGATTTCCATGTATAGTTGATTGTTCGAAGCTGTGAGTTTTGTATTACATTTTTATCATTACATATAAATTCCTCTGTTAAATAGAAATTGTATGGCCTGTTTTACAATTATAATAAATTTCATCTTGTTAACACTAATAATTTATTCTGATTATTTATTTAATTTTAAATTATCACCATCAAGTATTATTGAATTCCAGGAGAAGGCTGAAAACCAGTAAATATACAACGCATCCAAGTGATGAGCAAAGATTTTAACCCCTACAAGAAGTGGAGAGTAATTGATGTTTCTGTAAAAAACCTTGAACAACCGCACAGAGTTTAGTGTGAAAATGTTTTCTGTTCTACTAAACTCTGAACGGTTGTTCAAGGTTTTTTTACACAGGGGTAAAATGATGAATTACTCCCCCCTTCTTGTAGGGCTTGAATTATTTCTTCATGAGTTTTACACTATAAAGGGTTAGTGGGGAAATAATACTGTTCAGAAATATAACACATCAATCGGTTTTATGAATTCCTAGTATTAGTTCACACTCACCCTATACTATATTATATTATATTAGTATATATACATACATATATATATATATATATATATATTAGTTCACACTCACCCTATACTATATTATATTATATTAGTATATATACATATTTATATATATATATATATATATATATATATATATATATATATATATATATATATATAACTTTGCAAAACAGTTTTCTTGTATTCACTTTTCCAATACACTTTATTGTACCTCAACAAAAATCTTATTTTGCGTATGTGTGAGTAGACTTTCGAAAACGTTAATTACGTGTTATCATTTTCGGGAATAATGTAAGAATAAAGGCTTCTTGTAGTTTCCAGGTGTAAGGGAATTCCATTGTCACGTGATATGCCAGTATTGCTCTCTTCTCGGATTCACTGCACAGTGGGAAACGTTTAGTTTGTCTCTGGGTTAATTTTGTCTAAGTTAACAAAGTAGAATTTTTGTGATTAGATTTGTCTGTTTATTATATTATTTTTATGTTTATAAATCTGCAGCAGTTTATAGATTATCATTTTGAGGTATATTGTACTTTTGTTATTGGATGATTTTTTTGTAATTTGGGCGAGTTTATGGGTTTATCTTATAACGAGTGTGGCTAAAACTGTCTTTTAGTTTTATGATCAGAAAATGTATAATTTGTTGCAATCTGGAGATTCTATTTTATATATTCCGTTTTTAGGTCTAGTACATATTTTCCGGTTGTTGTATATTGATTATGCTTCATGTATTTTTGTGTGTTATGGTATTATTGTTATATGTTAGTAATTATTTATTATTTAAATACAGCTCTCGAAAGTCGACTCGCATATACACCCAGAAATAATCTTGTGTGTGTATATATATATATGATCATGTTCAAATTTTAAATTTTGAATAAAAATAAATTTTGTTCATCAACTCTAGTTAAAACACATTCTTTTAAACTTGTAGTGGATGACACTTGATGTTATTTCAGTTGTTTTCGAATATGATTTCTTTAATTAGGTTTAATTATTTAATTTTGCAACTTAATATTGTGATTCTGCGACATGTATGCACAAATGTATAATAATAAATTGTTCTTTGTTGATCTAAGTAGGGATTTATTATATAAATATTTTTTTTCTATTACTAATTTTATTGAAGGTATTCTAGAAGTGAGTTTAAAAATTGCGAAATCTGTATAGGATATATTATAGGTATAAAAAATGAAATATGTATTTCAATTTTATTATTATTTAAAGCTAAAGCAATAATTCAATTTCATGTAACCAATTTAAGCTATTTTTCAAAAAAGTATTCCGTTCCTTTAGATTTCCTTAGAACTGCTTAAGAAAATGAAATAATGAGTATTTTTCGCCCGGTTCCTCTTCTGATTGTAGGACACAACTTTAAAACCGCCAAATAAAATATTCAGGTAGTATGTTGTACGGTGTTACCATGACAACGTATGCCAATCCATTGTTACGATTGTATGGTTGATTCGGAAACTTTTACACTCAAAAAATACAACAATTACATTAGAGAACCATTTCATTGGTATATTCAATTAGACATTATTTATGCTCAAACAAAACTACTTAACTTTTAGAATTTAGAGGTCTAGCCAAACGTTACCAATGGCAACACCCGGTACTTATTGAAAATATGGCCATGATCAGTTTTAAATGAGTCACATAAATTTATATAAAACCAAAGGAAGGAATATAGTCAGTTTCTCTCACTGGCTCACAAGTCTATATTGTTACTAATTAATTCGGGAAAGCTACACGCTTTGGTATTGATAATGTTGTATATGTGTGTGTAAATATATATACACGACTGTCACATGGAATCAGGCCTAAGACAAGCTATTCAGCATTGTAGGCTCTCCTTTTATTCAAATAAAACTACCCATTAAAACAAGCCTTTAGGCGGACACCAGTGTTGATTGAAACACAAAATGAAACACCATAAGTATTGTAGTTTCGGTGAAATTATAATTTATTTTAAAACATTGCAATGCTAGTTACAGTTTTTTTTAGGGCGTCGATAAAGCTATGCCTCTCATTTGGATCAGTTAAGCCACTACGTTACCTGTACCCTATACTCACGTGGAGTGTTTTGGGTTATATTTACGAATTGAATGTAATGTTGCTAATGCAAAGTTATATTGTTCCGTCCGTACCGTTGCTCACAGTTGAGCGTGAAGCGTTGCGCAGTGAATTTGTAAGACATTTTAATTACGCTGTACACGCTTAGTTTTCCCTAAATTATCGTTGTAAATTGGGCCTTTCAATCGAACTCATTCTTCCGTTAATAATTTTTAGCTATTCTGCCTAACAATATAGTTCAATCATTTATCCTAATATTTACGCTATATTTGCAGAATCGAATGGTTTTCCACTTCAATTAATAATGACGTAGTGTGTTTCTAAGTGGTTCAGTATGTGGAAATTAATGTGCTTCTAAGTTCTGTAAAGTCTTAGGATCGTTGTATATGAGACAAATCCCTCCGTACGAACTTTACGTCTTGCGTTACGGATCTTCCTACTTTACGTCTTGCGTTACGGATCTCCCTACTTTACGTCTTGCGTTAGGAATCTTCTTACTTTACGTCTAGCGTTACGGATCTTCCTAATTTACGTCTTGCGCTACGGATCTTCCTACTTTACATCTTGCGTTACGGATCTTACTTTACGTCTTGGGTAAGGGATCTTTTAACTTTACGCCTTGCGTTACGGATCTTCTTACTTTACGTCTTGCGTTACGGATCTTCCTACTTTACGTCTTGCGTTCCGGATCTGTCTACTTTACTTCTTGAGTTACGGATCTTCCTACTTTCTTTACGTCTGGCGTTACGGATCTTCCTACTTTACGTCTTGCGTTACGGATCTTCTTACTTTACGTCTTGCATTACTGATCTTCTTATATTTCGTCTTGCGTTACGGATCTTAGTAATATCTCAGTTGTCTCTAGGATTATATTTGGGGAGACACGCTCATAGTAAACATTTTTGAAATGATTCATTGAAACGAAAACCCCATTTATGAAAATATTTCAACACAGAATAAAGTTCTCATTCAAACATAGTCCATACAAAGGCTGAGTTAGTTTTAAATTGGATTTTCTGTTTAAATTTTATGGACATTTTACTGCCGCAGAGAAATTAATGCTTGGGTGTTTCATGTTTAAAAATTATCTTGTTCTAAAACCAACGACTTAATGAGTTTCATGACAATCATCACAAACGAAATTAGATCATTTGGGCTAAATAGCGTAATGAAGCGTTGCTAGGACACGTTTGTAGTGTGAAATGTCTTAGATTGGTTATTATTTATATTTTCTTTTAGCAATGCATTTCATATTTCTCTCTCTCTTTCTGTCTCTCTCTTAGCCATTTCTGACCCTTTTATTATCCTCCTATGTGACCAGGAGAGTCCTTAGTCACATGTTTCCTTGGACTTCTTCTGTTTTTTTCGTTTCGTGAATACCCATTCGGAGATCTTCTCTCTGATATTCGTCGAACGAGGAGGTTCCAAAAGCCCAGTTTTGGGTCACTTTACCAAAAAGGTAGACAAAAATTTTTAAAGTAATGGAAGAGAGTTTTGCTCTTATGGAAGAGGTACCTGAGTGGTAGAGTGATGGAAGAGTACAATGGAAGAGAGTAAGGAGAGTGATGGAAGTAAGTGATGAAAGAGAATCATGATGTGATAGAAGAGAGTAATGGAGTGATTGAAGAGTGTGATATAGTGATGAAAAGGGTACTGGAGTGATGGAAGATTGTGATAGAGTGACGGGAAAAGGGTACTGGAGTGAGCGAAGAGAGTGATGGAAGGCAGTGATGGAAGTGAGTGATAAGGTGAGTGATGAAACGATGAAAGAGTTATTTAGTGATGAAAGAGATCGATGTATTGGTGGAAGAGAATTGTGGAGTAATGGAAGAGCCTGATGAAGTGATGGAAAAGACTCATGGAGTTATGGAAGAGACTGATAGAGTGACGGAAGGTACTGTTGGGGTGATGGAAGACAGTGATGGAAGTGAGTGCGAAGGTGAGTGATGAAATGATAGAAGAGTTAATGAGTGATGAAAGAGATAGATGTAGTGGTGGAAGAGAATGGTGGAGTAATGGAAGAGCCTGAAGGAGTGATGGAAGAGAATGGTGGAGTAATGGAAGAGCCTGATGGTGTGATGGAAGGTACTGTTTGGGTGATGTAAGGCAGTGACGGAAGTGAGTGAGAAGGTGAGTGATCACGTGAGTGATGTAATATTGGAAGAGTGAATGAGTGATGATAGAGATCGATGTAGTGGTGGAAAAGAATAGTGTAGTAATGGAAGAGCCTGATGGTGTTATGGAAGAGAGTGATGAGAGAGACTGATTGAGTGATGGAAGAGGCTGATGGAGTGATGTAAGAGAGTGATGGAGTGATGGAAGAGCCTCATGCAGTGATGGGAGAGAATAGTGTAGTGATAGAAGAGACTGATGGAGTGATGGGAGAGAATGGTGGAGTAATGGAAGAGCCTGAAGGAGTGATGGAAGAGAATGGTGGAGTAATGGAAGAGCCTGATGGTGTGATGGAAGGTACTGTTTGGGTGATGTAAGGCAGTGATGGAAGTGAGTGAGAAGGTGAGTGATCACGTGAGTGATGTAATATTGGAAGAGTGAATGAGTGATGATAGAGATCGATGTAGTGGTGGAAAAGAATAGTGTAGTAATGGAAGAGCCTGATGGTGTTATGGAAGAGTGATGAGAGAGACTGATTGAGTGATGGAAGAGGCTGATGGAGTGATGTAAGAGAATGATGGAGTGATGGAAGAGCCTCATGCAGTGATGGGAGAGAATAGTGTAGTGATAGAAGAGACTGATGGAGTGATGGGAGAGAATGGTGGAGTGATGGAAGAGCCTGATGGAGTGATGTAAGAGAGTGATGGAGTGACGTAAGAATGTGATACTAGGGTGAGAGAGCTATATGTAGTTTCACATGCACTGCACGCAAGCCTAATCACTACGTTCGTGAACTAACACAAATACATAACGTTATAACAACATAGAAAATTGTTAGTAAAACATTCATTTATCTAATCAAGATTTTTAATGTTTTTCAAAAAGTGTATTTACTCAACTAACAACTACAAATAAGATAGTTATACCAAACTCTTCGAATTGGAGATATTTTTATTATTTCATAATAAGCTTAGCGTTATATATAACGGAAATTGAGGACCTAACTCCACTAATTCCACAAGGAGCTCAATTTAGTTCTGCGATTTCGGCAGGAGATATAACTAATCCCCCCCCCCCCAGCCTACGTATTACAAGTCTGTCCTAGACTTCAGTAACCCATTAGTATATCAATTTCTCGTTTCCTATTTCCGATTATCTTGCAATATTACCCAACTTGCAGATTAATTGGACGATTAGTGAAGTTTCTGGTTGGGACATTTAATCGCATCAAGAGGGTTTGCGGTGTAAAATAGTTTCAGAAAAAATCTAATCATTCAAACCGAGTTCAAAACTACCTGAAAAACATTTCTTGTTAATAAATTCCTAAATATGTCTATTGCGAAAAATAAGTGTAAAACATTGAATAGGGTAAATTGGGGATAATATATTTAATTTTAAAATGCTAGGCTATACTTATATTATCGTTCCTTACAACATTTAATTACTTTTTACAGACCTTTTCAGTACATTTCCTGCAAAAACATGTTTGTGAATTGTTTATAGGCATTTTTGTTTAAAGTAAAACTTACATGGCGATGATAATTTTTTTTTTTTTGTACGAGTATCCTAGGATTTATGGAAAGCTATTTTGTCCAACATCCTTTAATAATAAAGAAACCTTTCTTTATAGAGAAAATGAAGAATGTATCTTTTACCTTTAATTACATAGAATTAACTCTCATATATCACTGTCTATAAGTACAAAGAGGTTTTATAAATTCACAGAATCTCTTGTATTACGTGAAAACAGCTCCTTTGATTCTGGCAGTTCAGGAGAGAATGTTAACCTCTTCAGTTGGACTGGGATAACAGACACAAAGGCCTAATAAGGCTCAAGAGCTCAGAGGGCGGAACGGTTGAGAAAGGGTTCATTCAGGCCTCTTAGGTAATCCCCAGTATTATGGCACTATGGTTTAGAAGATGGAGCAAACGGGTATAAAAGCCTTTTAAATATTTAAAATACACCTACAATTATAATTCACAGTGGGTTTTAATGTGTGTATCTATATAGATTACTAGAATACACACACACATATACATGTATATACATACACAGTTTTGGAAAAATAAATATATTCGTATGTATTCCTATGTGTTAATTCATACATTCGTATGTATAAATATGTATTCTTGTGTATTAATAAAGAACTAAGTCAAAATATAAATACAAGAATTATAATTGAATTTATAATTCAAAGCTTTTCGTTGGCAAACAGTACCAACATCATTATAATTCTTGTAATTGTATTTTGACTTAGTTCTTTATATATATATATATATATATATATATATATATATATATAATGTTTTATATTTATTACTATATTTTTAAAATTTATACTGAGCGTTTATTTACAATATAAATGCCATGAGTTTACCATATACGTTTTTGTATATAATTTTTTTTCAAATAATTATTATAATATTACTATTTATTTTTAGTCGTAATAAAATACATTTTTATTCATCCACTCTTATTCAACTACATTTTCTAAAACCTCTAGTTGGATACAGTGGTAGTGGTTCAGTTGTAATTATTTAATAAAATACATTTTTTCTTTGTTGCCTTCAAGCATAAATTAACTTTAATTTATTTATATTATTTTCTTTATTATTAAATCTATATTTTAAAATTTGTAATTGCGTGTTTGTTTGCAGTATCATAAAGGCCATTGGTTTATACCAAGTAGTAAGTACAATATAGATTGTACAGGAGTACATAGTTAGGGTATCATATGAATAATTCATATGAAATGGATTAGAAATTGAGAAGTGAAAACACTTTCAATCTTCGGATAGAAAATATTTTTGAATTATCTAAATTCGGTATAATTGATTGTAATTAGTAAGAAGTACGAGTGAGTAGTAAGAAGTAATTCCCTCGTAATTATATATATATAAAATAAAGAACTAAGTCAAAATACAAACACAAGAATTATAATTGATTTTACAGTAATTGTAAATTCGATTATAATTCTTGTATTTGTATTTTGACTTAGTTCTTTAATAATACACAAGAATACCTATTGCGATATTTATATATATATTAAAACAACATAGGTTACTCAAATACAAGAATATTTATTAATTTATATTCAAAGCTTTTCGTTGGTAAACAGTACCAACATCATCAGGAATGAAAATTACATTAATGTAATCTATAGGCCTAAAACATATGTTCCTAAGAAACAAATAGGCCTATGAACATATGTTTTAGGCCTACAGCTTACATTATTGTAATTTTCATTCCTGATGATGTTGGTACTGTTTACCCATGAAAAGCTTTGAATATAAATAATTAAATATTCTTGTATTTGAATAACCTATGTTGTTTTAAATTATTAAACAAGTAAACGTATTTTATATATATATAATCTGATCGATTGTACAACGCAATGCCAGATCGATAAAACATAGAGCTTGTTCCAATAGTGGGCAAGCTAGTAATTGTGACAATAATTACACATATTATCTTCTTGTTTCTAATCTAGGTATCGATTTGGTCGTTGTATGACAAAGGTAATGATATACTTGCGGGTGGTAGGAAATGCAATATAGAAAGAGTACGAAATTACAGTATCCAACGTCTTCCCTCTAACCAAAGTAGTGGACAAAAAACCCCTTATCTAAATCTCTCAAATATTACGCCCACTAGATAATCTAGTATAATCATAGCTATAAAGCTATGTAGTCTATTAATCTTCGTGAACGGCAAGGGAACATTTCCATATACTACGTCACTCTATGACAGATACTATATGGCTAAGCTCATCCTCTACAGTTCTCGCAACGACTCTGTTGCCAAAATAAGCAGACTCAGAGTTCGTACATATCCTCATGTCTATTCTTTAAAACTACCAAGGGAATGTGTATTCAAGTAAGTTTTTAAATAATCTTTCTCAGATAATTGTGAATACGTCTTAACGTCGAATACTAACAATGGCGAAAAAATTAAGAAAACTGTCAAATATGTATCGCCGTCTCCACTAACTAAATACTTTTATTTCTAACGACAGAACGTTTTTTTGACTTGCAGAATATTTTAACAGGTTCAAACTCATAAATAACTGTACAAAATTCAAAATAAATAACAATTTATTTTTATGCGCGTTTAAATGAGTTATTCCATCATCAAGAGTATTTGTTTGGTTTCCCGAAATCTGTTGATCCTTTTACAGCTGCAACTTATGCAATAAATACTTTCACAGCAATAATATATGTGCATTTAATAATGCTATTTAAGTCTTTAGCCGTAACCTATTGGTAGTATGTACAAAGTCACCAAATATTAAGAGAACCATCCCTTGATGAGAAGAACAAAATTCTTTGGCTGTCTATTTATTCAATTACTTCTATTAGTTTTATACTCTCTTTAATATATATAAATTAAATATATAATTAACCAATTACAAATATTTCCAAAACAAGGATACTTTTAATACATATATTATTCAAAGCTTTTCGTCGATAAAACAGTACCAGCATCTTCATGAAAAATCATTATGTAACGATATATTTTTTCAAAAATTTAATCCTTATTTAGTTTTTGTAAAAATATTTTGTTACATAATGAGTTTTCCTGAACATGCTGGTACTGTTTTATCGGCGAAAAGCTTTGAATAATATATGTATTAAAAGTATTCTTCTTTTTGAAATATTTTTAATTTGATAACTATTATACAAGAAAACTTATCACCATATTTAATATATATATATATATATATATATATATATATATATATATATATATTCTTCAACTTTTCAATCGTTATTAAAATATTTTATGTTCATCTACTCAAGTACAAATACATTTTTTTAAACGTAATGAATGGCACTTAATGATAATGACGTTTTTTCAAAAATTTATTATTTAATTGAATTTAATGAGATAAATTTAGTTGTATATGGGAGAAAAACCTTCCACGAAACTTACGAGGTACGCAATATTTGTCTCATTAGGCTTAAATTAAGTGGCAATATATGATTTCATAGAACAGCTGATTTTATGTTCTAGGTTATGTAGTAAAACAGCTGCTTTAACGCTTAGGTTACTTTACTGTATTTTATTTGTAATTATTTAATACAAAATAATTAGAATAAAACTTTTCTTTGTTAACGTAAGTAAGAATTGACTTTAAAAATGTTGTTTTCAGTTTAGTCTTTAAAATTACTTTTTAAAGTGACGCCGATTTTCACTACAAAAAACTCAAAGCAGAAATTATCAACAAAATAAATTCACTTACAAACAAATGTCTCTATGTCGATGTCGTTGAGGTTTCTCTGCAGATATGAAATGTTATATTCCTGTTACTCGACTCGTTGGAATAAAATTTCATTTATGAAAGAGAGAGAGAGAGAGAGAGAGAGAGATATGATGATGCTTTCATAGAAATTGTTACTTACAAACGTTAATACCCTACAATACCTTTGCAAGACAGACTCACGCTATGCTTGAGACTAATTAAAATAAGCTACGAGTACGCTATATGTACGCTAGAAGTACGTATTACGAGTCAAGCTGTAGGCTCTAATATAGTTCAAGGCAACCTCTGCAACCTAATTATGTATCTCTCGAAAAACATTTATTTTTATAACTGAATATAATAACGGGCGTATCCACAAACAGGAGGGTTAGAAGAGTGTACAGTTATAGTACAGTCGACCTGTAAAGGGTTTGGGGGTGAATTAATTTTACCCTGAAGGATTCTGAATTACGGAAGCTGAATTGAATTAGAATGGAAAAGGTATTTTCGGACATTTTGGAAATAAACTCATCGGTGTAATTTAAATATAGTTGTGTTTAATGGCCTGATTTAGAAGTAAGTTTTTTCAAAATGTAAATACCTGTGCTGGCTGTGGCAATTGTTTTTCCTTTTGGAAAATGTGGACGGAAATTTCGTACTATTCTTTAAAACTACCTAGTATCTCATACTCGTGAGTGAAAATTTGTTTAGAAAACTTTTTGCAGTATAATTTCCTCATTGATGGATTGATGAAACTGTTATTAGGTTTTTCATTTACATCAGTTAACCCTTGTGTTTTTTTTCTCGGACTCATTCATAATGTAATACTATAATGGACCATCTAGTTCATGTAATCGCTACCAGGGTATCACCCATCCGCGGGACCGGCTGCAACAACGGGTACACCCTTTCTATCGATAAAGTGTAGAGTAATATTGAGACAAAGTAGTTCCAAGTATAAGGTAAAAACAAAATGCAACACCCCGGTCTAACACCAAATGTCAATCTAGACATACATAAGTGTAAAAATAAAATAACCAACGAAGAAATAGATCGAGGAATAGTTATTTCTATTAAATAGGTTAACAGATACGACTAAACATAGAACAATATACGGATAAAACAACCAAACAACAAAGCAATATAATTTATTTGAAATCTGCACTCTTGCAAGCATTAGCTCTTCAATCACTTTCTCCCAAAATGGGATAACAATCAACCCTCTGAAATCTGGCTCACTTTAGCTAAGATGCTTCTCCCCAAGTGCTCATTATATATTTACAAAAAATGAACTGAACGGATGCACCTACTCTCCTACTTCCAAGTAAGCAACCTTGTTCATGCTACACCTAAATTTCCTCACAACCTTACTTGCTCATTCTTGTTTTCCTAAATCCCACTCAATTCGATCATTCCTTTTCCATTTAAATTTTACAAGGTGGTTAAATAGGTTGGACGAATTTTTAATACACCTGTAGAGCACAACTTATTAGGATGTCGTTATTGAGCATGTCTACTTTAGGATGGTCGTTCTTATATACCCTACCGGATCAATTCCCTCCCAATCAAATACTATACATATTGACTATCACACTCTGTCTTTTCCTATCAGAAGGTTTACCTAAGAATACACGTAGTAAACAGAGCGGCTCTAACTAAAATAGTAAAACCTATCCGATATTTTGTCTACTCTGCTTTATATATCTACAATTGATTTAAACTATTAAAAGCAGCTTTTGTATTATTCCTATACCACTACAGCTAAGCAAAGAGCCTATTTCCAGTCTGAGTATTTTATTCTTTTCTTGAAAATTAGAAATAAATATCTTAGAAATTCATAATAAACTCATCTTCAGTTTTATATTTATACGTTTCAGTAATGTTTTCTGCTTTTCCTTACGTTACAATATTTTCCTTCTTTGACGCGTTTCGGAATGATTTCATTTTTAAAAGGTTTTCTTAAAATTTTTAAAGAGAATATTATTATTTTAAAATTGGAGTCGATTCGAAACGCGTTAACAAAAGACTATTTAATGATAGTATAGGCACAAGAATGTACTCGAATATGCTACAAATATCTTTACCATATAGTAATTCAAACTGCTCAAAGTTTATGTGCAGTTACAAAGAATTGGTAATATAGTTACGCTCCAAGATTCAGTTAAATTAAAATACTAATAATTATACCAAGTAAACAAAGACTTTGAATGCATATTAGTCGATACTACAGACACAATGTGGATACTATTTAGTAAAACAAAATTTCATGCCCAACTAGGTAAGTGTATTTACTGAGTACGTCACAGTGTCCACGCCCAATCAATGGAGCGGAAAGTGATAAATTTCCCCTCTCTGGCCGACCGTCTGCTTTTGGTAAATGGAACACAAAGTTTTCAACGCACCCTGAAACAAATAAAATAAATACTAGAGTATAAAACATCTTAAGCGTTCGCTAATGCCAATACTGAGGTGCTGGCAGGAAAATGTCTTCCTTCAAATTCTCTTTTGTAAAATGAATAAATG
Organism: Prosapia bicincta; assembly: GCA_036971475.1. NCBI lineage: Eukaryota > Metazoa > Arthropoda > Insecta > Hemiptera > Cercopidae > Prosapia > Prosapia bicincta. The sequence goes on from JBAIZL010000006.1 coordinate 51,480,649, forward strand.
TTTTGCAATTTTATATAAAGGAGATTGTTTTTATGGTAAATTGCGGATATTGCAGATTTTTAAGAACTTGAGTCTTATGAATTGCATAGTTATACTGAGTAATATATATATATATATATATATATATATATATATATATATATATATATAATAGTTATTATCTAAGTTATTATCCAATTCTAAAAATCCCAGTTTTGACGTTTCGCTTGAATCTCATCTAGCATTGACGGGGTTGATTCACTCATCAACTGTTGTTAGGTTCACCACGTCAATGCTGGATGAGATTCTATGAGAACGTCAGATCTGGATTTTATACACTGCAGAATTAACGGATGTATTCCAGATAATAACCATTTAACGTATTTTTCCATCTGTGAAAAATATGTATCAGCCTATACACACACACACACATATATATATATATATATATATATATATATATATATACGTTTTCTTGTTTAATAATTAAAAACAACATAGCTTATTCAAATAAAAGAATATATATTAATTTATATTCAAAGCTTTTCGTTGGTAAACAGTACCAACATCATCAGGAATGAAAATTAGATGAGAATTACAATCCTGATTGTAATTTTCATTCCTGATGATGTTGCTACTGTTAGCCAACGAACAGCTTTGAATTGTAAATTCAATTATAACTCTTGTATTTGTATTTTGACTTAGTTCTTTATTAATTCACAAGAATACATATTGCGATATATATATATATATATATATGATTTAAAACTATTGTTGGCATCACGAAGAAAATGAAACCTCAAGTTTTCTTCCCATAACTATCTTCTTTATACCGTTACTAGTAATCTTTTCGCTATCTGCTTCTCAGCTTTTATAGCGTTATGGACGCCCTTCCAAACGTACTCCTACTTTGTGGAGAGTTAGTCGTGTTAAAAAAAGCTACATTCGAAATACGAAAATATGGGAAGGCGAACTTATTTGATCAAACAGGTATATCTAATATTATATGTAATGCACCTGAAAACAAGAATACAGTCATAGTATAATAAATACTATTAAAATAAATTAAGGGTTGAAAAGGATTTTATTCCTAATCCCTTATTTGCTAAAGTTATTTAAAATTAGTTCAGAAGTTATATAGTCAACTCCCGACTATCCGGGATATTTACCGGCAGGGCCATCACGGATAATGCGAAATCACGGTTAAAACAAATACCATAATATCCACAGTCCTACTTCTACCAATGACTGTAAAAACAGCTGATAAATAGTACCGCCTCCTGTTGTACAGTCACTACTGTACAGTTCGTTTTGATCAGAAGCAACACATAGACTGACCACTGAGGAAGGGTAGTGTATGCGTTCGACTCGAGCGATCGCGTAATTCCGCGAATTCGGCGTTCGGATTTATTCACGGGGTTATCGAACCTCCATGCATCACGTTCGATGCTTCGATGTGCTCTGATCTGATTGGACGTTGGAGATAACGCGTAATTAGGGATTCGCGCGTCATAGAACCGCGTGAATTTATAAAGGGACAACAAGAAATATAACGTAAACTAGTTGACAGTCTATAAATTATTCCATAAAGGTTACTGTACGCCCCAACGACCGCCCGCGCTCGCATCCGTCCGCCGCGTTCACATTTGACTCCTCCCGCCCCACTGCTTCAAGAGGGGCTGACGATCCCGGTTGATCCGCAACCCGGTTGATGCGATCCCGGATAATCGGGAGTTGACTGTATATATATATATATATATATATATATATATATATATATAATATGTGTGTGTGTGTTTGTGTGTGTGTGTGTGTGTGTGTGTATGTGTGTGTGTGTGTGTGTGTGTGTGTGTATGTGTGTATGTGTGTGTGTTTGTGTGTGTGTGTGTGTGTGTGTGTGTGTGTGTGTGTGTGTGTGTGTGTGTGTGTGTGTGTGTTATAGGTCATGTATTCTCATAAAGCCACCTTTTAATGAATGCACATTTATGGATAATTGTTCTCATTTTCTATAAGGTTTAATAAAAAACGAACAAAAGATTTCATTGAAATAAATAAAATTTTCTCCATGAATTGAAATATATGAAACAACATTAAAATAATTTTACTAAAAATATATAATAAAACAAAATATATTTTATGAAATTTTTGTTTTAAATATAATAATTTAGGACTAAATATCATAAGAGTGGTCACGTTTAGAAGGCGGTTCAGATGAAACCTCAACTGTAAATAAATCATTATTTCACGAGAATAAATAAACGCGAAACGAGTTTTATTTTAAAAATTCAACGTGTTACTTGTGATGTGTAGAATATTCAGGTAAACCTTAAAAAAACCTATTTGTCATTTCACTTTCCATGTTGACTGTACATGCCACTCGGTTCAATTTCTAAACGGACTGTACACAATTAAAGGACGCTATTTACTGTTCAATTAGACAATTCTAAACTCTAATGTACAGGATACGGCTCTCACTTAACCCTCTAGCGCCTACCCTGTCCGTTCGTTTTTCTGTGATTTAGAACTCAGAGAAGTCTTTGTACAGAATACACATAAGAAATAGTTAATTTGTTAAATAAACCATAACATTGTGATAACTTTGTTTGACAGCGTCTACTGGTGACCAAATGTATGGACCTGGGTGACTGAAAACCTACGAATACACAGCTAAGGAAGGATATTGCAAAGATACTTGTTAAATATTTTTTCCGGCCCGTCGGACCAAAAAAGGTTACGTAAAGGGTTGGTTAGATCAAACTACGTATCTGTAAGATGTTGCCAGTAATTTCAGTTTATATAGTTTTCCGGAGGACAATTAGAGACACAATACATGAAAGAGTGAATAGATATCGCACATACCTTACTGGGCGAAGTCCCACCACTTGTTCTTCCTGTCGGATG
>JBAIZL010000006.1:51488528-51493528 GCA_036971475.1 Prosapia bicincta
AAAGTTATATCAATAGACACCTTGTAGTGTTGCAACGTTGTAAGTTTAGATACCTGCAAGTGTTGCAACGTTGTAGCAATAGAAACCTTCCATTATTGCACCGTTGTATCAACAGAAGCCTTGCTGTGTTGCAAATTTGTAAATCTAGAAACCTTGCAGTTTCTTAACGTTGTAACTGTAAAAATCTTGCAGTGTTGCAAAGTTGTATCAGTAGAAGCCTTACTCTATTTCAAATTTTTAGCTCTATTAACCTTGCAGTAGCGTAATATTGTTACTCTAAAATTCTCTCAGTGTATCAAAGTTTAACCTCTAGATATCCAGCAGTGTTGCAACGTTGTAACAATAGAAACATTCTGGTGTTGCGACATTGTAACTCTAGAGAATTAGAAACGTTCTAACTATAGAAATATTCCAGTGTTGCAAAGTTGAATTTCTAGAGACTTTACAGTCTCTCACCGTTGTAACTGTAAAAACCTTGGAGTGTTGCAACGTTGTAACAATAGAAACCTTCCAGTGTTGTAACCTTGTAAATCTAGATACCATGCTGTGGCTCAACGTTGTAACACTTGAAACCTTGCAGTGATGTAACTCTAGAAACTTTGCAGTTTCGCAACGTTCTATTTGTAGAACTAGTTGTAGTTGCAAACTGTGTAACTCTAGGGTCATTTTTGTGTCAGATCGTTTTAGTCTCAACCGTTGTAACTCTAGAAAGCTTGTAATATAACAAATTTAAAACTCTAGAAACAGTTTAGGAAACCGAAGAAACATTGTAGTCGTGAATACGGTATAGCCATAGAAACTCTGTAGTGTTAAAAAGTTGTGACGTTAGATACCTAGTGGTGTCACAAATATGTAGCTTGAGACTTGTTATTGGCCACATCGTTGTAACTCTAGTACCCTAATGAGAAAGTTCAGAAAATAAATATGCATTACATTCACAACCCCCACTCCCAGTATTTTACTCGTAATCCCGGTTATTCGTTTCAATTGTTACTCCACATCCTTTCGATCACATTACTGCATTTATAGAATGACCATGGTTATTTCATAATTAAAATCCTTTTTGCTAAATCTATATCGTCTTTTTTTGAAGCACTGTCCAGACAACATGCATCGATGCAATGTTACTCATAATTTCACAAAATAAAGTTTAGTAAAACGAATTAAAAATACTTTGTGTTTGTAGTGTGCGCCCCATTGAGCAGGAAGCAGCAGGTTGGTGCCGCAGATTTATCACTTGCCACTCCGTTGCCCGGGAATGTGTGGTGGACAGATCCGAATAGGATGGTCTGTAGATGTAATGTAACTTTGGTGTTTACAAAGTAATCCCAAGGTTTGGTATTGCTTATGCCAAATACAAAAATGAGAATAAATAATCACGAATAAAACTCTATAGAACAGAAGGAATGTAATGTGAGTTTTAGGCCCAGTATTTAAACCTTAACATTACGACATCCGAAAATAGCGACAACGTTTTTACAGTATCTGAATTTCGTTTCCATGATAAAATGCAATAAACGTAATATTGTACATCAAAACCGCAACACGGGAGCATTTGTGTGTGTGTGTGTGTGTGTGTGTGTGTGTGTGTGTGTGTGTGTGTGTGTATGTGTGTGTGTGTGTGTGTGTGTGTGTGTGTGTGTGTGTGTGTGTGTGTGTGTGTGTGTGTGTATGTGTGTGTGTGTGTGTGTGTGGGTGTGTTGTGTGTGTGTGTGTGTGTGTGTGTGTGTGTGTGTGTGTGTGTGTGTGTGTGTGTGTGTGTGTGTGTGTGTGTGGGAGACAGGGAGAGAATGTATGTCTGTGTGACGTCAGTAGAACCATCGCAGTCTAGCATGTCTGTCATTGTTTCTCCTTCCTTTGCGAAAGCTTTCACAACGTTGGCAGGATTTAATTGTTTTAGAAAAGCTGACAATATTGGTCAGGCAATTAATTGTAAAGAAATAAATCCACTGAAAGTTACAACAGCAAACTGTCAAAGTTATGTTATTGATACTTCATTTGCAGATACTTTTTGCGCTGGCATCTGCCGCTATGAAACGGACACGAATTTAATTAGAGGTATTTCAAAAATGTCATTTAGACTTTTGTATTTTGACATTCGGTTTGTAATGCTTTTAATATTCCTTTAGATTAGTGAGGTCAGATGAAATAATTGATTTGACTCTCGAAATGTAGCACAAACATAATGTAAACGATAAGTGTACTCACGAAAATAGTTTTTTTTAATATTAAGGTAAAGGAAATACAAATGTCTGTCTACGTTTTCTTTCCCAAACGTGTTCCGATACAAAGGTTATCAGGAACTAATGAAATAACAAAGTTAGACGACGCTAACGACATCTATAAGTTTATTAAAAATGATTGTTTTCTAGATTTTAAGACCATGAGGCATTATATTGTGAACATGGATAGGAATAAATAGGATATAAATCCTTTAATAGAGGATTTATAGAACATCAATGCATCACAAATGTCTATTTAAAGTGGAAATGCATTATTTTGGCATCTCATCCCTTTACACACGCTTTTAAAGGACGGATAAACATGTAATATTCGAGTCGTTTATTTAAACATATCTTTTCATTTAAACGTCGAAATCTTAAACACGCTAACAGAAATAATGACACAGAAAAGCTTTAGCAATAAAGCGGAAGCTAAGGCTAGCCTAAAGTCCACTTTCGGCTCAGTAAAGCGGAAGCTAAGGCTAGCCTAAAGTCCACTTCCGGCTCAGCAAAGCGGAAGCTAAGGCTAGCCTAATGTCCACTTCCGGCTCAGCAAAGCGGAAGCTAAGGCTAGCCTAAAGTCCACGTCCGACTCAGTAAAGCGGAAGCTAAGGCTAGCCTAAAGTCCACTTCCGGCTCAGTAAAGCGGAAGCTAAGGCTAGCCTAAAGTCCACTTCCGGCTCAGTAAAGCGGAAGCTAAGGCTAGCATAAGTCCACTTCCGGCTCAGTAAAGCGGAAGCTAAGGCTAGCATAAGTCCACTTCTGGCTCAGTAAAGCGGAAGCTAAGGCTAGCCTAAAGGCCACTTCCGGCTCAGTAAAGCGGAACATATTGGTCTAATTTTGTTGTGAGTGCAATTCCTGTGTTTCATTTTTATTTAATACAAAACGTAGACCTGACAAATGTAATGAGTCTGTTTTCCTTGATTTGTGTCTTGAACTATTTGGAAGAGAAATATGGCGCCTACAATGTTACACAATTATAAGAAACATTGTTGCTCTTTAAATAATTGGAAACATGTCAAACGTAGACCCTAACTAATGTTAAAAATACTGAGAATAATGAAAACTGAATAGTAGTCGAAATTGTAACCCACATATTTATATGGACGTATATCTTACTGGAAAAACGAATTGTTTTTGAGTGTGATAAAGCTGTAAGATATGTTGGGAAAATCAGATTTTGTGTCACTATATGTAGAAAGGGTAGAAGCGCCGATAAAGTGCTTAATGAAGCGTAAAGGGAGAAGAGCTAGGGGAGGTGTAACTAAATTAATGCTCACAGTGTTAGTTTGAGGCTGAGAATTGAAAATTTTTATTTTAGTTTATTTACATTTACATCGATAGAAATGTTATGTGAGAAAGTTGGAAGTTTAAAACTCTTCCATTTTGTACATCTTTGTACATCCTACGAGCGTTATTATCACACAAACTTTACACTATTGCGGTCCGACTTAAGCTTTGTAGGTTGTATGAGAAAATTTAGGACAAACACACTTATTTACGTACTAACTAATGCACAACCTTAGCAGTTAAGCCATGTGTCGACGTGCTGACCAGTAGAGATGTGTCTCCTTGAAGGTGCCACTGTCATGACCATGGCCTGGTCTAAGGCTGTACAATCCTGAAGGTGTTCGGCCTTCATGACTTTACCACCACACAGCAGACACATTATTACTCGGGAGATCCGCAGCAAGGTAGTCATGAATAGACTGAAGCAAGCAAAATACACCATTTTTGTGTAATTTATGGATACTGCATAATCTACTGATTATTGATATTAAGAAATTATGGAATTTAGAAAACAATAATGAAAATATCAAAGTTTAATAACCAAATCTTGTAATTCCTAAAATCTCAATTATAACTACTTAAAACTTCATAAAAATAAAATAATTGTTGTAGGCCTATTTTCTGTTCAGGTGCGACAGTTTTAACGCTTGGGTTGTGAGATGGATGCAGATATAGAAACGTTGTAAATGTCATGCGTACCACAGAATGCGTGAAATGTTTACAAACTACTTTATTATATGCTTTGAAATGATGCTACGAACAAAGTGTCAAACAGTGTTCTAATTCCGGGTAAAATGATTACAGTTTGTACCCAAGCGTTAATATTACCACGAAACAAGTCTGACGCAAAGTGAATCAGCCATAACGAGGATTAAATTAGGGAAACCCCCCCCCCCCGCTGACGCGTTTCTCCTAATGTCAGAATGTCGCGTCCAGAACGATTTCCTTAACTAGGTACATCTTTTAAATTTAAAACTGTGGCTTAATGAATATTGTTAGTTGTCATATTAGGTACGGATAACAACAAAATTGCTTTAATTAGAATACGTAACGGATCAGATAAATGTGAGCGTAATTGGAATTATTGTAGCACACAAATTAATACAAACAAATGTTAACTGATCATAATACTAAGTAAGTAATTTCATGCTTTGTAAGTAACATCTAACCATATTGAAAAGCGAAACAAATCCGTATTCTACGTCTTAATATTGTAATGTTGCTCTTAACTATTCTCTATACTTGGTTTTCTAAACCTATTAAAGTATAGATTATGTTTATTCTTATAGACTGTTGACATCAACGTTCTCCTTTACGTCGCTCACGTCGAAATGCAGTTTCAGCGACGATCCTTCTTCTTAAGACTCAGCTTGATAAATGTCTCAAAGTAAACGAAAAAACAAGGGAAAGGATAACCTTGCAATAATGTTATATAATATTATATATAATATATACAATAAATAAAAGAATGTGCAATTTAAAATAACC